>CM053569.1:61604571-61662881 GCA_028646485.1 Cryptoprocta ferox | reverse complement strand
CCATTTTGTTATGCACCTCATTTATAGCCTTTTTTAACTTGTCACAGCTATTTTGAAGGTCCCTAGTGTGTTTATCAATAGCTTCTTTGATGTTTTTTTCAAGTCCAGCAATTAATTTTATGACAATTGTTCTAAATTCTTGTTCAGTCATGTTGTTTAAGCCTGTTTTTGAGCAGTTCTGTGGCTGTGACTTCCTGGAGTTGCTTTAGAGGAGAGTTCTTTTGCTTCGGCATTTTGGCTAGCTTGTTTTATTTATTTTTGAGAAAGAGAGAGACAGCCTGAGCAGGGGAGGGTCAGAGAGAGAGGGAGACACAGAATCTGAAGACAGGCTCCAGGCTCTGTGCTAGCTGTCAGCACAGAGCCCGACACAAGGCTTGAACCCACAAACCATGAGATCATGACCTGAGCCGAAGTCAATGCCCAACCGACAGAGTCACCCAGGCACCCCTTAAATTATTTTTGAATGCAGAATTTATCTCATGAACTTTTTACATCCTTCATGATGTAAGTTTGAACAATTAATTGAGTTATGCTTCCTTATTAATCTTTATATGTTAAACATCCATCCTGACCAATGGCATTTTGGATATTTTGAGGAATTCATTTGTAGTACAATACATATAATATTTATTTTCATAATTATCTACTGCTTATAGAAGTTATGGGATGAATAGGTAATAGGTCTGAATTTGGAAACAAGGTCAGAGAAAAAAATTATTTTTGTTTATTTATTTATTTTGAAAGAAAGAGGGAAAGAGAGCGCAAGCAGGGGAGGTGCAGAGAGATAGGGAGAGAGAGAATCCCATGCAGGCTCCGCACTGTCAGTGCAAGGCCAGGTGCTGGGCTCAAACTCATGAACCATGAGATAATGATGAGCTGAAATCAAGAGTCAGATGGCTAACAGACTGAGCCACCCAGGCACCCCAGGGACAACTTTTAAGGTCAGTAGATAGCTGTCTGGAAGTAGTTTTGAGAACAAGAGCTCTGTTTATGGGGGAAAGAAGCTCTTCGTTCCTCTGGTAGCACTATGTAAAGAAATTATACCACAGGCCATCTCATTGCCAAATCAGAAACTTTGAGGTCATGGTAATGGCTCAGCTTACAGACGACTGTTTCCAGGAAGCCTTCCCTAGCTCCAGGCTGAGTTAGTGCCACCACAATGCTTATGAAAACAATCACATTGTAGTTTCATTACTTGTTGACTGTAGGTTTTTTGAGCTCCTGACTATATCCTTCCTTCCTCTGATTTACACAGAATAGTACAGTGCCTGACAGACATGTACGTGCTCAGTGCATATGTGAATGAATAAATAACAATGAATTTGGGATGATATGACATAACATGACATGAATATACCAAGTACAAAGTAGAATAAGTTCCAGGTACTTTCCCAAGGAAGAGCAGCCAGGAGAGAGTTTAGATCTAACCACAGTTACTAGAAATTCATTCATTGGGCAATCACAGTTAATTGGCAAGAAATCTAGTCTCTAGAGGGAAACATTTGCTGGAAAAATAATACAGAGAGTAAAAGCACATACTTCCTACTCAGAGAAACTTCTTTCTGTTGGTGAGGGGTGGAGGCACTGGGGTATGGAAGAGAAAACCAGGTAAGAGGGCAGAATTATGCAAATAAATACATTAAGAAGTAGAGATTCATAGGCTAGTCTCAGAGTAAATCTAGAATATTTTTTAAAGTAATAAATTTTATAGATATTTAAAAATATTTTTAAATCACGATTTCATGTAAATATTTTTAAACTAATTTTTCTTTACACTACCTTCACATGAAGAAGTTGGTTGTCAACTGCTATGAGCTGATTAAGATTCTCCAATATTTCTAAGTCTCTTATGTCATCAATATTATTATTGCTGATATTCAATATAGAGAGGGATTTCTGTAAGAAAAATAAATTAGCATTAGTAAATAGTTTAATTAAATACTATACATAGAAACCAGAAATCTTAATCTGTGAAAAATTTAAGATTTATCAATTCAGGTTGTTTTGCTCTTTAAGCAATTAAAATCCATGGAGATTTTGTTTCTATACCATATTTTTTTCAGACATAACTTTAGGACTTTAGTAATTGTGATATGACTTACTATTTTTGTCTAAAGTTTCTTTATAAGTCTGATTTTCCCTTTCTAGAATATAAAAGAGATTTATAGAAAAAAGAAGCCAGGAATCAAAAAACAAAGAAAAAAGATGCCCCAACAACCCTCTTATGCTGTTGGTGGGAATGCAAACTGTTGCAGCTGCTCTGGAAAAACATTGTGGAGGTTCCTCAAAAAATTAAAAATAGAACTACCCTATGACCCAGCAATAGCACTGCTAGGAATTTACCCAAGGGATATAGAAGTGCTGATGCCTAGGGGCACATGTACCCCAATGTTCATAGCAGCACTTTCAACAATAGCCAAATCATGGAAAGAGCCTAAATGTCCATCAACTGACAAATGGATGAAGAAGATGTGGTTTATATATACAATGGAATACTACTTGGCAATGAGAAAGAATGAAATCTGGCCATTTGTAGCAACATGGATGGAACTGGAGGGTATTATGCTAAGTGAAATAAGTTAGTCAGAGAAAGACAGATAAACTATGTTTTCACTCATATGTGGATCTGGAGAAACTTAACAGAAGACCATGGGGGAGTGAAAAGGGAAAAAAAGTTACAGAGAAGGAGGAAGGCAAACCATGAGACTCTTAAATACTGAGAACAAACTGAGGGTTGCTGGGGGTTAGGGGAAAGGGAAAAGTGGGTGATGGGCATTGAGGAGGGCACTTGTTGGGATGAACACTGGGTGTTGTATGGAAACCAATTTGACAGTAAATTATATTTAAAAAAAAATGATGCCCCAACAAACAAATGTTAACACAGTGTAGAAAAATGCTTATTTCAGTTTAAGCAAAGTATCAAATTCTATTAAATATCACTAAGATTTGTACTTACGTAGGAAGAAATAGTTTTTGTCTATTTTTTAAAATAGGAAACATAAGAATGAAAGAATATCTGGTTTTTATTTTCATCTCTATCTCTCTCTATAGTTTCCTCTTGATAATCCACATGTTCAGAGGTACTTAAAATAATAATTAGCCAATTAACAAGAGGTATCAACATCAGCTGTTAGTAAGAACATAAATATACAATACAGAAGCAATAATCCAAAGCCATCTTAAAAATCTATGGCCCAGTAATCTCTACCAAGATTGAGTCTACCCACCAAGGCATCCATTTAGTCAACTTTTAGAGAAAATATTTCTTGATACTTTTAAAGACTTGAAATACAGCTTAAAAAATTATGCCTTACATTTAGAATGTTAGAATCTGCTTGAATCTATGTAAAAATTGAGCAAGCAAAAATGTTTTTAGTGGCCTTTCATAATAAAAATGGTCATCCTCCCAGTGAGATCAATCTATTTGGGTCAGCTGAGACACAGTTGATTCTATGGGGAGAGGGTAGGATAGAAGAAATCAGATCATTCTTTCTTTTCCTGTTTAAAGCACTGTTTTTCAATTGTCATAAATTTGGTTCACAAACCTTCTCTTGCACTCTGTTTCTAGGCCTTTTGAAATAAAACCAATGAAATTTATAAATACAACCATGTTCATTTTATGTCTCTTGCCCTAAAATTGAAGGGAGCGTATCCTAACAAATCCCATTTTGAGAATTAGCAAAAGCCTCCATTGCGCCCTCTGGCTTCTCAACTAATTGTGACACCTCCACAATGTATTTGGGTGTCGGGTCACAGCTGGAGCATCAAATCTGGTACTCCCAGATCTACCTTCTGATGAGGCAGAGCCATATGTAATGCAATCTACAATCAAATCAGAACCAGCGAGAAGACAATTTATTATCATCATTATTCTCTAGGTTGTTTAAATTTTGCCAAATAAGTGTCCATTACTCTCCATAAGCTTTTTCCTAAAATTTAAAATTTTGAATCATGATAATAACAAGGGCTGAAATTATAAATGAATTGACATCTAGATTAGAAATTGATAATTTACATAACTTTTTCACATCCTTCTTTTGGTCCTTTTAGTAACCTAGAGGCAGGCGTTATTATCCCAACTTTATAACTGCTGAGTCTCTGAGAAATTATGTGAGAAAAGTTAGTTTTAGCCCTCAAATTCTTAACTGGCCATATAAAGATACATAGTATGTATAATGTCCAAATATACCTTTGCCACCTTCCTGTTCCATTATAACTGTTAATCACTATATTCTTTGTCAGAATACTTAAATGTGGCCTTACTGCCAGAGAATGAAGAGTTCTTGGATCAAACAGAAGCTTTTCTCCAAGGGGAAGCCTCTGACTCTCAACATGAAGCTCTCTTAGTCCTTCTAATCCTTCTAAACCTTCTATGACAGCAATGTAATTGCCTCCCAGATACCTGCAAAATATAAAACAATTGTATTTTTATTTTTTTTATTTTAGAGATAGAGAGGATGTGAGCAAGGGAGAGTGCAGAGGGAGAGAGAGAGAAAATCTCAAGCAGACCCCATGCTCAACATGGAGCCAGATGCGGGACCCAGTGCAAGGCTTGAATCCCATGACACTGGGACCATGACCTGAGCCAAAATCAAGAGTGAGACACTCAACTGTTCAACTGACTGAGCCACCGAGGCACCTCAATATAAAACAATTTTAAATAGATATTCTGAGAATATCATGATCTGTGAACATGATAAAAACATAGTAACAATCACTGAGCTGTGTGAAAATTATACACAGTATGCAGAAATATGCAGAATGTTTTCTTTACAATGAATCAATGAAAGGTTTATTTATATGATTCTTATACTTAATTTAGTCTAAGAAATACTTTTTTTTAAAATTAAAGTGAGAGAATTGGAATGGTCCTTATTAAATGATCTACCAGTGTTCCTTTTATATGTTAGGGCAGAGAAGCATCATCTGGGTAGTAGGTTTAAAAATGAAGATTTTTAGGGGCGCCTGGGTGGCTCAGTTGGTTAAGTATCTGACTCTCGATTTTGGCTCAGGTCATGATCTCATGGTTCGAGAGTCTGAGCCCCACATTGGGCTTCTGTGCTGACAGTGCAGAGCCTGCTTGGGATTCTTTCTCTCCCTCTCTCTCTGCTCCTCCCCAGCTCTCTCATTCTTACTCTCTCAAAATAAATAAATAAACTTTTTTTTTAAATAAGATTTTTGGGCCTAACCCCAGAGATTCTCATTTTGTTATCTAGGTCAGAACCCAGTAATCTACATTTTAAAAAATGTTTATTCATTTTTGAGAGAGAGAGACAGAGAAAGAGAGAGTATGATCAGGGGAGGAGTAGGGAGGGGAACAGAAGATCTGAAGCAGTCTCTGCACTGACAGCAGTGAGCCTGATGTGGGGATCGAACTCACATACCACTGTGAGATCATGAAGTTGGACACTCAACCGACTGAGCCACCTAGGTGCCCTGCCATCCTCATTTTTAATAAGCATTTCCCTCATCTTCTTCCCATTTTGAGGTTCTTGGCCCACTTTTTGAGAAGCACTGATAGTTCTTCCAGTCTGGGAAAATTGAATCCACCAGGCTTTATCATTGAATTAAAATCATTATACCCAGTAAATGCCTTTCTGCACTCAAATCTAAACCAACATTATCAACTCTCTGACCCTGCCCTTTGAGATGTGTGATTCTGGAAGGCACAGAGCTCATTTGGTTTCCATGGAAAATAAAAAATCAAAATCAAATTTTCACCAGTTGAGCCTTTAAGGATGCTTTAGATATCCTTATAAGTCGTTAAGACAGCTCACTCTCCTGCAAAAGAAAAGTATATCAGGCTTAATGAAACAAATTTCCAAGTATAACATGTGTAAAATTTTATTTTGTACTAATAATACTACAAGAGAATAAAAATTGAGGCCTGTTCCACAAAACTGCAGATAATGGGAAGGCCTGCATGCAAAAATATTACTATAATGATGACAAACAATTGTTACTCAAAAATAAAAGCACTAGGGGTACCTAGGTGGCTCCGTTGATTAAACCTCCGACTTGATTTCACCTCAGGCCGTGATGTCACAGTTGGTGAGATCAAGCCCTATGCTATCAGCATGGATCCTGCTTGCGATTCTTTCTCCCCCTCTCTCTTTCTGCCCCTCCCCAGCTCACATGTACACGCATGTGCACCCACTCTCTCTCTCAAAAATAAACATTAAAAAAAAAAGCACTTACAGTTTTTCCAGTTTCTTTAATGATCTGAGGTTCTGTATACATGAAATACAATTGTTTTGTAGGTACAGGTGGGTCAGATTTGTAGCATAATTCAAGTTAGTGATTTCACTAATATGGTTATCATACAAATATAGAACACTAAGGTTTTTGCAAGGAGAGAGGTCTTCCTAAAAGGAAAACAAAAACAGGTCATACTTAGTTTCTCCTGAAAACTTAGAAGTTTGTTTTTAAGAAAGTTTTCTACTTTCTGCAAATTTCGTTAAGTGTAATATAATAGTGTATCTCCTTTCTTATTAGAACAGTAAAAACAAGACTAGAATGATTATAAAATTAGTTCTAGATTTTAGTATTCTGTAACTGCATCAGTAAAATTGTATTTGTTAAGAAGGATTTTCCTAGGGCAAGCAGTTTTTCTTGGAAGCAATTAGATTTCTCTGGAAGATGAAGCATTTAACAAATTAATGCTTCAACAATATAAATCAGGGCTGAATCTTTCTATGGGATTAGAAGTAGACTGTTATTTATAATACTGAAAATGGGAGGTCCTATGGATATTTAAGAATAATAGAGGAAAAAACTATGATGAACTATGTTCATATACTTGAACATATATTGAAGTTATACTTCAATAACTATGCTATTAAAGGGAATGCTGTTTAACCATTAAATATTCTTTAGTTTCTTTAGTAATTTTTACAGATCTCAAAATGAAAACAGTACATTCAATATGACCCACTGTTGTAAAATTACATGAATGCATGCCTAGAAAAAAGACTGGAAGGACATCACCTACATGTTAATAGTGGTTTTCTCTGCATGATAGGATTACAAGTCAGTTTCTTTCTTTTTATATGTATTTATAGAAATGAACATCAGTTACTATTGAGATAAGAAAATAATTAAAGGTATTTTTAAAAAGTCTGCCATTTCTTATGTGGTGGTAGAGTCAGCCTAGAGTAAGTAGGCAAGAGCTAGAGTGAAGTAATACTCAAATATACCTCAGCTTGGGATGTATCGTTGGCACAGTCAGTGGAACATGCAACTCTTGATTTTGGGGGTATAAATTCAAGCCCCATGTTGAATATAGAGATTATTTTTAAAAAACTTAAAAAAAATCTCAGCTTTTATTAACAAGATCTTTTAAAATATAATGACATCTTGGGGACTTCAGTTTATAAGTTGTTCTTATCTTAGTGTGAATTACATATAATTGACCCTTGAACAACATGGATTTGAACTGTATGGGTCCACTTATACATAGATTTTTTCTGATAAATACTATATAGTACTGTAATGTATTTTATCTTTCTATGATTTTCTTAATAACATTTTCTTTTCTCTAGCTTATTTTATTGTAAGAATATAGTATATAATACACATAACATACAAAATGTGTTAATTGACTTTATGTTATCAATAAAATTTTTGGTCAACAGTAGGCCATTAGTAGTTAAATTTTGGGGGAATTAAAAGTTATACGAGGGTTTTTAATTGTGTTGGGTGACAGGGTGTTGAGGAGTGTGGGGGTGTTGGTGTCCCTAACCCCCATATTTTTCTAGGGTCAACTGTACCTAGTTTGCTTTCCTCATAACAAGGGTCATCTACATCAAAGGAGCACTGATTGTGACAGAACAAAAGTACATTAAATGGAGGCTGTCTGCAGAGAGCAATGTATAATTGCCTGTGATGTGTGTAATGTGTGTAATGTGTGTAATGAGGTAGAGTTTTCTGGGAAACTGGATTCATGGGGAGAAGAATCACTGGAAGAAATACAGAATAGGAACTTGGTAGAATCTGCAAAAAAAAAAAAAAAAGTCTTAATTGACACTTGTGCCTGGGGCTTTGGTATTTTTTTCATTCATTTGATAAACATTTATTAAGCACTTAATATGGGTTAGGCACTATGTTGGATGGGGGATTTAGAGTGATATGAACAAAATAGGCATCATCCCTGCCTTCATGTACTTTATGTTTCTGAGAAGATTTCTCTCATCTGTAGTCTTTAGCATTTTATTGTAGACAACAGACACCAATACAAATGCCCTAAAAGGGTTATTGCTCCCTTTAAAGTTTCCCACATTAAGGCCAACTTAACACAGAGAAGATACAGTGTCAGAGTATATCCAAGTAAACAGTCTTGTCTGATATAAATGCAGTATAACCTATATTTATATAATCAGTTAAATTACGTGTGAAAAAGATTTCACTGTTTAAAGTTTTAAAATATGGTTCATATAGTTCATTCTTACTACTTGATGTGTTAAAAAACTCATATTCCAAGGATCTGGAATTATACAAAAGTATTACCTTTGAAATTGTTTTCTAACATAACACTTTCAAATCTAGTTTGCTACACTATAGAGTATTTCAGATATATATATATATATATATATATATTTAGCACAATGGTATATTTTATATATAATCACAGTGGTATATTTTATAGACATTTAGTTTTAATAATTTTAACATCATAAGCAGGAAATTAAAATGAAAACAGTATATAGCTGACTCATGAAACTACAGTTAACAAGTATGATCAAAATATAGTTAAATGAGGAGGTATTTTCTGACACCAGTTTCTAAACTTTACATTAATTATGTAAAAATAGGAAATTCAGAAGTCTTACAATTGCATCTATATTTTTGTCTGAAAAATTTATGTGAGTTATTTTCTTCAGGTATTGTGAAGTAGCTTCTTCTTTTCGGGGTTTAAGATAGTTATTTTTGGCAATTAGATCCAAGGTTAGTCGAACCATGATTTCTCTATAAGTCAAACTCTCAGCAGTAGCTCTGTTCTGATTCCATGTCAGGAAGTAGGTTTAGGTATTGTTTTATGCTCAACTTTCTAAAAATAAAAGAAAAAAAGGGGCATTATGTACATGGAAGTTTAGGAAAAATTAGTTTGACTTGCTCTTTAATTTTCTTATGGAAAACTATTTGGTAAGCTACTTCAGAGCTATTTTAAAAGGGATTTTCTAAGTTGATAGACTTAATTCTTATAAAAAGATTTTAAAAAACCAAAATTAATTAAATATACAATGCTCATTCATTTCTACTTTTAATCTTTTCCTCTCCCTAGTATTGAGTTTTACTGTGGGCATCTTTTAAAGGATTTTTTTTTTCTCACGGAATATCATCTGATATTTTCACATGAAGACCCAGAGGTTGGCCTCTCTACTCAAGCTAGTGGAAGTTGAGAATGAGACCAGAATGGTCTTCTGGCTCCTTTTCCCATAGTACCCATGGTAATCATATTTTCTAAACACTAAAATCAGAACACATGCTGTAAAAAACCTTGAGTATGTACATAGGACAGTGGTGCAAAATACTTGAAAATGGTGTTGGCCTTGAAATTGTTATAGCCGCAATCCACAAAGAGGCAACACAATGCAGTGTTTCTCAATCCAGACTGCCTGGGTTCACATTTTGGTCCCACTGCTCACTGGTTAGGCAATCTTGGGCATGTTACGTCAGTTTCTTTTTTTCCCCCATGTTCCCCATTCACAATACAGACCAGGCAAAGGGCCTGGGCTGAGGTGTATATGGATGGGTTTACTCTGCCTCCTCTTTCTATACAGTGTAAGAACACAGCCTCATAAGCACCAGGAGGCTACATTACCTCCGTTTCTTATAATATTAGGATAATAATAGTACCTACTTCCTAGGGATATTGTGAAGATTATATGAGATAAAAATGTATAGAATATTCTGCACAGTGCCTGGTACATAGGTCAACAAATGTTTGCTATCACCATTATTATTTTACTGTTTTGTTCACAGATAAGGTGAATACTGTTCACTTCACTGTTTCACCTGCAGTGTATTAGGGCTGTTAAATAAGGGAACCATACTATTAAAGAATTAATTAATTAAATATTGAGTGTGTGAGAGATCCATATGTGGTCCGTAAGTTTGAAGTAACCCATTTTTTTCCAGCCATCACAAAACTGTGATAAATACCGCAGTTTTGTAAACTTTATTGTCTTTTTAAAATATAGTTTAAAACTGATCATTCTTATTCTAACATATCAGGAATTTTACCAACCAAGCACCTCAGTTTGTGTAGTATTCTGGACATGAAATCAATGCTTAGGAGGAAAATGAATTCAGTAGAAGAGAAGTTCAATTTGCATTATCATACATTGACATAACTACCCAGGCTATATTATATAAAATGCCCACAATAAAATATTTGAAGATATGGAATGAATCCTTATTTTTCAAAATGCAAAATGTAATCTGTAGAATAAAATTACTGAATTTTTGTAATTTTTGAAATTTGATGAATTCATTATTTTATAACAAAAATTTAAGATTATTTACAGATCAAATTTCAAACATGACAATAATATTCTGAACAAAGTTTCTAGTTAAGTAAAAATAACTTCTTAATATTGCCTTAAGAACATTTCATGATGAAAGTTTAAAGAATAACACCCACACTCATGGACTTACAGGTCATCTTAAATATAAAAGGTTATATCCCCTCTATAACTTTCTATATATCCTCTCTCTTTTTTTAAGTTTATTTATTTATTTTGAGAGAGCGAGAGCAAGGGGGGGGGCAGAGAGAGAGGGGGAGAGAGAGAATCCCAAGCAGGCTCCGCATCATCAGTGCAGAGCCCGATGTGGGGCTCAAACTCATGAACCTCAAGATCCTGACCTGAGCTGAAATCAAGAGTCGGTCGCTTAACCACCCAGGTACCCCCCTTTCTCCCTATTCTCTTATTTTTAGAGTTTAGAATTAGATGTCTCTTTCTCTTTTCATGTCTTTATACTTTTACTACAGATGTATGGATATCTAAACAATATACGTACTTTTTAAAACATATTTTTACAGTCATAAATGGTATTTTTTTTAATGTTTATTTTTGAGAGAGAGACACACACACACAGAGTGTGAGCAGGAGAGGGGCAGAGAGAGAGGGAGACACAGAATCTGAAGCAGGCTTCAGGCTCTGAGCTGTCAGCACAGAGCCCAATGCAGGGCTCAAACTCACAAACCGTCAGATCATGACCTGAGCTGAAGTCGGACCCTTAACCCACTGAGCCTCCCAGGTGCCCCATAAATGGTATTATTTTGATTCCAACTTCCTTTTTTTGCTTTATGTTTTGTTTGTGAGAATCATCAAAGTTGATTTGTATAGCTCTGGAATATTTGCATTGCTGTGTAATATTCTGTTGTAAGTTTATTTCTTCTGATGATAGATCTTCGAGTGGTGTTGTTTTCTTCATTTGCAATGTTGTTTTTATGGTTCTTGTATACCTGTAATTTTTACTACATGTGCAAGAGTTTCTTTAGGGTTTAAAACTAGGAGTGGCTATTTCTGGGTTGCACATTTTCAACTTTACTATATATTGCCACATTGTTCTTCAAAGGAGTTTTACTACTGGTAGCTAAGAGAGTTCCTATTGTTCTACAATGCAGTCTACATCAGTGTCAGCACTTGATATGGCAGTCTAAATTACTGCCAGTCTGATGGGTGTGGAGTGATAGCTCGCTGTTTTTTTCTCAGACCTTTTAATATATAAAAGTAAAACAAAAAAGGGATTTGAAAACAGCCAGATCAGTAGGCTCATCTCCTCATTATATTTTAATTTGCCATTCTACAATTGCTAGAGATTGTGGGTCTTTTCCTGTTTATTGCCATATGGAGTTCCTTTTCTGTTGTGGTTTCTTATATTTTTCCCATGTTTCCTTATGGGTTGTGTTTTTGTAAGTAATTTTTATTTTTATTAAAAAAATTTAATTTGAGAGAGAGAGAGTGTGCATGTGCGAGTGGAGGAAGGGCAGAGAGAGAGGGAGAGAGAATCCCAAGCAGGCTACTTACTGTCAGTGCAGAGCCTGATGGGGTGCTCAGTCTCATGAACTGTGAGATCATGACCTGAGCTAAAATCAAGAGTTGGTACTTAACTGACTGAGCCACCCAGGCACCCCTATAAGTAATTTTTAGATACACTTATATTTTTATCAGATACCAATATTTTGTTGATTATACATGTAGCAAATATCTGTTCCCTGACTTTAGTTTGTCTTTTCTCCTTCTTCCTCCTAGTTTGTGTTTAATGGCATCTTCTAAAAAAACAGAAGCTATATATTGTTCATGTAATCAAATGTATCATTTTTTGCTCATGGTTTATGATTTTTGTGGGTTATTTAGTAACCCCTTCCCTATCCACATTTAAGAGAAATACTTTTTCTTCTTGTAAACATGTTTAGTTTTGCTTTGCTTTGCACATTTTGTCTAGATGACTGTGATCAGAAGCAGCAATCAGTGCTCAGAGGACAGATCCTTATTTGGTGGCTAGTATGTTTTTTGCCCATTTGGCTTCTGCAAGCTACATGTAAGGTACTCTAGAAACCCTGCCTACAGGGTTGTGTGTAGGGGATGAATAGTTGCTGTAGAACTGAAATTGACCAAAACTTATTGCAGCTTATTGCCTAAGCCTTCTCCTGGAAGTTGTTAGCCTTCAGTAGACTCTAGGTTCCAAAATATTTATACCGGACAGATTCTGCCAGTGCAGTTGTTGTCTAGGTGGGGAAACAGATGCTTCCTACTCTGCTATGTTCTCAGAATCCTTTCCTCCTTAACTCTTTCATATACATTTTAAAAATCAACTTGTTGGGGTGCCTGAGTGGCTCAGTTGGTTAAGTGTCTGACTCTTGGTTTCGGCTCAGATCATGATCTCACGGGTTCATGGGACGATCCATGCATCAGGCTGTCTGCTGACAGCCTGCTTGGAATTCTCTTTCTGTCCCTCTCACTCTGCCACTCCCCTGCTCTTGCCAGCATGCGCGCGCGCTCTCTCTCTCTTTCTCTCTCTCTCTCTCTCTCTCTCAAAAAAAAAAAAAAGAAACTAAAAAAATCAATGTGTCATGTTCTATGAAAATTCCTGTCAGGATTTTGTTAGGAATTGCACTGAATTCATAGACAATTTGTGAAGCACTAACACATCTCTAATATTGCGGCTTCTTTTCCATCACTGTGGTATGCCTCTCTATTTTAGGAGTGCTTCTTTAATGTAGTTTTATAATTTTCTAGTAATTAAGGGCATGCATAAGTTTTTTAAAAGTCATTTTTAGTGATCATATATCTTTGTTGATACTGCATGTGACGTTCTTTTAGGAATTACATTCTCTAGAGCTACTGTATAGAAATGCAATATTTTAAAAACTATTTGAAATATTTTAAAATGATTTCTTTAGCCCATATTTTAAAATTTTAGAAATTTTTCTGGAAATTTCAAGTATCATGTTTACACTGATAACTGGTGAAAATGCACATCTTAAAGTCGTTATCCACCCCAGGGTTTCTCTCATAGCTGAGGCTGCTATACAGGTGGCTATGCAGGAGTTAATGGTGGGGATGATGCCCTGTCTTACACATGGGAGATAGTAGCCACAATTATTTAGTCTCCCTTCTTTCCCCCATGCACTTTTAGGAGAGACAGCCATTTCAAAAGGTCTCCCTGAAAAATAGCTCTGGTCTTTTGGGTTATATACTCAGTTGTGTTTGTTCTCCTTCCATCTCTTTCTTATTCCTTTTTTCCTTCTGTCTTGCTTCCCTGAAATTACAACCCCACCAAAAGTGTTATGATATGAATTTTTGCTTCAGGCTCTTTTTTCTAACCTGGGCTAAAACAGAAAAATTTTGGATCATCTGAATCCGCACAAATGACCATGCTATAAATAGATTTTGAGTCTAGGTTCCAGTGCACAAAGTGGTGTTTGTATAGATATAAATTCAATTTTCTCAGATGATTAGGAAAGTAAAGAGGCAAATGTGGTATAGAAATGAAATATTTATTAAACCAAGGTAAGGGCAATGGACCTCATCAACAAGCTATAGGAAAACATTACAGGGGTTTGAATATGGAAAGGGAAATAAATGAATCAACCCATAACACACAATAATAGACACTTAAAAGAACCTGCATTGTAGCAGTCATATCCACAAGAAGATTTAGTTTCATCAGAACACCACCATTCATCTTGTTAATGTAATATTAATTTAAATGTTATTGGTATTGTAGTTTGAGAGATGTTATAAGCTTCAGATGTTTAAATATTACCTAGTTTGGATTTAGATACATTTTAGAACATTATAACAAAAGTAATTATGTTAACACTTGTGGGGTCTCCTTGCTCTTCTTTTAAAAGAGGTTCATTATTTTCTAAAGTTTGAGAAACTACTTTTTCATAATTTTTCCCTACTAGATACCTGTTATCTCAGGATTCCCCTTGCTAGAATATCTCTATACGGATTGACGATGGGAAACAGTTTAGAGCTGCTTTACAGGCTCTCTGGGAATCCATTTTAGTGGACCCCTTGGCTCAAATTATCCTTTGGGGCTCCCACAGGCTACCGGCAGTAGATGTTTCCGAATTTAGTTTGTGTATTTCCCTTAGCCAGTCCCACGCTCACTGGCTTCGCAAAGCTCAAAATCCCCGGGTTCCGCTCTCAAGCTTTCCCCCTTACAAACTCAGATCCACGCACGGATCCCGCTTCCCCCAGTCCGCGGCCACCGCCCCACCAGTGTCTCCCTCCTCTAAAGCTTTTCTCAGCCTTGCCTGATTCTACCTATTTGTTTAAAATACAGACTTCCAGATTGATTTTCGGGAAATTCTAGATGTCTAGAGATAAGGCTCAGGGGTCTTCATTTTAACCAGTAACCCAGGAAGGTCTTACTTACTGGCAGACAAGTTTGAGAAACGTGGCTCTGTAGTTTCCTCAGTCCCCACGCTTCTTCCGTGAAGGCACCTCTGTTGCGGGAGGAACTGAGTCTGGAAGTCAGGTTTGTAAATTTCCTCAGTGCCTGGTTCCTCCGCAGTCCTGGCGCGGTTGCTAGGCGACCCGACGCTCTTGCTAGGGCAACGGCTTCCTGGAAATCTCGCGCGATGTGTCGGGAAGCGTCCCCCGCTTGGCCTGGCTGGTCCCTGTGGCACTGGTCCTCTCTGTGACGCAGCGGCCCCAGGTTGATGGCGACAAGATGGGGTCCGAATCGCGCTAGTTAGCTTGGTGAGGTCATGAGGCGTTGGTCATATTAGCGGTTTAGTGACCCAAACAGTAGCCAGAACAATTTTTGGCAGGCCACATTTCCCCCTTATTGGATTATCCTTCTATCAGCTTTAAATGTTTCAGTGCCCAATAACCACCTTTTTCCAGCAACAGACCAGGAAATTGCCTGAACCAAAGTATAGCCCATACTCCCCACCCCTTTCCTTAAGGGGAAAAAAGTGTTTAGGGTGACATTCCACTTCATTCATCATGACCAGCTTCACTGCTTGCTTCTTGCTCCCTCTTCCCCAGTAGTCTAATCTGACGCTTGGCCCAATATGCTCTGTTTTAAAAGAAATTTCCCCTCTTCTCATCGCTTTTCAAGGTAGCAATAGGACACACTTTATTTCCTCCTTAATTCTTTTTTTTTTAAATGTTTTTATTACCTCCTTAATTCTTATTTTCCCTTTTGAGTTCCAAGGACCCAGCTTGGAATTAGCACATCCTTTCTGAAGCTTTCCTATGTACTTAGTCTTGTTAAGTGTTGCTCTTTTCTGTCCCCCAAACAAGTAGGATGTATTAAATTCTTTAGCATAGCATTTAACACATTAATATATTTTGTTACTTATTTGTTGTATCCAATAAGATGGTAAATTTTTTGAGGGCAAGGATTGTGTCTTTAACTTCACTATTTCCAGAACCTAGCAAAAAGTGCCTTGTATATTAGCAGTCACTCTATAAATGTTTGTAAAATGAATAATTTATAAATGAAGGGGAAGAATAGAACAAGGAACTGACATTTACAGTTGAAAGACTGGGACTCTTAGGGATATGGTAAATTGAGCAATCTGGATGTAAGGAACAGTGCAAACCAGAAAACAGTGACACTTGTGGTCTTGGTGGGATGGGGGTAGAGGTATTAGTGGTGTGAGTGTGAGGAACAGTGGAAACTTGTTATTACCGTTCCTTGAGCAAAGAAGCATCAGAGTAGAAGATTGTTAGAGTTGCAAGGCAACTTAGAGCCCATGTGGACTGTCCAACTTGTCATTTTGCAGGCAAGGAAACTCCCAGGACTAGAGGAAGGAAAGAAATATGCTACAGGTCACATCTGAGGAGACGGAGAGGGGATTTACCCTTGGGCTCCGGATTTCAAGCTGAAGTCCCCTTTCCTTATATCTCATTGACTGTTACAGTTAAGAGTAACCTAGAAGGAAAGATAGGGGGATATAGACAGATGAACCCTTATCCCATTCAGGACATTGTTGCTAAAGTCTAGTTGTGAGGCAGTTTTGGCCTGGATTAGGTTGAAGGCAAAGGAAATGGCAAAGAATGAACAAATTTAGGAGGCATCTTGAAACAAGATTTAAAAGAGATTGATAGGATAAAGGGAGGAAGAAGTTGAAGAAAATTCCTGGATATTAGCTAGGATAAAAGAATGATAATGGAGAAAGAGGAGAGGTGGCAAGTAATTTGACAGGAAGTGGATGACTTTGGTTTATATTTGTTAAGTGTGAAGTGAGATAGGTTTAATAGTTTCCAGAATAGAATTAATAATTGAAACCATGAGGTCATAAATGGTAATGCAAGAGAAGGTAGAGAAAAGAGAAATAGCAAGTCAATAACTAGGCCAAGTAGTTTGGATGGAAGAGAGAAGCAAAACTGGTTAAGATGTCAGAGTCATTAGAGATGAGAGTTGTTCTGAGAAGAAATAATAATTCAGTGATTCAGAAACTAACAATTTACATTCACATACGGGGGAAAGAGTTTGAGGAGGAAGGGTGCCTAAAGAATAAAAAGCTATAGGGGTGCCTGGGTGGCTCAGTTGGTTAAGTGTCTGACTATTGATTTCAGGTCAAGTCATGATCTCCTGGTTTGTGAGTTTCAGACCTATTTGGCTCTGTGCTGACAGTGAGGAGCCTGCCTGGGATTCTCCCTCTCTTTGCCCCTCCCCCGTGCGCACATGCACGCTCTCAAAATAAATAAACTTAAAAAAAAAGAAGATATGAAATATAATTCCTGTTTAGTGGCACACAGTGTTAAACAATCATCTGTGTATTTTCCAATGTGGCAGAAATTTGGCAGACTACAAGAAATAGTCTTCAGTGACACATTTATACATTCAGTATAAAGTACTCTAAGATTTACATTTTGACAGACATTGGTAAATTTGTATTTGTAAAAAAAATTTGTGAAGTCTTGAGAGTCATTTTTAAAGGCACCCTTGGGTGGTGAAAAAAAAAGCACTCTTGGAAGAATAGTGCTATGAAGCACATTTTAAAAAGTCTCCACTGGAGTTTCCAAGTAACTTTAGACAAAAACACACTTTTTATTTCATATATTGTCCTATCTATTTTTGTCCATCAGTATGTATTTCCTGGCCTTCTAGAGTACATATTATATAGTGTTGCGTGAAGCACTAAGCAAAAGCTTTAATGGTTAGTTACTTTCATTGAGAAACCAACCAAGGGCCTAGACATGTATATCATCATATAACTTTATATGGAAAAAATTAGCAGTTATTGGAGTTAACTCTTCTTTTTGTCTTGACCTTAAGATTGGTAAATATTAGTGAATGTGATAGGCAGACTTCTAAGATGGTCTCAGTGATCTCACCTCCTGGTATTCATGCCCTTGTGTGATCCCTTCCTCTTGAGTGTGGGCTGGACTTAGTGACTTTTTCTAACCAATAAAACAAAGCAAAGTTAATGAAATGTCATTTCTATAAGTAGGTTACAAAAGATTGTGACTTTTGTCTTACTAGCAGACTCTCTCTCTTGCATTTTTGGCTTGCACTCTTTGATAGAGCAAACTGTCATTTAGGAGGGCCCTACATAGCAAAGAACTGAACATGACCTCTAGCCAACAGCCAATGAGGAACTGAGACCTATTGTTTAAGTTTGGAAGTCAAACCTGCCCCAGTTGAGCTTTTAGACGGGACCGTATCCCTGGCCAACACCTTGATTGAAGCCTTATGAGAGACCCTGAAGGAGAGGACCTAAATTCCTGACCCATGAAACCTGTGAAATAATAAATGTGTATTGTTTTAAACCACTAAGTTTTGGGGTAATCTGTTTTGCAGCAATAAATAATACAGGGAGCAATGGAAAATTCCCTTAAACAAGGAAGATTTGCTTAGAAATTTGAGACATGATTCTTATTTTTATAGGATATTTGGAAAGAAAGCTCAAAGGAAATAAAGTGATTACAGAACATTTTAGCTTAGCTGGAATGAAAAGTTTCTTAACAAATATCCATTTATAGAAGCTGCAGTTGTAGAATCAATACAAAGGAAACCCTTTGCTTATGAATGAGCAGTTTCCATTCAAGGTATAGCTCCTGATTTCTGTAACCTGGGGATGATCATTTAATTAAGAGCTTCATGGCCTACTAATGTCATGATGTATACAATAGGTGAACTAATAAAAAATAACTTTATTTTATTTATTTAAAAATTAAAAAAATATTTATTTATTTTGAGAGAGAATATGAGAGTGTGTCAGGGGGAGAGGCACAGAGAGAGAGAGAGAGAGAGAGAGAGAGAGGGAATCCTAATCCTCACGCTCAGTGCAGAGCCCAAGGCAAGACTTGATCTCAGGAACCATGAGATCATGACCTGAGCTGAAGTCAAGAATTGGTCGCTTGGGCACTCAGCAGATCCCACTGCACAGATCGGACTTTGCTTGCTCGTGCCCCTTGCTCCGCTTCCTCTACAACCATGTCTGACAAACCCGATATGGCTGAGATTGAGAAATTCAATTAAGTCTAAATTGAAGAAGACAGAAATGCAAGAGAAAAATCCACTGCCTTCAAAATGATTGAACAAGAGAAGCAAGCGGGCAAATTGTAACGAGGTATGTGCCGCCAATACGCACTGTACATTCCACAAGCATTGCCTTCTTATTTTACTTCTTTTAGGTGTTTAACTTTGTAAGATCAAAGAGGTTGGATCAAGTTTAAATGACTGTGCTGCCCCTTGTCACATCAAAGAATTGTGATACTGACAAATGAAGGCGCCTGCCTTTCCCATCTGCCTGTCTGCCTGGCAGCAATGGAAAAGAACTTGCATGTTGGTGAAGGAAGAAGCTTAGTGGGATGACAGAGAAATCTAGACTAAAAGCCAAGTTGCTCCAAAGTGTCCTGCAGGCTGTAAAATGCAGTTTAATCAGAGTGCCATTTTTTTGTTCAAACGATTTTAATTATTGGAACGCACAATTTTTTAATATGCAAATAAAAAGCTTTAAAACCTGGAAAAAAAAGAATTGGTCGCTTAACCTACTGAGCCACCCAGGTGCCCCAGTAAATAATTAAAAAAAACTTAGTAACTGATTTCTGTCATTTGCTATGTTATGTATTCTGTAAATGTAAATGATTATTACATAGGTTATATATCAAACAGTTGAAGGTAGGTCTCCTAGTAACTGCTAGACATTTAACCTAGTGATGAATACCTAGAGACAATAAAAAATGAACCTGTCAAGACTGAACCCATTTCCATTCTGTACAAATCTGATCTCCCTCCTCCAGTGTCTATCTTGCCCACAATTCTACCCTGCTACCCAGAATAGAGCTGGGAGCCATCTCCAGTATTCCCTCACATACTAGTAGTGCTCCCACAATCAATCACCAGATTAAGTCCACTTAATCTCAGAAACAACTTTTCAAATCCAACTATCTGTCCATTGCCTCTTCATTATCTAAGAGTGGATGTGAAAGGGCCTTGTATTAACTTCTATTTTTAACTTCTAATATTTTTAAAAATTTATTATTTTGAGAGAGAGAGAGAGAGAGAGAGAGAGAGAGAGAGAGAGAGAAAACGCTTGAGGGAAGGACAGAGAGAGAGAGAAAGAGAGATAGAATCCCAAACAGGCTCCATATTATCAGGGCTCCAGGCAGGCCCGAACTCAAGGGGATTGTGAGACCATGACCTAAGCTGAAATCAAGAGTCTGCCACTTAACTGACTGAGCCACCCAGACACCGCTAACTTCTATTAATTTTAATATACAAAGACTTTCAAGTTCTATTTTTAAAGTTCTAGTATGTTTAATATATAAAATATCTTTTCTAAACCTCAATTCCATCCTCCACTAGAGGGTCCAAGTGTAATAAATATAACATGTATGAGATGTGACCATAAATTGAGGGATCTAAAATGAAAATCATTAAAGTCACATATACAGTTCATGTATCTTCTATTAAAATACTTTCTGAAAAGTATTTTTGTACACATTACCACTGACGGTTTAACTTAACTAGTGTTCTATCTTTATTTCTTTTTTCTTATTTTTAATTAAAGTTTTTATTTATTTGAGAGAGAAAACAAGTGGGGGAGGGATAGAGGATCTGAAGTGGACTCTGGGCTGACAGCAGAGAGCCTGATGTGGGGCTCAAACTCAAAAACAGTGAGATCATGACCTGAGCCAAAGTCAGACACTTAACCAACTGAGCCACCCAGGCGCCCTGTGTCTTATCTTTATTTCTGAAACATCTACTGTCATTAGAGTCCAACACTTTCATTTGAGTCTTTTAGAAAGTATTTGCAAGAAAGGGACTTAACAATTTTAGAAAAAGTTTAGTAGGTTTCAGGAACATTTCATTGCTTATGTTTTCAGAATTAAAAAAAATCATCTTTTGAACAAGGGGTGGGGAACCTCTGTTTTCTAATAAAAATCCAAGACTTTGCTTAAGTTGTTAAGTTGATCAGGCCAATAATAAGTTCAGCAAAAGTTTAGTTTGTGATGGATTAAGGCTAAGAGTGAAATTTAGCAGTGTAACACATTCTTCTCATGTCTTTCATGATAATTTGTTAAAATCAGTGAAAACATCTTGTATACCTGTATACCTTATTTAGTTGCTTCATTTATTTATTTATTTGGCTCCTCTCTGCTTTATTTTAGGTCAGCTTGTTTGAAAAGAGCTCCTTTCCTTCATGCTTGTTTTTGAAAATGGCTGATGCTTTTTTGCTAATGTGTGGCACTTCCATATTTCCATAATAGTGATCCTTGATTGATAAAAATTTTTTTCCACTCTTGTTTTAAATCTATTAAGAAATTTAAGAAAAGAGAGTTATTTTATATTGATTGCACAGTGCAACAAAAGTCAGTTTCTCATACAAAGACATGAACACATTTAATCCTGTCATTCTAAAAACACATATTGTTAATGTTTCTTAAAAACAAGTTAAAATGCCCATTGCATTTATTTCTTCATTGAACAGATATTCACCAAGTACCTGCCATGTGCCATTGTTCAAGGTGCTGGGGATAAAGAATTTAGTTAGACCAAGTCCCCAGGCTGTTCGAGCTTACATTCTAATAAGGGGAGACAGTGAAAAAGTAACTTAATCAATGACCAAGATAATTTCAGATTGTGGTACAGTCTGTGAAAGAAATAGAGTGAAACTGGGGTGTAGAAGTGGGGAGGAAAGAGGGAAGGAGAGAGATGTTATCTTGAGATGAGATGGCAAGGCCTCTCTGAGGAGGCAGAATTTGGACTGAGACTTGAAGGATGAGGAGACTAAGCAAGGCCTGAGTGCCTGCAAGGAAGTGTTCCAGGCCCAGGAAGGACCTGTTTGAGAGCGTGGGGACAAGGGTGGGGAGGATTGTGGTATGGGTAAGGTGGTGAAGAACTGAATGAGCTTAAGGACCCAGAGGACAGTGTGGCTGGATCCTTTTGAGGAGGGGGTAGGGAGAGAATAGAATGAAAGAAAAACAGGAATCAGATCAGCCTTTAGGCCACAGTATGAAATTTGGATTTTGATATATAGCAGCATTTAACCCATAAGGCAGAATGTAAAATTTCCCTTTGTTATTAGGAAAAACTAATTTTATTATATGTAGAATTTAAATGAGAGAACAGCAGCCACTTTATTAAAAGTTGAAATTCAAAATCTTGATGGAATGTAATGTTATTGTAATGTGATATTAATATGATAAATATAGTATTATCAAAGATGCTCTTAGAAATCTGGTAGCAAGAGCCTGAGAGTTAGAAAATACAAGTGTTTGTGCTCCAAATTCTCATATTTAATATAACTTTAGATCTGGGGATGACTATTTCATTGTGTTGTTGTCTGTCTAAATACATTACTATTTCAATAGTTAATAGTTCCTTAGTTTTAAGTGATAATAGTATTTTACCTAAATATTAAGACCACTTAGAATGTTTAAAAATGATCTCCCCTGAAAAGTGGTGTTCATGTGTAATTCTCATATCAGTGGCAGATCAACTTTTCTGAAGGTACAGAAGGTACAGAACAACCATGGTTGTGTCCTCATAATGTGAGATCATAAAATTAATTTCTTATTTAACCTAATTTGTGTTACTTTATTTAAGCCTAGAATCTTAAGATAATAGCTTCAAGTATACTGAAAACACATGCAAGAAACAATAGATGGATTACAAAGAAGTTGAAGGAAAATATTAAAGCTAAATACATGCATGTTTTAAAGGATTTATTTGATATCATAAGTACAGTACAAATAATAAATACAAATAAATTTAGTACAAATAATAAATTGAACTGAATATGAGGAAGTGGTATGAAGTAGCAAATTCTAGATACAAAAATGGAGCTATTTAAATCAAACATTTATTTGGAGATGAGCTTTTACCAGCTAATTTTTCAGGAAGGTAAATAGTTTAAAGTAATGACTCTTAATGATAAATGTATTCATAGTTATGTGATAGATATTTATAATTTTCTATAATCTAACATTAAGGTCACAGAGCTCTATTCTGGACAATATACTTCTTTATGCATGTGCCTCTTAGGTTATGAAAAGTACAACTGTAGTTCATCAAAATGTGCCCCAAGGCACAATACCATTTTACTCAGTCATTAGAAAGTTTAGCATAATTGCTTAGTATAATCCAAAGAAAATATGAGTACTGACATCAGGGACTCTCCAATTTGTTAGGCAATTGTTCCATAATTTTTGGCACCAAGATAATCCACATGTTGAAAAAGCAATTAATCATTGGTGCTAGTTATCAAGCTGTGATTTTAGCTATTTCCTCCCAAATTTGA
Source organism: Cryptoprocta ferox (assembly GCA_028646485.1). NCBI lineage: Eukaryota > Metazoa > Chordata > Mammalia > Carnivora > Eupleridae > Cryptoprocta > Cryptoprocta ferox. Next base: position 61,639,654 of record CM053569.1, on the reverse strand, counting down.
CCCCAAATGACAGAGTTCCTTATTTTATTTTTGAAATATTCTGATTTCTGAGATCAAAAGTTTAAATATGCCAATTTGGTTATAGTTGACTTGAGCTTTGTGTTATTAGTTTTCTAAGGTAAGTAGATCATAACTTTATACTTACAAAGGTAGGTGGTATTTCTCCCACTAATATTTGGATAAAAGGTTTAGAAAAGTTTTGAAACTTACAGACTGGTTACGTCAGAAGAAATTAATTAAAATCCTTAAACTAGCATTTTCACCTCAAGAAGGTAAATTTATTTGCTGTTGGAACTTGCATAGAAAACAGGCTAACACAAGAGAACACACAATTAGATGTTCAATTTTCTAACTAATAGTTTGCAAACACAGTGAGATACATTAATTACTAAATAGTGAATGCAGTAAATACCTCATCATAATTTTAACATTATCATCTTTTACTTATTTTATGTAATAAGGATGAGTAAAAATAATAGCTCTTTCTGTGTAATATATTTTCCTATCTTAAAAAACAAAAACAAACAACACCCAAACAACCCCTGCCCCGACATTGTCCCCCAATGTATGTCTTTGGTGTTTATAGTTAAAACAATCCAGAAATTTAGAAAGAAACCTTGGAAATTGAACAGTCTCTGTTCAGTTCAGTTTATTCAGCTACATGTGGATACAGTGCAGACTTAGCAATATAAATGAACTCCTCTCTGCATGCATGACTTACGCATCTGTACCTCATCACTCATAGAACAGTTTTTGGAAACTCTCAAACTCTGCAATATGCAGCACTCCAACTCTCAGTTTCTGTGATTCATTGTTACTTATGCTCTTGCTCTTCTGTGTTTATTTTCCATATGGCTGCACTGTTGGTCAGTTTATTATTATATTGTGCAATGAGTGATTTTTCAAAATTCTGAATATCAGGTAGTCCTACTAATTTGAGACAACAATCTTCACGCTTGATCCCTCAAATGGAGCACATGACATTTGGTCTCAGAACTTATTTTCCAAATTCAGAAACAATGGAGCACAAATGGCTTCTCTTCCTATTGGTTCTTTTCTTGGCAGTACTACTGATTTCACAATAACTGCGTGTGTGTGGTATCTTATTGTTAATAAATAAAACCTGTAGAATGAAGAACTCACTTCTTAATTGGACATTGTAACCAAAAAAATGGTAGTAAATGCATAAAGTCTCAATAATATATAGTACTGTTGGGTGGCTCAGTTGGTTAAGTGGCTGATTTCAGCTCAGATCATGATCTCGAGGTCTGTGAGTTTGAGCCCCGTGTTGGGCTCTGTGCTGACAGCTCAGAGCCTGGAGCCTGCTTCTGTGTCTCCCTCTCTCTCTGTCCCTCCCCTGCTTGCTCTGTCTCTGTCTCTCTCAAAAATAATAAACATTAAAAAAAATTAAAAAAAAAGAATATAATATATAGTACTGCTGAATTGTTTTGAACAAGGACCTTGAGATACTAAAACAATATGGAAAACTTGGAACACCGTTGATTCTGGGATCTTGCTGTATGTAGTCTTGACTGGTCCCAATCCCCATTCCATATCCACTGACTTCTCTATCTCTGCTCCAGCCTACGCTTCTGGCTCCAGTCTTATTATTTGGACACTGGGATTAAGTTTTTGATGACGAGTGATGTTTCCTGTATATTATCACCAAAGAGCTTGAGAAATTATCTTCCCCCCAAAATTGAAACTTAACAAAAAACAGACTTCACTGAGAAAATGCTCTTTTCAGCTCCTGAATAGCTCAAGACTGTAAGATAATACTTTGCAGGAAAAGGCAACCCCAATTCACAACTTAGTTTCTGAATGATGGCTGCAATTAAACCCTGATTTCCTAAAAGCTCATTAATCTAAATTGGAGCATTTATGCCAAAAGTGATCATGAAAATACATTATGGTTTAAAGATATACTTTAAAAATATTTGTAAAGGATCTTGCTTTTTAATAAAGCAAATACACTTACAATAAAGTGCAAATGCTCCTTTCTGGGTCATTTTTTGCTAGATTGGACCACTGAGTAGAGGGGACATTGTCGGTTGCCTTTCAGTGTATAGTAGTTACGCATTTTGGTAATATACTGATCCCAGGTGTGGCCTTTAATTGGTTTAAACCAGTCTCTATATGTAATCTCAGGGGTGAGCTCATGATCCATTTGACCAGAGTGAAGTTAGAATCTTATTTTGACAATCATGAGCAACTCTTTCACCCTAACTGGATGGTGTGGTGGGCAGCCAGTGTGAGGAAATCTAGCTTTAGGTTTAGGTCAACATGTGGAAGGCAGAGCTGAGAACCCTAACAGGAAGCCTAATCCAACTGTCCCTAAAGCAAATAAGATTCTGGACTCAGGTGAGCCAAAAAATTCTTTTTATTGTTTAAGCAACTGGATTTAAAAAATATTTATTTATATATTTTGAGGAGACCCTAAGTTGGAGAGGGGTAAGAGAGAGGAAGACAGAGGATTGAAAATGAGCTCTGTGCTGACAGGCTGATAGCAGCAAGGCCAACATGGGGCTCAAACTCACGAACTCATGAACTGTGAGATCATGACCTGAGCTGAAGTCAGACACACTCAACCAACTGAGCCACCCAGGTGCCCCAGCAATTGGATTTTTTTTTTATGTGTATTACTTCCAATCAAGGCATCATTACTGAAATGTGGAGACTTCTTAAAATGAATCCAGTGAAGGGCTGAAACACTTTCTTTTCCTAGTAATTGTTATTATATGCATTTTCCCTAACACCAAGGTGTCTTTGTTTAGTAGGTCAAGAATGTCAAAATAAGCGTGGATTAACTGTATTTAAGTCTTAATGAAGACTTGTGTTTTAATGGTGACTCCAATGACTCCTTACTCTTTCATGTCAACTTAACCATTCAGTCCTGTCAGTGTTCCTAAAGGTGTTGCTGAAGGCTATGGCAATAAATTGTTTTGGTTGCTCGTTGGGTGCAGTCATTTTTTCTTAAAGTGTATAAAAATGGAGGTCAGTTTGAACCATCTGAAATTGGGGGTACCTGCTTTTATATAAAGTTACAAAATAATGGGTGTCTGGTTGGTTCAGCTAGATCTCGGGGTCATCAGTTCAAGCCCCATACTGGGCATAAAGACTACTTAAAAAAAAAATTAAAGGATTACAAAATGGGACCAAGATGCTAACATATCACATCAACCATCAGAGAATGTATTTGGATACTAATATTAATGGGCTTCTTCATCTTACCAAAGACTACCTCATTGCTAAACCTAATGAAAAACTTTTAGGCTTTGTTTTCCTTGACCTTTTGGTAGCGTGTCAGGTCACTGGTAAATTACTTAAAAATTTTCTGCTCCTGTGGTCTCCTTTTCCTCTGCCGATTTTGATATTTGATGTTTCCATGATTTGTCTGGTCTTTTCACTGTCTTCCACAAGTCATTTCATTTGCTCTCAGCCAGCCCTCACCCCCAGATCTCTCAACAGTGCTCTTAAGACACATCAATCTAGTACATTTCTGCTGTTTAAAACATTTAAGATCCCACTGCTATTAGGATAAAGTCCAAAATGCCTCTGCAGGATCTACACTCATCTATTAAAGTCATCCCTTGCTATTTCTTACATCTGACTGGACACTCTCAGGTTGATGGAATTTCAGTTCTTGAAGGTACTAGGTTCTTGCTCTCTGCCTCTTGCTTTCTACACATTGCTGTACTCTCTGCTTATAAACTTGCCTCCTCATTTTGAATGTCTGACTAGTCCTCTTGTCTTTTAAATTTCAGCTTTATGTCAGGTCACTTCCTCCAGGAAGCCTACCCTGGTAACTCCTCCTGGTTTAAGTATTCCTCCTGAGTTTCTCAGCACACTATTTCTCCCTTCCTAGTACACATAGGTTCTTGTTAACTTAGCTTTTGCTTCCATGGTAAGTTCTGTGAGGACAGTGGCCTTGTCTGTCTTGCTCAGAGTATCTGCAGAGTAAAACTGGGCCTGTTCAGTAAAGGTACTTGGTAAATATTTGAATGCCTAGAAGGGGCGCCTGGGTGGCTCAGTGGGTTAAGCATCTGACTTCAGCTCAGGTCATGATCTCATGGTTCGTGGGTTCGAACCCTGCGTTGGGCTCTGTGCTGACAGCTCAGAGCCTGGAGCCTGCTTCAGATTCTGTGTCTCCCTCTCTCTGCCCCTTGCCCACTCATGCTCTGTTTCTGTCTCAATAATAAAAACATAAAAAAAAAATTAAAAAAAGAAAACCTATGTTAGGCTCTGTCTTAAGTAATTTAATTTTCAGGAAAATAACTTCTGGTGTGACTTGGTTAACATTCCATAAGAACAAAAAAATTAAATTATATTTTTACTAATGGACTACCTAAAGAAGGTACAGGCAAATTGAAAAGTGGCTCTGATAATCAGTATGGCAAGTGAAGTGCTGAAATTCTTTGACTTAGATAGGCAAGACTCTTTAAAAAATAGGTTCCAATAAATATTTCTTTCCCTTATATTTAAGAACATTAAAGGATACTAGAAAAATAATGTAACCACTCCCACAAAATAATGAAAGAACAATTTCATTTTAAAGAGTTTTATTACAGGATGTTAATATTCAGGACACTTCAGAGCACCTTATACTTCTAATCAGATTTTTGGTAACTGGTTTTAAAGTGTTACTTGAATATTTTTCTCATACTGGCTTTCAGTCAAAAGTGCTACTTAGTGGCTGTTTAAGAGATGTTAATTTGATTAAACAGTTTATCCTTAATAACCTGAGACATCAATCCATGGATAGCTTCTATGGTAGTTTTACAGCTGCAAAGAAAGAAACACATCACATAATGTCAAAAGAACTGAATCTTTCGAACACACAAATCCCCCTCCCCCATTTCTATTCTTGTAACCCCAACAATCATTTTCATTCTATTCATACTCCACAAATCACCGCAATTTACAGTTTACTCTTCTGATTTTTAGCCTTCTGCATGTCTTTTAACCATTTCATTACAGTTGACTTTTGAACAATGTGGGGGTTAAGGGTACCAACTCCTCTGCACAGCTGAAAATTCACATTTAACTCTTGACTCCCCTAAAACTAAACTACTAATAGCTTACTGTTGACGGGAATCCTTACTGATTAATAGTTAATTAACACATATTTTGTATGTTACCTGTATTATATACTGTATTCTTACAACAAAGTAAGCTAGAGAAAAGAAAGTGTTAAGAAAATCTACATTCACATTTCTATACTGTATTTATAAAAAAAACCCATGTATAAGTGGACCCATGCAGTTCAAACCCATGTTGTTCAAGAGTCTACTTACTAGAACCTTCACAAGAGAATAACAGCATAAAATATGATATACAGTAAAACCTTGGCTTGCAAGCATAATTTGTCCCAGAAACATGCCTGTAATCCAGAGTCCTCACATATCAAAGCGAATTTTAAGAACCACTGGCTCAGTTGTGATCATGTGCTGTTTGGCATCACATACTACTCGTTTTGCAAGACACTGCTTATTTATCAAGTTAAAAATTATTAGAAATGTTTGCTTGTTTTTGCAAGTGTTCTGCAAAAACAAGTTACTTGCAATCCAAGGTTTTACTGTAATTCATAACAGTTAATTTTGTTTCTTATCAAGAGTTTTGGGGAAAGTCCTGTTTTGGAAGGTGGAAATTATATATGTCATAATTAAAGACTGATACTAATAATACATTAAAATCTCTTATTCCTTATTATTTATTACTTAGAATAATTAAAAAAAGATTTTAAAGAATCCTATGCTTTTTTTGCTGAAGTAATCACAAACATCCTTCAAACAATTAAAAGTCAAAGTTACACTGGGTAAAGGACTTAAGATTTTAGAATTGATAAAAAATTAAAAGCCAAAAAAACCCCTCAAAAAACCCCACCAATATTCAGAAGAGATATGATTCTTATAAAGTTACCCAAAACAGGAACATTCTCTACTTTTGTTCTACTATTTGTTTCCTTCCTACTTTTCTTGTATAATTGGAGACATTCCCACTGTGAAATTTTTGCTTCATAAGAAACTGAGATATAAATGTAGATAAATTTATAAATCACAGACACTATCTATATTAGCAAAAACATATACTCAGTGCTGGTACCAAAAATGAGACCTAATATCAAAGAAAAATGTAATTTTTATCCAGGCCCTAGCTCTATACCTTCTACAAACTCATGGAAAAGAAAGGAATGAGATAATTTTAACCCACAATGGCTTCCTCCGAACACACTTTGCCTTCCCTTCTCCTTTCTCTTTCCTATTGACCAGTCCAGTTTTTCTGGATACCAAGGTATCAGTTTATAGAGATGTCAACATAGTCTTCCCTTTCTTTCTGCTTCTAATTATCACATTAAAAGTCAAACCTTTGTGAAAGTAAATGTTATTTAGATATTCTTCCCAGTCCTCTATGCATCTGAAGGGCCACCTGATTATTTTGTAGTTATCAGAGAACATATTCTAGGTTTGTTCTTAAAAATTCTTGGGAATGAGATTTGGGATACTAAATTACTGTATTAAGGATAATTTCAGAAGAATAACTTAAGAGAAATGCAATAATTTTTGTGCTATTTAGGGGTTTGAAACTTCATAAAAATGTGAAATTTGATCAATTTAAGAAAATCTCAACATATACCCATAAAAGATGATTAAGTTAGAATAGATTGGGATGTTCTTTTGCAAAAGTTTTTTCTTTAAAAGATCCAGTGATGATTGGTTTTCTTTGTTACACTTTCTAGCTAAACCTAAAAAAAGTGACTTCGAGTTTTTCATTACATTACCTAGATCTTTAAGACTTTAATGTTTTAACTGAAATTTTCTAAGTTAAAATTTGCATTTGACAACTCTTGAAGGTCCCAAGAAGTTAATACTCAGGTAGAATTCTAAGTTGTAAATAATTTGAAACTTAAGGAATTTATACATAATGTGCAAATTTTGAAACAAAAGAGGGGCAGGAATAGATTTGCTCTTACCTGTCTCTTGTAGCTTTGGCAAGTTTGTCTTCTGACTTTCTGTCATGTGTTTCTAAACCCAACATGAAACTCCCTCGTCCCAGCTGGGCTTCTGACTGTTCTAATTTTTCAGACAAATCAAAGACCTGACCAGTGGTATAGTCTGCATTCTGCAGGGAAAATGGCATTGTGTCAGTGTGTGTGTATATATACATACATATATATATTTAATTTTTTTCTATTTAGAATATTTCATTTACAAAGAATTCTACCATGAAATATAAGTAGCCAGTGAAGAAATCAAATTTATTTGTAAAAACTGACTCCAAAGTTCGAACAGTTCAAGTTTAGAGTTTTCCCTCTTTTATAATTTAAAGATTAAATTTGGAATTCTTGTTTTTGACTCCTTAAATCTAATGTTTGTTATTATGAGAGGCTTTGAAGTACACAGGTTGAGTCTCAGGTCTGGCCCTGCAGCAGATTAGTTGGAGGCTTTCAGAGAACTCCTTTACTTTTCTGTGCCTTCAAGTCATCTTCTGAAAATGGGGGAGGAGAGCAATAATTTCTATATTAAGGCTATTTATGAAGATTAAATTAAGTGATGTATATAAAGTAACATATATAAAGCTCTTAGGACTGTCCATGGCACCTGGTAAAGGCTTAATAATTATTAGCTAATTTTGTTATTTGTTCTCATTGAACTTTCAGAATTAGTACTTACAACAGTTTTTAAAAAATAACATTTGTTTTAGCTTTTCTGATTATAAAATTAATAGTTATTACTGAAAATTTGGAAAATGCTGAACAGTATAAAGAAAAAAGGAAATACCTATAATTAGTTATATTTTAGGTATTGCTATATGCTTGCATAAACACCTACATTTGGTAAGTGCTATATATACACCATTTTGTCCTTTAACATATTATAAAAAGAAAAATTTTAACAGTTACATATGTAACTTAACCATTAAACAGTTAAGCATTTTTATGGGATATCTTTTTTAAAATGTTGTAGTGTAAAATACAAAACAAATTTTCACAAAGATGAGATATGAAGTACATATCCATTTCATTCGTTTTCAGTAGAAGAGAATTAAGATTAATAAACTTGGCAATAATTAGTATGTTACTCTATTTACTCAGTCTGTAAGACAGTGTACGTGAAATACAGTTCATCCACCAAACATGAAAAGTTATTTGCTGTCATCAGTCACTACAGAGGGCACTTTACAATGCTACAAGGTCTTCCAATGAGTTTATGGGCTGATGATATTTTTTAACAATGCATTTATATTCATTTTGTCTAAATCTAAATGATTTAAGACACCTATACATTCCCTACCCCCAAAGATTTGATGAAAACTTTAAGGTTTGTAGACTACTGCACATTTGGAAGATTTAGCTCAAGCCATAAAAATGTAGGATGGTAGCAACAGTTATACTATTGAAATGAAATAAAATGACACATTCTAAACACATGGAATGAATACAGGGAACTAATTACTTAAATCAGAAAATAACTTTTTTTCTGGTAGCTTTTAGGTTACATGCTTTAGCTGGGGAAAGAGAGGAGTTGAACATACATTTATAAATTTTTTTCTTAAAATGCTGCAATGTACCTCATATAAAGCCACAAAAAAAAGAAGAAAATGTAATTTAACCTGTACTTGACTATTAACATCCTCAATACATGCAATGCTAGAATACAGGGATAGCCACTGGCTGAGTATGTAGAGCTGTTTGCCTTTACACAAAGGTTTAGACTGCTCTGGTCTGTTTTCTCCCCCTGCTATCATGTGTCACTTCTGGCTGTTATTAGTATACTTGCCTCTAAGGAAACAACTCCTATAAAGCATTTAGCAGTGTCTGGCACAAAGGAAGCACTTAATCAAAGTATGCTATAATGATCACTCTACTTCCTTCTAATCTGCTATTTCTGACTGTTGAGGGTAAGAAATAAGAACAGGGGCTCCTGGGTGGCTCAGTTAGTTAAGTGTCCGACTCTTGGTTTCGGCTCAGGTTATGATCTCATGGTTAGTAGAACTGAGCCCCATGTTGGGCTCAGTGGTGACAGTGTGGAGCCTGTTTGGGATTCTCTCCCTCTCTCTCCCTCTCTCTTTCTGCCCCTCCTCTGCTTGCGCTCTCTCTCAAAATAAATAAACTTAAAAAAAAGAAAAAGAAATAAGAACAGAAGTCTTCTCAGAACTGTATTTAAAATCATAGAAAATATGCTCAAGTGAGGCCTTTTCCTATTAACAAACAAAAAATAACAATAACCTACTGAGGCTTTATTATATGTCAGGCACTTTGCTAACTGCTTTATTTATATAAGGAATTTCAGTTAGGGGCGCCTGGCTGGTTCATTCGGAAAAGCATGTGACTCTTGATCTTGGGGTTGTGAGTTCGAGTCCCATGTTGGGTGTGGAGATTACTTAAATATATAAAACTTAAATTTTTTTTCATTTAATTCTCAGGGTATATCCTGATGTAGGTACTATTATCACTGAACCCAAGAAAAGGCTTAGGCTTATTAAAGAGCTATCTGAAGGTCACATAGCTGGTAAAGTGCCAGATTTTTTTTTGAACTGAGTTTATTTTATACCAAATTTTGTGGTTCTAACCATTATGCTATACTGTACAATGTACAAAACAAAACAAAAACAGGGAAAGCAACTGTTGCTGACCAAGCAGTAAAATATCCTTCTAAGTATATTAGGTTTTAATGATTTTTGGAAAAGATTCAGTGACTTATTTTATTTTTGCTGCCCAGCATCTGCTACTTTAAGTTAATGAGATTCTGATTTTCTTCCTAATTCTTAGTCCATGTGCTCCTGAAAGAGTTTTTTCTACTCCAGCCCAGCAGTGAAGTATGTAACCTGGCGCAGCCACTATTGGTGTTCATTTCTGTGATCCAGAGAAGATTTAAGGAAGGGAATATGATCTAAACAAGGTTCGGACACGGTGAGGTTTTGCCTGGGGTTTTGTGTGTATCTAGATCTTCTCTTTTGAAGGGGAAACTGAAGGGCTGGGAGGACTGAAATTAATGCTGACATCTTGTTTTCAGCCTGAAACTGAAGCTAACTGAAATGAAATCAAACCTGAGACAGAAAGACCAAGACTTAATAATATTGTATGAATGCAAACTTGCTGTGCCTGAAGTAAGGTCTACTCCTGGATTTTGCAGCTTACAAGATTCACTTTTTTGTTTAGGCCAGTTTGACTGGGTCTCCTGTCACTTGTAACTGGAGTCCCACCTGAGACACCTGACAGAACAAAAAACAGTATTTGTATTTTTCTGTCTGAAAGTTTCTTTAAGGCAGGGGCAGATTTCACCCGCATCTGGCTACTTTTATTTGTCATTTGGAATTAGTCTCAGTAGTACGTGACAAAGACCTTGGCTTGCCCGATTATCCCAATCCAGGTCCGGTCATGCAGAACGTGATACCAGCCCTGAGGTCTTGGCCAGGTCAGGTATAGCCTTTCTATGAAAAGCGTTCCAGATATTAAACCACTTATGCAGGTTAGATAAAATTCAAATACATCCCTTGGAAATATAGTACTTACAGTAAGCAAGCTAGAGGAACTCAGGGTATTCACCCAGTATTTATTCCACAAAAGTTCAAGCAATTTGCGATCCAATGAGGATTTGAAATATGAGACTTCTAAGGCATAATACCTACAAAACAAAAGCACAAATTTAGTAAGTAAAAAAAAAAAAAATTCAACCATATACAAAAGTTATGGCCAAATTTAAAGAATTACATTTTATATCCAAAGTTATGTTTTAGTTTTTAGTCCAATAGAACAATCAGTAACCATGGGTTCCTTACTCTTCTTTTAAATCTTTTGTTAACTAAACTTTGTGTTATATTTCTTCCCATTGTAGAGCCAAGAAATTCCCCCAAACTAATCAACAACAATCAGAACTACTGAATGACATATGTTTATCAATGTTATTGAATTCTTAAATTATAGCCAATAGCACATAAGCTTAATGAACTGCCTCTCTAGGGTTAATGATAATTCTTGATAGGTTTTTAAAAATACTGAAAATGATGTGGATTTCCCATTTCTCCCTTTCTTATCTTCTAATTAGGACCTATTACTTTCTGGGAAAGCAAACTTGAAAGCAGAGTCCTTAGAGTACCTAAAAAAAGTAATAAATAGGTTCTGTATATCAGTAGATACAAAGAAACACAAGGGACTTCTTTACCTTCAGGAGCCTATTACTGCTTATAGGGGAGATGTGGTATGAATCCACAAAAAATTAAATATAGTATGTGTGCTGAATAACAGGAAGTGATTCTACAGTGCATATATAAAATTAATCACCTACTAATTAAATATAATTAAATGAGTACTCTTAGTGTAGATAGAACTGCCAGAGAAGCCCCAGGGAGAAGGCAGGACTGAGAGTAACTGTTACACGAGTCTATGGTGTGGATACATTGATAACAAAGAGGGTATTAGGCAGGGAGCATCCACTTACAAATAGGAAAGCCACAAAAGGAATAGTAAGTAAATCATTTTGTCTGTACAGTTAAGCCATAGCAGAATAATTACGTGAGGGAAATCTAGAAAGCTATGTTAGGGTGTAGTTGGTGGAAGATATTACATAAAAGATTAAGAATTTTAAACTTTATAGGTGGGGGGATGGGTTAAATAGGTGATGGGGATTAAGGATTTCACTTGTGATAAGTACTGGGTGTTGTATGTAAGTGTTGAATCACTAAATTGTACATCTGAAACTAATATTACACTGTATGTTACCTAATTGGAGTTTGAAAATAATAACCTAAAAAAAAAAAAGAAATTTAAACTTTACCTTCTAGGTAATGGGGACTCATGGAAGATGTTGGATATGGCCAACAATGATATGGCCAAAGAGGTGTTTTAAGAAGGTTGGCTGTGGGAGGATGTCTTACAGAGAAACTGTAGGCAGGGAGACCACAAAAGATACTATTGCTGTGTAGCAGATGTGAAGAGAGAAAGGCTCAGGCTCAAGTTAGTGGTGCAATTAAGTGAGAGCCTTTTCAACATTAAGATACCTGTGCAGATCTGAAGAAGGACAAGACATAGCTAGTGAAATGTGGAAGTGGAACAGTGTATTTTTTGAGCACCTATTATGTCCTGAGTGCTTTACATATATTCTCATTTAATCTTCCCTATAACCATACAAAGAATGCATTTATTATTCCCAGTCTACAGAGAAACATTTCCAGAGAAAAGACCTTACTCAAAGCTAGTAAGTGGCAGAGAAAGGATATGGAAAGTTGCATCTATTATCAAAAACCTCAGTTTCATTTTTACATCCAGACTGTGGATAGTTAGAGTATTTTAAAAAAAATTTTTTTAATGTTTATTTATATTTGAGAGAGAGAGAGAGAGAGAGCATGAGCAGGGGAGGAATAGAGAGAGACGGAGACAGAGAATCCGAAGCAGGCTCCAGGCTCTGAGCTGTCAGCACAGAGCCCGACGCGGGGCTCGAACCCACTAACTGTGAGATTATGACCTGGGCCGAAGTCGGACGCCTAACCGACTGAGCCACCAGGTGCCCCAAGAGAGTATTTAAGAAGTGATGTGCCAGGTGGAAAGGTCAGCTTTAGAAAGGAGGGGTTTTATCTCTGATACTTGAGGAACAAAGAGATGAGAGGATGAACACAGCAACAGTAATTTGGCTTTACAAAGGATGGAAAATAAGGGAACTCAAACTTGAGGTTTTAGAATAGACTTTATGTTTTAAAATTTATGGATCACCTTAATGTAATTACTGTTTTAATTCCATAGGTTGATGCAATGAAAATTTTTGTTTAATATGTAGTGATTAGCTGCAAATCTCAGTAGCAGAGTTGAAAACAAGAAGAACATTCAAAATTACTTGTGGAGCTAAATCCTCATCTTCTGTACAGGAAGTCAATAATAGATACTGCCTAGAACTGAAAATCAAGAAGTAGCACTATCAGCATGTTGTTTGAAGATATGGGGTTAATACTTACAGGAATAACTATAATAATAGTTTAAGTGACGGTCTCTGGGGGATGGGAAAGGGACTGGTACAAAATTGTTGTTTTTCATAATAAGTTTCATAGAACCATTTTATTTTTTTTTAATTTTTATGTATTTTGAGAGAGAGAGTGAGAGAGAGCGAGCATGCGCGAGCGAGTGGGGGAGGGGCAGAGAGAGGGAGACAGAATCTGAAGCAGGCTGCAGGCTCTGAGCTGTCACCACAGAACCTGACGCGGGGCTCAAACCCACAGAATGTGAGATCATGACCTGAGCCGAAGTCGGCTGCTTAACTGACTGAGCCACCCAGGCATCCCAAAACCATTTTACTCTAAGCTATGTCCCTGTATAATACTGACAACATACAAGCTTATTTAAAAACACTTTGTGTCCTATTTTCTCTAAGATTCTTTAAAGTTAAAAATATTTATTATCTATATTATATTCTATGTTTAAAACAGACTTCTTTGGGTGTGCAGTATGATGTGGGATTTAAAGTAAGAAAGAAAAAAGATCAATATAAACTGCAAATAATACCTCATCACCAAATAATTTAGGAAATGGATCTGTAAGCAGCCTGTCCCAAACCCCTGCTCTGCTCTTTCAACTTGACAATTAAGCCACTCATTTGCCCTATGAAAAAGTTTTCTCTTATTTAAAAACTGATCTTAAGAGAACATCTTTGAATATCCTAGCATTCCAGGCTCAAAATTCTAGGCTCTAGCAACGAACATAGCTAGAAGTGGCTATTCTCTCATGGACTCATATTTCAGTAAAACAGGAAATGGAGGTTTGTTTAGATACAGAAAGCACAGACTGCCTCAGTCTTTGTTTCAAAAGCTGCAGTTGGTGGTGAAAATAGCAGTGTAGGTATTAAAGGTATAAGCTTTTTATAACACTATAACTCAATATAAATGAAAACAAAATTGTTACTCTGAAAATGGAAGTATCATAGCAAAGGTGTTTCCATGCTTAGGAGCAATTCTCTCAAACAGGAATGGTTTACATTTTTTTTCAGTCGGGCAAATTACTGATTTAATCCTATGCCTCTGAAAAGTAAAAAAAGAATATTTTTTTCCCAGAAGTATGTCAAGGATGACAGATATATTTAAAAACTCAATTTTAGAAATTCTAGAATTTTCTAATAATTTCTGAACAGGAAAATAAAAGTAGTAGTACATGGGTGGTCAAGGTATTCCTAGAAGTTTGGATAAGAGGTATGGAGAAAATGGGATACTAGATAATCATTTAAGTAACATTTTTTGGGGGGTAGGGGGTGCCTACCCTTCTGTGTGCCATGCCCTGTTTTAAATGTTAGGATACAGCAGTGAATTAATTCATGTCCTGAAGCTTACATTCTAATGGGGTCAACAAGGAAGCAAAAACTTACCAGACGGTCACAAGTGCTAAGAAACATAAAGCGGAGAAACTGAAATATAGAGTGACTGGAAGGTGTTATGTTAGACAAGGGGACTAGTGAGCATTCTCTCTGTTAAGGTGACCTGTAAACAGATATTCCATAATTGAAGTAGTTAGTGAGCCATGTGGAAATAAGGAACAATTTTCCTGGCAGTGGGAACAAGTGCAGAGGCCCTGAGGCAGATATCTGCCTGGCACATTTAACAACCATAAGGAGGCCACTATGCCTAGACTGGAGAAAGTAAAAGTTTTGCAATAGGAGATGAGCTCAGAGAGGTAGTAGGGGCCAGATGACATAGTGCTGTGTAGTCCACGGTAGAACTATGGATCTTATTCTTGGTGATATAGGAGATCATTCTGGAGAAGGAGGAATGTGATCTGACTTACATTTTAACAGATTCAGTTTGGCGGACAAAAGGTCTTTAAAGGGGTGAAGGGCAGAAGCTGGAAGACTAGTTTAGAAGGCTAGTGCTTTGGTTCAGGATCCAGATGGTGGTGGCTTGGGTCAATATTAGGTAGCAAGATATATTTAGAAGGTAGAGAATACTGTTTCCATTGGCTTCTTTAACACTTTAAAAACTTAGATATAGGGGTGCCTGGGAGGCTCAGATGGTTGAGCATCTGACTCTTGATTTTGGCTCAGGTCATGATCTCATGGTTTATGAGTTTGAGCCCCGTGTTGGGCTCTGTGCTGGGAGTGTAGGATTCTCTTTCTCCCTCTTAGCCCCTCCCCTGCTCGCTCACTCTTTCTCTCTCTCAAAATAAATTAAAAAAAGAAAAATTGAGATGTAATTCATATACTTTAAGATTCACTATTTTAAAGGGTATACATAATTCATTGGTTTTAGTATGGCTTCTTTAAATTTTGGAGTGAAAATGTTTATGAAGAATTTTTGCTAAACAGAACTTGGGTACTTTGAGGGCTTACAGACATGCTAGTGTCAGGCTGACCCTGAATACAACTTCTCCCCACTGTTAATTTCATTAATGGGCCAACAATCTCATACACTGATGTGTTTATGGTTGTATGGAAGGCAAATAACGTTAGGGTAAAACAATTATTAATAAAAAATTTAAACATCCTAAATTTTACATTCTTACTACAATTTTAAAAGGTATTATGAAATACATTTCATCTGAACCTTTATTCTCATCTGTAAAATTAGGGGCTTAGACTGGATGATCTCTACGATTTCCTATGATGATTTTGGCATCAGATACATTTTAAAATTACTTACTGTTTGCAGTGTACACCAAAGTCTTCTATTTTATTAAGTGGGATAGTCTGGTACTCAGAAGGTCCTTCATCAGGGGGTTTATAGCCCTCAACAAAATGAAAAAAACAGAAGATTTAAAAAAAAAACAACACAGAACAGATATGTTTCCTATGCATCTTTCCATTTATAGAAACATTAATTTTGGGAAGCCACATATTGAACTTAAACATTCCAGTTAAAAAAAAAAAAAGTACATTGCTTCTCCTCTCCCTGAACCCCATTTAGTGGCTGATGGGCTGATGGCTGATTTGGCTTATAGATTCATTTTTCTTGTCCTTAAGTGATATACATGTATGCTAATATCTATTTCAGATTGCAGGGAAGGAAACTGATGTTTTTAGCTTGTTTAGTTCCTGTCAGAATGCCATGGGCATACAGATACTTATTAACAAATGAAGACTACTTTCTAGTATAGTTAATAATATACAGCACATGACAGTGCAGAGCCTGCTTGGGATTCTCTCCCCCGCCCCTCCCCCGGCTTTTCCCGCTTGCCCGTGTGTGCAGTCTTTCTCAAAATAAATATATATTAAAAAACAAAAACACATACCATAAATGTTTTGTCTTTTGCTAAGGACAATTTGTGGTAGTGAGACTGCTATTTTGTAAATGTTTTTAAATTGTTTTAGGTCAAAACCATAAGACTTTAAAAACAAGTCATTTAAAAATTATAAGGAGTTAAAATTTTAAAAATTACCTTTGGGTATGTCCTAAAGGCTCCAAGATTCACCTTCCCTGCAGATATTGTTCTTGTTGGGTCAATCTACAAGAAAGATATATTTAATATATATATAAATACTTCCAACTTATTAAATGTTATAAACTTAGAAATACATATGTATATACAATACTCTATGCATATACACACACACACAAACACTGGTTAAAATAAACCAATAGAAAAATAATAATAGGAAAAAATAACATGATAAAAAAAGTTTAATAAAGTGGGTAAGTATAGAAATCTCATAGTTAATTTGGAAATTAGATCTACTTTTTACAAGAATGTTACTTGAAGATTTGTTTATCTCTTTTTCAAAAGTTTTCTTTTACCAGATGAACACTTTCTACCTTTCTTAAAGTAACCTGGATTGCATCTACAACACTGGGCATAGCAAGAGCTGCTCTAGCAATTCCTGACTTACTCAATTCAGTCAACATTACTGAATGCCTATAATGTGCAAGGAACTGAGACATAGGTGCTGTGCTCACCCTCATGTTACAGAGTGGGACAAGAGATGCCAAGAGGTTAAGTAACTTGTTCAAAGTCCCAGCTTATAAGAGGTGATATTCAGATTCAATCCTAGGCATAATGACACCAGATCACTGCTCTTTACTACTGTTTTTATTTCTCAGTATACTTGACTTTAATAAATCTTCATGAAGAACCTACTTAAGAATGGTTGCAAAAATACTTACTACTACTGCTACGAATGGTTCCTGGAACTGCTGATTGAGCATCTGAGTACTAACGTCAATCCCAGAAAGCCAGCAGCCATAGCCAGGATGGCTGTGATACCAGCCAATTGCATTTTCAAGGCGGCCAACCTAACAAATGAAGAAGGCAAAGGAGATTAGGTTTCTGTTTAATTTTAGAAACACCTATCATTTGTCTGTTTACATAGCATTATGGTAAAGTAATAGCATGCAGAATAGTTCATAGCGTATGCTTCCTTTCAGGTTAAAAAAATCATTTGGCGTAGATAATACCCAAAACGTAATACCTGAAGCATAAAATTAATAAGAAACAAGTACAGTAAGGTTATTCAGTCTCCCTCCCACCTTGTTCCCCTCAAGTATCCTGTTTCTCAGCCCAGATGGTACTACTATAACCAGTTGCTTACATACCTATCTTGCAGATATATTCTTTGTGTATAGAATTTATATTCTTTGCATAAATGTAGATTAATGTGAACACAATAGCATACCCCATTCAGTGTTCTATACTTTGCTTTTTCACTCCACAAAATATTGTGGGGTTTGTTCCATGTAAATAAAATATATAACTACTTTTTAATTTTTATTTTTCTTGAAGGTTGGCTTGCAGTTCATTGTATGGATATACCATAATCTATTTAATCAGTTTTATACTCAGGAACATTTAGGTTGTTTCCAAAATTTTGGATTTAAACATACATCTAATACTGAGTATGAGAATTAAAAAAAATTTTTATGGAGATGTAATTGACCTATAACATTGTATTAGTTCAGGTGTACACCGTAATGATTCAATATATGTATATATTGCAAAATGATCACTACAAAAAATGTAGTTAACATCCATCACCACATATTAGGTACAACCTTTTTTTCCTTATGATGAACACTTTTAAGATCTACTCTCTTGAGTATAAGAATTTAGTTTAAAAAAATCCATGCTAATCTCATATATGTTTTACATAGAAATTGATGAAAATAACTTAAAATATAAACTTTAATGTAAAGAGGATAGATTTAAGTTTAGAAACTCAAGAGTCACCATGAGACTCGTAGAGTTAATAAACTTTAAGGAACAACATTTTTACCTGTTTGGCGTTTTCTATATAAGCAGCCATGTACTCATATGCAGCAGCCTGAGCATTTACTCGGGTTTCAGTGCCCTCTACCGGCAAAGCAAAACTGTCCATAATGATCATGGTTTCACCATCCACCTTTCCCAGCATTAAGCCCATCACTTCCAAGTTGCCTCCTGATCTGGCATGCATCACCATTTTCAATAGAGCCAATGCTGAGATTTTGCAGTACTTAAAGTAATGGTGACTACAAAACAAAAGCACAGTATAATTAACTTTCTTATGTAAAACACAATTTCAAAGACAGTTTTTGTGAAGATAATGTAAGTATTCAAGGAATTTACAGTGATGGGAGGGGGAGAAAGATTGGAAACGAAAAAGGAAGCAGAAGTTGCTGCAGGGGGCTGGAAATGATAAACATGTCAGAGTCCTGCCAAGTATTTCCTTTTAGGGGAACAGAAAAGTATGAAACCGTTTTTTAAATATGCTATTCAAATAGAAAGGAATTATATGACCAGTTCAATAGACTTTCTCTCCATTAATTTTGGAATCACCAAATCTCTGATTCTGACTTTAGTTGGATGGCTGTGCCTAACGATTCTCAGGTCTAACTTTTTGGCCTTAAGGTTAAGAATGTGGACTCTGACATCCATCTGCCTATGTTTGAGTCTTTGCATTGCCATGCTAGCTGTGGCCTAGAGAACCACTTCATGTCTGTGCTTCAGTTTCTCATCTGTAAATAGGAGGATTTCACAGAGTTGTTGTTAGGAGGAAATAAAGTGAAATAACGTATATAAAGTGTTTAGCTTAGTGCCTAATGTGTACTAAAACTTTATAAGTGCGAGCTGTTATTAGCCTTAACCTATCTTTTACAGTACTCTTAAAGATCAGTGTGTTGAAGGGTGTGGTTTCTTTCTGTGTTATCAGCTTCAAAATTGAGAATGTAGCTCTAGTATCTTTAGTTCAGAGTTTGTCATCTGTGGATGTGACTAAACTACTCTTGAATACAGTTACATTTTTCCATCTCACTGATGCAGCCCAAGAGAGCTAGGATGAATATAATTAATTAGAGCCACCATCGGACAGTAAGGGAAGCAGATAATTTCCAAATATTTAATAGGCTACAGCAACCTAAAATGCATAGCCTGCTTAGAAGTAAGCAGACAAGCAGTCTTTGATAACTAGTCTTTAATAAAGTGGTCAATGTTTCTGAGAAGCCTTTTTAAGATGTCTGCCCACAGGCTTCAATCACAACAGAAAAATCTGGAGACCTGGTTTGGGCGTCCAGACAGGAATTAAAATCTTGGCTCCCCCAATTACTGGGAAAAAGAAAAAAAGACAGTTATTGTGCTCCTATTACATGCATTGTAGACCATTTTTTACACATTATCTCATCTAATCTTTATGACATTACCAATAGGTAGATCTTAATTCCTTTTTATAGATAAAAAATGAAGATACATTAATTTCCTAGGGCCAATTAACTAACTAGTGACAGTTATGAGGTGTGAACTTCAGTCTGTTGTCACTTAAGAGTTCATTGCCTCAGTGTGATCGTGAAATAAGTTACTTATATTTGCTTTTCTTATTTGCAAAAAAGTAATGAAAATACAGTACTGCAGGGGCACCTAGGTGGCTCAGTTGGAAGCCTTGATCATGGGGTCCTGAGTTCAAGCTCCACGTGGGGTGTAGAGATTACTTAAATAAAAAAATATAGTACTGAGTTATCATGCAGATTAACATATGGAAATTCCTAGCTCAGCACTCAATGTATATTACTTTATAAACACAGCTGAATCTGAATACTGACAAGTTTGTCCTTGTAAAAAACTGAGAAAGATGGAAGAAGAATTTTGTTGTTGACACTGCTGTCTTTTCTATCTTTCCATTTGACAGACTGCTCTTTTTACTCTCTCCCTAACTTAATCTGCTTTCAGGAAAGGTAAGTGCTGTGGGTAAAGAGTCATTGACTTGTCATCATTCCCAGGGACACAGGGCTTTTGCTAAGGGGCAAAGAGCTTTAAACTCTATTGATATAATTCCTAGCTTAAGTGAACTGATCAAGTAAAATTTTGGAAGACTGGGTGGAGCCTCGTTATTTCTGAAACAGTTATGGCAATCAAAAACCGATTACAGATCTCTAAAAGACGACTGATAGTTATTTTAGAGGCCCTTGGGCTGATTTAGTTTTTGAAGACAGGTGCAGTCTCCAGTCTGAGATCAGCTGAAGGTCCTAACAAGGTGTTAGGCAGAGGTTAAGGCAGGGTGCGGCATATATATTACAATACAGATACTGAGAAATGACAAACCAAATAATCGCTTGTCGTTTTTCTCTTACATCCTCTGGAGGCAAACGGGTGAAAGAGGCAGAAGGGGAGTCAAAACAAGCCCCCGTAGAGGGCCTTTGGCTCTACTTGCGGAGACAAAAGGTGGATCAAAATTTCTCGGGCACATATTCTTTTCCCTGCCCATGAAAACACAAGCTCTCCACCCCCTGCAACTCCCACTCCCCCTGGGCGTCCTAAAATTCCCGCCACCCCTTCCCTCCCCTGCGTCTCGCCAGGGACCTCCTCACTCCTTAGTCCAGGGCTTCGCCGCCAGTATTTCTTGCTGCTGTTTCTTGTCGTATTTGTAGATTTCATCGATACTCTGGGCCTCCTGCATGTTGTTGGCCAATTCCCAGGTTTTCTGAGCCATACCACTCCCGGACGCCGCCATTGCCGAGGAATCGGAGAAGTTGTCGCCTCCACAACCAAGACGCAACTTTACCTCGCTAGGTTCCCAGGTGTGGGCTTCGGACCCTCCCCACCACAGGTGCAAACTCGTACTAGACTCCCGAGGCAGCCATGACACCTAGAACCGGAGGTGAAGTCGGTACAGACCATTCGCGGATGGCGGGAGGGCTTCCGGGGTGCCGCGCTATAAACAGCGGTTACATAATAGAGACAAAGGAATCTTCTTGTGGCTGAAATGAGAACATATTACCTTAGAAAATTATATGTGTTAACAGAACAAACACAGTGATTGGGTATGGAAATGGTATAGCCTTCCGTACCGGAAGAAGGGCATGTTAACGTTATGCGGGAAACTGGAACGGGTCCTCTTTGTTCGTACTGCGCAGGCTCGGCCCCCGCCATATTAAAAATGGGTAGATCCGTGACTAGGATGGGAGAAAAATGTCTTTATTTGGGTGTAAGGTACCTCAAATAAAATGTTTGTTGAAACCTGAAAAATAAGGATGTCTGTGAAAAACTTGATGCGGGCTGAGACGAGAATAAACATGACATTCTAGTTTACTTGCAGATGAATCACTGCACTTAAGTAAAATCCTAAGGCCTTTTGGTGGTTTGGCCCTACGCTTCCGTAGGAGGGTGTTCTTGGGCATTCCAAGGGGGCTGTGGAAACTTGTGGAAGGCTACGATCATGTATTCTAACGTGTTTGTAAAACTTAACATCTACAGGAGCTGTTCATGTTTTGAAATTCCAGTACCTAGTTACTGCTTAGTTTTCAGCATAGGTTTGAAACCACTCCCTGTCCCCGAAGCCAAATTAATCTTAGTTAGCACTTGTTTTCTTCCAACAGTTATGACAATGTTTACTTATTTGCTTGTTTTAGGTATGTTTCCTTCTTCACCTTCCACTCCACACTAGATTTCAAGTTCCAAAACCTAGGAACCAGGTTTGTGTTCCTCGTTTTATCCCTAACATCTAACATAGATGTTCAATAACTTTTTTTTTTTGCCTGGGGTGAGGGGAGGGAGGGGAAGAATAGCATCACACCTCAATCCCCCAGCTTCACCTTTATCTAATCATCCTGAAACTTCTCATATATGGTCAGCATTGCTTAAAATACTCCCCTGATTTTCTTATTTTCTTTCTTTCTTTCTTTCTTTCTTTCTTTCTTTCTTTCTTTCTTTTTCTTTCTTTCTTTTCTTCCTTTCTTCCTCTCTTTCTTTCCTAGGGGCTCAAATCTTTACAAATGGAGCTCAGAGATCTTTACCATGAAATCTGCCTTAACCTCCTCCGCTCTCCAGTAATGATTCAGGGTTCTCTACATGTAGGTGTTTCTATAACCGTTACATTGCATTGTAATAACGTATTCTTTATTTGGAATTTTTTCTTTTCACTGTACGCTTTAGAGTTCAGGACATTCCGCTATAAGTTGTGTCCTCCACTCCTAGTACGGTTCGTGGCAAATAATTAAAACAAAGACATTAGAATGACCAAATACAGACCCCTGTCTGCGGTTTTGACATTAACTTACATTTGAAGAAAATTTGTTAAAACCTTCTTACAAAGTAATTTAGGAAAAAAGATTCTTAACTCCACTTTCCTGAGAAGCTAGGGATCTCTTTTCTAATGGTGGCACATGGCCACTAAGTATTGGGGTGAATTGAGTGTGTTGAAAATAGTAATAAAAACCCAGGACAAAACGTTGACCGGACTTCTGGGAGAAGAGAAATGCGGAAAGGTATGCCAACACTTTTTCTGTCATTGCCACCCCTACCCTTTTTTGTTTCCGTGCCGGCTGGGGCTTGGAAGGTTTGGAGGGCCTGGAATCGATTTAGCTTGGGAACAGTTTCCCATGGCTTAATAGCTTCCAGTCGGAGCAGGAGAACTAGGTGGCGGGGAACCCAGCTAGCTTGCAGGGGAGTCCTGCGGACGGCAGGGAGCCTTGTGTGGCCTCCGGGACGATAGGGGGCGCCCCAACCGCGCGACCTTACCCCCGCGGCCGAGGTGGGGCGGGGCCGCGTTTGGCCGTTGGTGAAGGGCGGGGGGAGGGCTCGGCTTAAGAGGCGGAGCCGGGGCCAGGCGGCTAGTCACAGTGTTCCCGTGCCCGGGGGTTGCCGCCACCTCTGGCCCGCGAAGAGCTTCTCTGGGGGCGCTGTGCGTCTTCCCGGACGCGAGCCCGCTCTCCTGAGTAAGCGTTAGTCAGCCGTGCGTGGGGAGCGGGCCTGGCGGGGTGTGGTCGGGGAGGCTGGGAAAGTGGTGTCCCAGGGCGGGGGCAGGGGCTCTGGGGCGGGGGGGTGGAGGTCTCGCGACGGCCAAGCCGGCTACGGAGCTGGAGTGGCTGGGTTTGGGGTTCTCTGTTGGATGAAGTCTCGCGGCCGCCCGGCTAAAGGCGGGGCCTGGGTTAGTGGGTTGAGGTCGGGGTCTCGCGGCTTCAGGGCTGGAGACGGTGTAGGAGGTACAGGATCCTGGTCTCGGTCTCAAAGCAGTCGGCTGGGGGCGGTGCCTGGTTCCTGGGGACGCGGGTTCCCTGTGGGTGGGGGTCTCACTGCTGCCGGGTGGCTCGGGGGCGGTGTCCTGGTTGCGCGGTCTAGACTCTGGGGGCCCCTACGCCGCCTCTGCCGCTGGTGCTTAGGAGACCCGGTTGCTTGACGACGCGTTGACGCTTCCTACGGTGGCCGCCACCCACATCTCCCGCTTGCCTTCGCTTCCCAACAGCCGGCTCTCCGCTGCTTGGCGAAGCTTCCCGGAGCACCTTTCCTTTACTTGGTGCTGGTTAATGGTTAACGTTTATTGAGTGCTTATGCTCTTGGCGCGGTTCTCCGTATTTTGCTTTGCAAGTCAAATTTATTTAATCACAACAGCCCTGTGAAATTGGTCCTGTTATTTTCCTGTTTTCCTCTGGCTCCTTGAGCGTGAATCTCTCCTAATTGCCTTCATTTAAGGATTGTTACCTGGGATTTGGATCCAACTTTCAGAAAACTTAGCAGTGGGATTTATTTCTTGACAGAGGTTGGCTCTCAAGATTATAGGATTAAGAAGTTTACCTTGAATTTCCGGGAAGCAAACCAACAGTTTCCAAACACCTCAGAAAATACTGGAACCTAATAGCAAACAATATGGGTTTGAAAAAGCCAATTACCCTCAGAGAGGTTCTGTTTTATATGAAAGAATGGCATGTCATGTTGACGAGCAAGAAAGAATCCCACGGAAATCCATAAGATGCTGCTTTCTTTTCTGCATATTTCCTCTCATTAGGAGGATACTGACTTTGTGGTGGTTAAATAGCTGCTGAAATGCTCCCCAGGTATGAGATTTTAGGTCTCCTTCAGTACAGGTGACCTTCTGAAAGGGAGCAGCTGGTTTTAAATAGGATAAATTGCAACAGGATGGTTGACTACAGTTTGTCTCAAGTGAAGTTTTAAGATAAATGTGATTTATTACTAACTTTGAGTAGATTTCAGACTGTTCTTCTGATATTCTGACTTGCATTCCCATTCTCTGAGTGGGAGACAAAGGTGTTTGAGCAAGGATTCTGGAAATTTTGCATTACCCAAAGGCCATCTAATTTTTGCTGCTGTCCTTAGTCACCATTAATGATGTAAGTTGTGAAAAGACTCAGTAGTGTGCTTATATATTTACTCTATCTGTATCCTAATCCTCAACCTTCCTTTCTCCCACCAGTTACTTGTTAGCAACTTTTAGGGGGATTTGTCAAAATTTGGGTGTGCCCATGGAAGCAAGTTGCTCATGTGGGTCTCATCTGCCAGGAGAAAAAGATTAAGCACCTTTCATTTGGTGGGAAAATCTCTGAATGGATGGGAAATGAGAAACACTGTCCTGGTTAACCTCGTCCCTTGTCTTTCTTCTAAAACTCTTTCACAGGCTCCTCCCTGCACACCACACACATATGTTATCAGTCTCTGCTATTTTGTCCTAAGCCCTGTTGTCCCTCTCTAGGGTCCCTTTTTCAAAGCAGTCTTTTCTCCTATAGCTTTAATGATCATTTTAAGAACTGCAAAGCCCTTTCCACCCCCCATCTTGGACTCTGTTCTGAATTCCAGACATATTCAAATTGTTTCTTCATATTGCTGCCGAATCCCTTATAGGTATCTCCCATCAGTTTGGCCAGATGGAGCCATGTGACAGAGGGCATTATCTTGTTCAAATTTGAGGGGAAGGTCCATATCTTACACTGGCCATCCCCCTAGCATCTAGAACAATGTCCTCCTATAGGAGGGAGGTTATTTTCTCTTCCTTTATGCTTCCATAATGGGGAGGAAATTTACACTTCACTTGAGAGGGAAAAAAAGGATGGGAACATTTGCCCCTCTCTTTGTGATTGAAGAAATTGGGAGAAAGAATTAGGTATACTCAGTTCTGGGTCCTCTCTGTTTTTTAGATTCACCAAGGCTTTGCACAATGAATGCGTGCTCTAGTCTGTTTATATTTCTATCTATATGATAAGTATAAAGGGCCTAAGTTTAAGGTTTAGATATGTTGGGGCGCCTGGGTGTCTCAGTTGGTTAAGTGTTTGGCTTCAGTTCAGGTCATGATCTCACGGTTTGTGCGTTCAAGCCCAACATCAGGCTCTCTGCTGTCAGTGCTGAGACAGCAGAAGCAGCTCTCTCTCTCTCCCTCTTTCTCAAAAATAAATACACATTTAAAAAAATTTAAAAAAAGGTTTAGATTTGTTGATTTGGATTATGATAATCAGTTACTGGTGATTTAAAATCCAGTGTACTTTGGAGGTTTTCTTTAAAAAGATGATTACCGATGTATATAGAAACTATGAAAATATAATAAAACTATGATTTTTTATTTTTTTTTCAGTGCCAGGTGTGCCACACATTTTATATGCATCATTTTGTTTTTCTTCATAACAGCTCTGGAGTAGATATTTCTGCAGATGAGGAAAGCAGAAGGGAGGTTAAGGAACATACTGAGGTTGATCACATAGAGTTAATTAGTGAGGAAATTGGGTTTCAAATCCAGGTCTTTCAGTTAAACTGTTTTCTTAAAATCTGTTTATCATCTACATGCTATGTACATAGCTACTGGTGGGGGGGAACAACTTGGTAATATCTTTAAAGTTGTGAGTGATTTTACATTGTAGGGTGAAGGAAGATAAAAAAATCCCCTTATGGTTTCTTTTAGCTGATTTTTCTTGTAACTTAATCTTTATTTTATTTTTTAAACGTTGATTTATTTATTTTGAGAGAAAGTGTGCACGCACAAGTGGGGTAGGGGTAGAGAGAGGAGAGAGAGAAAATCCCAAGTCATTGCAGAGCCAGGCTCAAGGCTTTATCCCACAAACTGTGAGATCATGACCTGAGCTGAAACCAAAAGTCAGATGCTTAATCCAAATGAGCCACCCAGGTACCTCTGTAACTTAATTTTTAAATTATAAATAGTCTATTTTGTACTTAGGCTGTGCCCATCAACTCAGTCTGTGTGATTCACTATAATTCTTGAATAATTTTGTAGTTGAAATACGTTTTATGTAAGCTGTCATATGCTCGAAGGAATGAGAAAGAAAAAAGTGGCCATGACAGCTGGAAGCTGGGCTGTACTATCTTATCACCAAGGCCTTGGTGTTGCTAGGAACTGGGCTGGCACTGCTGCTTAGGCTTACTCTTCTTCCATTAAAGATAAACAGTTGCATAGAACATCAGCATTTAACAAAGCTGTTCTGTGTCTGTGATAGATCAAGAATACCACTCCATAATCCTGTCCAAACACAGACAAGACATGAATATTGTCCAAGCCACAAAAGACCAGGCATCACCTCTTCCAGCTGATAAGTGACTGCTGGCTGTTAACCAGTTACAGCTTTAGATAAGATTTGCTAACATGATCAATCATAGAATTACCCTCTTTCTGACAGCCTTCAATCCTGAGTAAAGCTCTGCTTACAAATCACTTAATAAGTTGCAGATCCTGTTAGTCTCTTCTAAAACCTTCATACATAGATACTCCAGACTTCCCCATGGTGGGTCTCTCGGATGCATCCCTTGATGAAATGAGTAATAATAAACCCAACGAGTTTAACCACAAAAATGTTCCTGGTGGTGTTTGGAGGGCATTTGCAGGAGGAAGCTTACTAGTATCTTTAGCTTTTCAATTTAGTATTAAATTATTAAAGATACTATATTGTAATCAGATAGTGGCACAAAATAAATGATTAAACATATACTTACATCTGATTAATCTGATGTTTTAGTTATGGTATGTGTTATACACACTAAAAAATACTATGGTCACATAAAATCAGTTTTGGAATTTGTAATGGATGTTAAAATATTATACTAAAGGAAAATTTAAGTATTTACTCAAGAGTGATAATTGCTAACAGTATTATGTGGAGACCTTAGATTACTGAGGTTATCTTTTTATTTTTTTTTAGATAATGACATTTCTGCTTAAATTTTATATAAAATTCTGCTTTGAAGTAAATATTATCCCTTCATCTTTTATTTCTATCAGACATAGGGAAATTTTGGGGATTTTAAGAAGTGTTTTTTAATGTTTATTTTTGAAAAAGAGAGAGAGAGAGAGTGTGTGTATATGAGTGGGGGAAGGGCAGAGAGCAAGAGAGGGAGAGAGAGAATCCAAAGCACACTCCATGCTGTCAGCAGAGAGCCTGATGTGGAGCTTGACCCCATGAACTGTGAAATCATGTCCTGAGCTGAAGTTGGATTCTTAACTGACTGAGCCACTCAGGTGCCCCAGAAGAAATTGTTTTAAACATGAAAATTACTGTTTGCTGTTGAGCTGTTTTAAATTTTTACTATAAAAAAATCTTGTGTCACATTTAGCAAATTAAAAGTGGCTTAAGTATATAAACTTTTGTTGGTTTGGAATGTATTTTGTTAAAGCCATATTTTAAAATCAGTGTTCTTTTTGGAAGTAAATAATAAAATGAAGTTTACATTATGTACTACTTTTTACTTTATTACTTTTCTTCCTTCAAAATGATGAGATGAAGGAATTCACCCCAAAAGAAAGAACAGGAAGAAATGACAGCCAGGGACTTAATCAATACAGATACAAGCAAGATATCTGGACCATAATTTAGAATCACAATAATAAGAATTCTATCTGGGGTTGAAAAAAGCATAAAATCCATTTCTGCGGAGATAAAAGATAGAAAATCTAGTCAGGACAAGATTAAAAACTCTGTAACTGGGATGCAATCTCAAATGGAAGCCTTAGCAGGGAGGATGCATAAAGCAGAGAAGTGAATCAGCAATTTAGAAGATAAAATTACGGAGAATGATGAAGCATAAAAAAAGAGGGAGATTAAGGCAAAAGAGCACGGTATAAGAATTAGAGAACTCAGGAACTCATTAAAAAGGAATAACTTTCAAATCATAGGGGTCCCAAAAGATGAAAAGAGAGAAAAAGGGGTAGAAGGGTTATGTGAGCAAGTCATTGTGGAAAACTTTCCTAATCTGGGGAAAGACACAGACATCAAATCCAGGAAGCACAGAGAACTCCCATTATATTCAACAAAACTGACCACCAACAAGGGATATCATAGTCAAATTCACAAAATACTCAAGGAAAGAATCATGAAAGCAGCAAGGGAAAAAAAAGTACTTAACCTACAAGGGAAGACAGATTGGGTTGGCAGCAGACCTATCCACAGAAACTTGGCAGGCCAGAATAGAGTGGCAGGATATATTCAATGTGCCGAATTGGAAAAAATATGCAGTCAAGAATTCTTTACCCAGCAAGGTTGTTATTCAAAATAGGAGAGAGAAAAAGTTTCCCAGTCAAACAAAAACTAAAGGAGTTCGTGACCACTAAACCAGCCCTGCAAGAAATTTTAAGGGGGACTCTCTAAGGGGAGAAAATCTATCATGCTAATGGTCTCCAAAAGAAAGCTGGAGTAGCCATACTTATATCAGACAATCTAGATTTTAAAATAAAGACTGTAACAAGAGAAGAAGGGCATTATATCATAATTAAGGGGTCTTTCCACCAAGAAGATCTAACAGTTGTAAATATTTATGCTCCAAATATGGTAGCACCTGAATATATAAATCAATTAATCATAAACATACAGAAACTTATTGATAATACCATAATAGTAGGGGACTTCAACCACACCCCACTTACAGCAATGGAAAGATCATGTAAAAGAAAATCAACAGGGAAACAATGGCTTTGAATGACACACTGTACTGGATGGACGTAACAGATATATTATTAACATTTTATCCTAAAGCAGCAGAATACACATTGTTCTCGAGTGCACATAGAACATTTTCCAGAATAGATCACATTCTGGGATATGAATCAGCCCTCAAGTACAAAAAGATCGAGATCATACCTTGCATATTTTCAGACCACAATGTTATGAAATTCGAAATCAAACACAAGAAATTTGGGAAGACCATGAGTACTTAGAGACTAAAGAACATCCTACTAAAAAATAAGTGGGCTAAACAAAAAGTTAAAGAGTAAATTAAGTACATGGAAGCCAATGAAAATGAAAACACGACCACCCAAAACCTCTGTGATGCAGCGAAGGCAGTCCTAAGAGGGAAGTCTATAGCAATCCAGGCCTTCCTAAAGAAGGAAGAAAGGACTCAGATACACAACTTAACCTTTCACCTTAAAGAGCTAGAAAAAGAAGAGCAAATAAAACCCCAAACCAGCAGAAGACAGGAAATCATAAAGATTAGAACAGAAATCAATGCTATGGAAACCAAAAAAAAAAACCAGTAGAACAGATCAATGAAACCAGGAGCTGGTTCTTTGAAAGAATTAATGAAATTAATAAACCCCTAGCCAGTTTGATCAAAAAAAAAAAAAAAAAAGGAAAGGACCCAAATAAAATCATAAATGAAAAAGGAGAGGAGAGATCACAACCAACACTGCAGAAATACAAATAATAAGAGAATATTATGAGCAATTATACACAAATAAATTGAACAATCTGGAGAAATGGACAAATTCCTAGAAGCATATAAACTACCAAAACTGAAACAAGAAGAAACAAAATTGGAACAGACCTATAACGAGTATAGAAATTGAATTAGTAATCAAAAATCTCCCCAAAAATGAGAGTCCAGGGCTGGATGGCTTTCCAAGGGAATTCTACCAAACATTTAAAGAAGAATTAACACCTATTCTTTTGAAGCTGTTCCAAACAATAGAAATGGAAGGACAACTTTCAAATTTATTCTACGAGGCCAGCATTACCTTGATTCCGAAACCAAAGACCCCACTAAAAAGGAGAACTACACACCAGTTTTCCTGATGAACGTGGATGCAAAAATCCTCAAGATACTAGCCAGCTGGATAGAACAATACATTAAAAGAATTATTCATCACGACCAAGTGGGATTTATTCCTGAGATGCAGGCCTGGTTCAATATCCACAAAACAATCAGTGTGATACATCACATCAATAAAAGAAAGGATGAGAACCACATGATCCTCTCAGTAGATGCAGAGAAAGCATTTGACAAAATACAGCGTCCTTGCTTGATAAAAACCATTAAGAAAGTAGGGAAAGAAGGATCATATCTCAAGATCATAAAAGCCATATATGAAAGACCTACTGCTAATATCCCCCTCAATGGGGAAAAACTGAGAGCTTTCCCCCTAAGGTCAGGAACATGACAAGGATATCCACTCTCACCACTGTTATTCAACATAGTATTGGAAGTCCTAGCTTCAGCAATCAGATAACACAAAAGAATAAAGGCAATCAAATTGGCCAGGAGGAGTTCAAACTTTCACTCTTTGCAGATGTCATGATACTCTATATGGAAAACCCAAAAGATTCCACCAAAAAACTGCCAGAACTGATAGATGAATTCAGCAAAGTTGCAGGATATAAAATCAATGCACAGAAATCGGTTGCATTCCTTTACACCAATAATGATGCAACAGAGAGAGAAATTAAGGAATTGATCCCATTTGCAATTGCACCAAAAACCATAAAATACCTAGGAATAAGCCTAACCGAAGAGGTGAAAAATCTATACGCTGAAAACTCTAGAAAGCTTATGAAAGAAATTGCAGAAGACACACACACACAAAAAGGAAAAATATTCCATGCTCATGGATTGGAAGAACGAATATTGTTAAAATGTCAATACTACCCAAAGCAACCTGCATATTCAATGCAATCACTATCAAAATAACATAAGCCTCTTCTTCACAGAGGTAGAACAAACAGTCCTAAAATTTGTATGTAACCACAAAAGACCCCAAATAGCCAAAGCAATCCTGAAAAAGAAAACTAAAGCTGGAGGCATCAGAATCCTGAACTTCAAGATGTATTACAAAGCTGTAATCATCAAGATAGTATGGTACTGGCACAAAAAGACACTGAGATCAATGGAACAGAATAGAGAACCCAGAAATGGATCCACAAATGTATGGCCAACTAATCTTTGACAAGGCAGGAAAGAATATCCAGTGGAATAAAGACAGTCTCTTTAGCAAATGGTGCTGGGAAAACTGGACAGCGACATGCAGAAGGAGCCAGGACCACTTTCTTACACCATACACAAAAATAAAATGGATGAAAGACCTAGAGGAGAAAGCAGTCAAAAACCTCTTTGACCTCGGCTGCAGTAACTTCTTAACTGACATGTCTCTGGAGGCAAGGGAAACAAAAGCAAAAATGAACTATCGGGACCTCATCAAAATAAAAAGCTTTTGTATAGCTAAGGAAACACTCAACAAAACTAAAAGGCAACTGATGGAATGGGAGAAGATATTTGCAAATGACCTATCAGATAAAGGGTTAGTATCCAAAATCTATAAAGAATTTATTAAACTCAACACCCAGAAAATAATCCAGTGAAGAAATGGACAAAAGACATGAATAGACACTTTTCCAAAGAAATCCAGATGGCTAACAGATAAAAAAATGCTCAACATCACTCATCATCAGGCAAATACAAATTAAAACCACAATGAGATACCACCTCACACCATTCAGAATGGCTAAAATTAACAACTCCGGCAACAACAGATGTTGGTGAGGATGCAGAGAAAGAGGATCTCTTTAGCACTGCTAGT
This sequence comes from Cryptoprocta ferox, assembly GCA_028646485.1. Taxonomy (NCBI): domain Eukaryota; kingdom Metazoa; phylum Chordata; class Mammalia; order Carnivora; family Eupleridae; genus Cryptoprocta; species Cryptoprocta ferox. Next base: position 61,607,714 of record CM053569.1, on the reverse strand, counting down.
GGGAATGAACTGGTACAGCCACTCTGGAAAACAGTATGGAGGTTCCTCAAAAAATTAAAAATAGAACTACCTTAAGAAATTGCACTATTAGGTATTTATCCAAGTGATACAGGTGTGTTGTTTCAAAGGGTCACTTGCACCCCAGTGTTTATAGCAGCACTATTGACAATAGCAAAAGTATGGAAAGAGCCCAAATGTCTATTGATGGATGAATGGATATGGAAGATATGATACACACACACACACACACACACACACACACAATGGAGTATTACTCGGCAATCAAAAAGAATGAAATCTTGCCATTTGCATCCACATGGATGAAACTAGAGGGTATTATGCTAAGTGAAATTAGAGAAAGACAAGTACTGTATGACTACACTCATATGAGGAATTTAAGATACAAAACAGAGGAACAAAAGGGAAAGCAAAATAATATAAAAGCAAAAATGTAAGCAAAAATAATATAAAAACAAGGAAGGTGACAAAACTTAGAGACTCTTCCAGAGAATAAACAGGGTTGCTGGAGGGGTTGTGGGTGGGGGGATTGGTTAAATGTGTGAGGGACATTTAAGGAAGTCACTTTTTGGGATGAGCACTGGGTGTTACACATAGGGGTTGAATCACTGGAATCTACTCCTGAAATCATAATTGTGCTATATGCTAACTACTTGGACGTAAATTAAAATAATAAATAAATGAAAGTAAGAAAAAAAGTATGGGTGTTCTTCATGCTATTCTTATTTGTACCTTTTTTGTTAACTCGAAATTACCTTTGAGTTTAAAAAAAAACTAAAAAAGGGCCTTGACTCATGGATCAAAGTGTGTGTGTGAGAGAGAGAAATGATGGTGGTTGTGCATATTCTTTATTTTCAGATATTTTAATATATATCTTTGGTTTTTGGGGTGGGGTTGGGAGAGAAGCAGTCACGCATGTTTTGGTCAGCTTATGTGAATTTCTCAATTTGGTAAGTGACATTGAATATTAAATGTGGGGTAAGCCTGCATGTTGTTAGCCTAAAAGTATTGTGATAAAACTGTGGTCATTGAAGTTTTTTTTTTTTTTTTTTTTTTGGTTTGTTTGTTTTTTTAGTATCTGCAAAATGGCTGATAATTTGGATAAATTTATTGAAGAGCGAAAAGCCAAACTGGCCAAAGACAAAGCAGAATTGGAAAGTGATCCACCTTACATGGAAATGAAGGTAAAATTAATAATATTCTTTCAGTATGTTTCATTAAAATTGTCTCTGAACATTAGTCCTGTGTAAATGCAAAACATCCTCTTTTATGAGTGAGAATCTTCTGTTTCATACTTTAGTTTTGAGTCCTGTCATTCGGAGTCTGAGAGCCTGACTCTGGACAGGATTACATTGATTTTGAATGCAGTTTTTCTGTTGTGGTGTTTTGTATCTCACAGTTTGTTCTCTCTTATTAGGGTTTTAATTAATAATTGCTGTGCTTCATAAAATGATGAGACTACTTTTAGTATAAGGAACTTTCAAAATATAATAGATATAAAAACAAGTTCTCATATTCTACATGAAAAGTATCTTTTGAGTAAATCAGTATCTTAGATTTCTTAATTGAGAATAGTGAATTTATTTGTAATAGTTAATTTTAGTATCTTTGCTTTTCAGATTAGAAATTTCTTCAAGTGTTCTTGAAAGCAGTATTTGAAAAATCTTTCTTAAAGTTTTCCTAGTTTTGGTGAAAGAGAGTGGTTGATCCACTTAGTAAATACTGAGACTATGCTAGATACGATCCTAAGCTCTTCTATAGCACTAATCTGGACAGATGTGCCACCTTCTTTTGTGAGTTCAGTGTATTAATATACAGGATATAGATTTAATCTGTCCATCATACAGTCCACTGTAATCACAGTAACCGTATATATTGGTATGCCCAAGACAGTCCTGGGTTACCTGTTATCCCATGTCTCATCTGGTATAGCATTTGTCTTGGGCAAAGGTATGGGCATCTGGGTGAGATGGTCAGTAACATTGACAGTTTAATTATGAGGGAATTTTACTTACATAGCTAACATTTATTGTGTGCTGTGTGTGGAAGAGGCTTAGTTTAATTGTATTGTATTTCATTTTTAAAATTCCAGTATAATTAAAATACAGTTTTTTTTAATGTTTTTATTTATTATTGAGACAGAGAAACCAAGCATGAGTGGGGGAGGGGCAGAGAGAGAGGGAGACACAGAATCTGAAGCAGGCCCCAGGCTCTGAACTGTCAGCACAGAGCTCAATGCGAGGCTCGAACCCACGAACTGTGAGATCATGACCTGAGCTGAAGTTGGACGCTTAACCGACTGAGCCACCCAGGCACCCCTAAAATACAATTTTATATCGGTTTCTGTATAAAATACAGTTTTATATCATATCACAATAGAGTGATTCACCAGTTCTGTACATTACTCCATGCTCATCACTCTAAGTATACTCTTAATGCTCTTCACCCCCGGCCGTTTCCCCTCTCGCAACCACCAGTTCTCTATATTTAAGAACGTGTTTTTTTGGTTCTCTTCTTTATTTGTTTTGTTTCTTAAATTCCACATATGAGTGAAATCATATGGTATTTATCTTTCTTTGACTTAATTTCACTTAGTATAATACCCTTTAGATTCATCTGTGTTGTTCCAAATGGTGAGAGGTCATTCTTTTTTATGGCTGATACATACATCATTTATACACCATCGTATATGTATGTATGTGTGTATATAGATACATACACTATATCTGTTCATCTATGGCTAAATGCTTGGGTTGCTTCTATATCTTGTTGTTGTAAATAATGCTGCAATAAATATAGGGGTGCATATATCCTTTTGAATTAATGTTTTTATTTTCTTTGGGTAAATACCCAGTAGTGAAAATATAGGAAGCTCCATACCGTTTTCCACAGTGGCTGTACCAGTTTGCATTCCCACCAACAGAACATGAGGCTTCCCTTTTCGCCAGCCCTCACCAATACGTGTTTCTTGTATTTTTGATTGTAGCCATTAAGACAGGTGCAAGCTGCAAAGGAAACAATCAATAAAACTAATAGGCAACTGATGGAATGGGAAAAGATAGTTGCAAATGACATATTGGATAAAGGACTGCTCACTGAACTCCACACCCGAAAAACAAGTAATC
>CM053569.1:61577807-61604071 GCA_028646485.1 Cryptoprocta ferox | reverse complement strand
GTTTCCTTTGCAGTGCAGAAGCGTTTTATCTTGATGAGGTCCCAATAGTTCATTTTTGCTTTTGATTCCCTTGCCTTTGGAGATGTGTCGAGTAAGAAACTGCTGCGGCTGACCTCAGGAGGTTGTTACCTGCTTTCTCCTCTAGGGTTCTGATGGTTTCCTGTCTCACAGTCGGGTCCTTCATCCATTTTGAGTTTATTTTTGTGTATGCTATAAGAAAGTGGTCTAGTTTCATTCTTCTGCATTTGCTATCCAGTTCTCCCAGCACCATTTGCTGAAGAGGCTGTCTTTTTTCCATTGGATACTCTTTCCTGCTTTGTCAAAGATTAGTTGGCCATACATTTGTGGGTCCAGTTCTGGGTTGTCTATTCTATTTCATTGGCCTATGTGTCTGTTTTTGTGCCAATACCACACTATCTTGATGATTACCACTTTGTAATAGAGGCTAAAGTTTGGGATTGTGACGCCTCCCGTTTTGGTTTTCTTCTTCAACATTACTTTGGCTATTCAGGGTCTTTTGTGGTTCCATACAAATTTTAGGATTGTTTGTTCTAGCTTTCAGAAGAATGCTGGTGCATTTTGATTGGGATTGCATTGAACGTGTAGATTGCTTTGGGTAGTATTTACACTTTAACAATATTCTTCTGATCCGTGAGCATGGAATGTTTTCCTATTTCTTTGTGTCTTCTTCCATTTCCTTTGTAAGTTTTCTATAGTTTTCATCATACAGATCTTTTCCATCTTTGATTAGGTTTATTCCTAGGTATTTTATGGTTTTTTGTGCAGTTGTGAATGGGATCAGTTTCTTGATTTCTCTTAATGTTGCTTCATTATTAGTGTATAAAAATGCATCCAATTTCTGTATGTTGATTTTGTACCCTGCGACTTTGCTAAATTCATGTATCAGTTCTAGCAGCCTTTTGGTGGAGTCTTTTGGGTTTTCCTTGTAGAGTGTCATGTCATCTGCAAAAAATGAAAGTTTGACTTCTTTGATAATTTTGATGCCCTTTATTTCCTTTTGTTGTCTGATTGCTGATGCTAGGACTTCCAGCACTATGTTAAACAACAGTGGTGATAGTGGACAACCCTGTTGTCTTCTTGATCCATGTGGGAAAGCTTTCAATTTTTCCCTGTTGAGGATAATATCAGCTGTCCTTTACCCATTTTTAAATGGAATTGGTTTTTTTTGTTTGTTTGTTTGTTTGTTTTGTTTTGTCTTTTGGGTTCTTGTTTGTTTTTTGGTGGTGTTGTAGAAATTCTTTGTACATTTTGTGTATTAACCTCCTTCCAGGTTAATCATTTGCAAATATCTTCTCCCATTTGGTGGGTGGTCTTTTTGTTTTGTTGATGGTTTCCTTTACTGTGGAGAAGCTTTTTATTTTGGTGTAGTTTCAGTAGTTAAATTTTGCTTTTGTTTCCATTACTAAAGGACACATATCTAGAAAAATGATGCTAATACCAGTGTGGAGAGCTTATTGCCTGTGTTTTCTTCTAGGAGTTTTATGGTTTCAGGTCTCACATTTAGGTCTTAATCCATTTTGAGTTTATTTTGTGTATGGTATAAGGCCATCCAGTTTCATTCTTCTATATGTCACTGTCCAGTTTTCCTAACACCATCTGTTGAGGAGCCTTTTTCCCATTGCATATTCTTGTCTCTCCTGTTGTAGATTAATTGACCATATTTGTGAGAGTTTATATCTGGGCTCTCTGTTCTGTTCCATTGATCTGTGTGTCTATTTCTGTACCACTACCATACTGTTTTGATGACTACAACTTTGTTGTATTTCTTGAAATCTGGGATGGTGGTACTTCTAGTTCTTCTTTTTCAAGAGTACTTTGGCTACTTTGGGTCTGTTGTGGTTCCATGCAAATTTTAGGATTATATGTTCTATTTCTGTTATTTGTTCTATTATTATTATTATTATTATTATTCTATTTGTTCTATTGTGAAAAATGCTGTTGCTATTTTGATAGAAATCGCATTAAATCTGTAGATTGCTTTGGCTTCTATGAACATTTTATTTTATTTTATTTATTTTTTTAATTTTTATTTTTTTAATGTTTTATTTATTTTTGAGAGAGAGAGAGAGAGAGGCAGCGTGAGCAGGGGAGGGTCAGAGAGAGAAGGAGACACAGAGTCTGAAGACAGGCTCCGGGCTCTGAGCTAGCTGTCAGCACAGAGCCCGACACGGGGCTCGAACCCACGAACTGCGAGATCATGACCTAAGCCGAAGCTGGACGCTCAATCGACTGAGCCACACAGGCACCCCATGAACATTTTAACAATATTCTTCCAATAAATGAGCATGGAATATTTTCCCATTTGTTTTTGTTGTCCTCAATTTCTTTCATCAGTATTTTATAGTTTTTAGAGTACAGGTCTTTCACCTCCTTGGTTAAGTTTATTTCTGGATATTTTGTTATTTTTGGTGTAGTTGTAAAGGGGACTATTTTCTTGATATCTGCTTCATTATTACTGTAGAGGAATGCAACAAATTTCTGTATATTGGTTTTTCTTTTTTTTTTATCCTGCAACCTTACCGAATTCATTTATCAGTTCTAGTAGTCTTTTGGTGGAGTCTTTAGGGTTTTCTATATAGAGTATCATGTTATCTGCAAATACTCTTACTTCCTTACCAATTTGGATGCTTTTGAGTTCTTTAACTTGTCTGATTGCTGTGGCTAGGACTTTCAGTATTATGTTGAATAAAAGTGGTGAGAGTGGACATCCATGTTTTGTTCTTGATATTAGGGGAAAAGCTCTCAAAGTTTTCCTGTTAATGATGTTAGCTGTGAGTTTTTCACATATGGCCTTTGTTATGTTGAGGTATGTTCCCTCTAAACCTACTTTGGTGAGAGTTTTTAGCATGAATTGATGTTCTACTCTGTCAAATGTTTTTTCTGCATGTACTGAAATAATCATATGGTTTTAACCTTTCTCTTGTTGAGTATTGCGTTGATTGATTGGTGAATGTTGAACCACTCTTGCATCCCAGGAATGCGCACGTGATCTTAGTGAATGATTTTTTTAGTGTATTGTTGAATTTCGTATGCTAATATTTTGTTAAGGTCATTTGTATCTACATTCATCAGAGATAGGGGCCTGTAGTTCTTTTTTTTTTTTTTTTTTTTTTTTTTGTATAGTCTTTGTCTGGCTTTGACACCAGGGTAATGCTGGACTAATAGAATGAATTTGGAAGCTTTCCTTCCTCTATTTTTTAGAGTAGTTTGAGAAGAGTAGGTATTAACTCTTCTTTAAAATGGTAGAATTGGGGCATCTGGGTGGCTCAGTCGGTTGAATGTTCGGCTTCGGCTCAGGTCATGATCTTGTGGTTCATGGGTTCGAGCCCCGCGTCAGGCTCTATGCTGACAGCTAGCTCAGAGCCTGGAGCCTGTCTTCAGATTCTGTGTCTCCCCCTCTCTCTGACCCTCCCCTGCACATACTGTCTCTCTCTTTCTCAAAAATAAATAAAACATTAAAAAAATTTATAAAAATGGTAGAATTCACCTGTGAAGCTGTCTGGTCCTGGACTTTTGGTTATTGGCAGTTTTTTGATTACTAATTCAATTTCATTGGTCTGTGCATATGTTTTGTGTCTTCCTGATTCAAATTGGGAACATTATATGTTTCTGGGAATTTATCCATTTCTTCTAGGTTGTCCAATTTGTATGCATATAAGTTTTCATATTTTCTTATAATCTTTTGTATTTCTGTGGTGTTATTTCTTTCATTTCTGATTTTGTTTCTTTGAGCCCTCTTTTTTGGGTGAGTGTGAGAGGTTTACCATGTTTTGTTGATTTTTACAAAGAACTACCAGCTCCTGGTTTCATTGATCTGATATATTGTTTGTTTTGTTTTTATTTTTTTATTTTTTATTTTTATTTATTTTTTTAGCTTCTGTTTCATTTATTTCTGCTCTAATCTTTGTTATTTCCTTCTACTGGTTTGGGTTTTGTTCGTTTCCTAGCTCCTTTAGATGTAAGGTTAAGTTGTTCTTTTGCAATTTTTCTTGCTTCTTGAGGTAGTTTTGTATTGCTTAAAATCCTTCCTTTTTAGCAGCTTTTGCTGCATCCCAAAGATTTCAGTCCATTGTGTTTTCATTTTCATTTGTCTCCATGTACTTTTTGATTTTCTCATTGATTTCTTGGGTGACCCATTCGTTGTTTAGTAGCATGTTATTTAACCTCCATATATTTGTGTTCTTTCAAGATTTTTTTCTTGTGGTTGATTTCAAGTTTCAAAGCATTGTGGGTGGAAAAGATGGATGATATGACTTCATTCTTTTTGAATATTTTGTCTTATTTTGTTGCCTAATATGGATCTCTTCTGGAGAATGTTCCTTGTGCACTCGAAATGAATGTGTGTTCTCCTGTTTTAGGATGGAATGTACTGAATATATCTGTTAGATCCATCTAGTTCAATGTGTCGTTTGAAGCCACTGTTTCCTTGTTGATTTTCTGTCTGGGTGACTTATCCATTGTTGTAAGTGGGTATTAAAGTCCCCTACTGTTACTAGTATTACTATCCATGCTAATAATAATACTAATATGTTTGTTAATAACTGCTTTATGTATTTGGGTAGCACATGTTGGGTGCATAAATATTTACAATTGTTACACCTTCTGTTGAATTATTCCCTTTATGATTATGTAGTGTCCTTCTTTGTCTCTTGTTACAGTCTTTGTTTTTTAAAGTCTGTTTTGTCCCATATAAGTATCATTACTCCTCTTTCTTCTTCACTTGCATTTGCATGATAAATGTTTTTCCATCCCTTTGCTTTCAATCTGCATGTGTCTTTAGGTCTGGAATGAGTCTCTTGTAGGCAGCATATATTGTGTGCTTTTTTATCCATTTGGTCACTCTTTGTCTTTTGAATTGGAGTGTTTTGTTCCTTTACATTCAAAGTAATTATTGATAGGTGTGTATCTATTGCCATTTTGTTACTTGTGTTATGGTTATTTTTACAGTTGTTACTTTTCTTGCTCTCTTCTCGTGTGGTTTGACAGCTGTTTTCTTGTGATATGTTTCGATTTCTTTTTTTTAATTTCTTATATATCTATTACTGGTTTTGATGTGTGGTTACCATTAGGTGTATATATAACATCTTACGCATATAGCAGTCTATATTAAGTTAATGGTCGCTTAAGTTTGGACCCATTATAAAAGCACTAAATTTTTACTCCCTTCTCCTCATGTTTTAGGTATATGGTGCCATACTTTACATTCTTTTATTTTGTGAATTCCATGACTGATTTTTATAGATATATTTGATTTTACTGCTTTTTGTATTTTAACCTCTATATTGGTTTTATAAGGATTTATTCTGTCTTACTATGTTTATATGTACCTGTGAAATGTTTTTCTTTCCTACTTTACTTTTTAATTTCTTTAAGTTTATTTATTTTGAGAACGAGAGTGTGTACGTCCCAGTGGGGGAGAGGTAGAGAGATGGGGAGAGAGAATCCTAAGCCCCATAAGTGGCTCAATCTCACAAACCTGAAGATCATGACCTGCACCGAGATCAAGGTTGGACGCTTAACTGACTGAGCCACCCAGGCACCCCTTAAATTTTTCTTTTAATGTTTATTTATATTACTTTATTTTTTTTAATGTTTATTTTTGAGAGAGTGTGAGCAGGGGAGGGGCAGAGGAAGGGGGGGACAGAAGATCTTAAGCAGGCTCTACGCTGATGGCAGAGAGCCTGATGCAGGGCTAGAACTTACCAACTGTGAGGTCATGACCTGAGTGGATGTCAGAAGCATAACCGACTGAGCTGCCCAGGTGCCCCTTTTTAAATTTTTATTTGAGAAAGTGTGGGGAGAGGCCGAGGTGAAGAGAGAGAATCTCAAGCGCACTCTGAAGTGGGGCTTGATCCCATGACCCATGGGATCATGAGTCATGAAATCAAGAGTCAGACGCTCAACCAACAGATCTCCTTTCTTACTTTTCCTGCTGTGGTCTTTCCTTTCCACTTTAACAATTCTTATAAGGCTGGGTTAGTGGTAGTGAATTCCTTTAAATTTTGCTTGTCTGGAAAACTCTTTATCTTTCCATGTATTCTGAATGATAGTCTTGCTGGATAGAGTATTCTTAGTTGCAGGCTTTTTCCTTTTAGGAATGAGGCTTAGTCTTAAGAGGTTAAATTTATGATTCACATGAATCTGTGAGATAAATACTGTTGTTACGGTCATTTTCTAAAAGAGTAAACTAAGGCATAGGAAAGTTAAGTAATGAGACTAAGGTCATAGAGTTGGTAGAAGTTGGCTTTGATTCCTGACATCCTGACTGTAGTGCTTGTTCTCTTAACCACCATACTAGTTTGCCTTCTTTCCATAATAGTTGCTCTGGTCAAGGACTTTACATGTATTATCTTACTTAATCATAATACCCCTGTTTAGTAGGTGGAATATTTTTGTTTTACAGATCAAGAAAGTGAGGCTCAAAAGGGGTTAAGTAATTCATTCAGGTACACGTCCAGGTAGATTCAGGATTGCAGTTATCATATGTCCAGCTCCAAAGTCTATGGTTTTAACCACTCCCCACTTAGGACTGTGTTGCAGTGTTTGAAATTGGTTATTACAGAGCTTTAAGTATAGCATTATTATAATTTTTAATATTAAATAGTACATAAATCATGATCTTTAGTCTTAGTTCAAATATCATGCTCATTGAGGTCTGTTAGTCCCTCCTGCATCATTATAGCCCTTCTTATTACCATGCTCTATTTTTATTTTTCCTTAGCCTTTACCAATTACTCTCTATGTATTACATAGTCTAATTATATATTATGTTTGTTGCTTGTCCCCTCAATAGCTTGAGCTCCATGACGGCAGAGATTCTCCTATGTTTTTTTCATTCATGTTTCCAGTGCCTGCGACACTATGTAGTAGGAACTGTGAATATTTGTTGATAAGTGAATTCTAAAATTTAATTAGAATTTATTACAGTATTGAATAATTTTGGTTAATTCCTCAAACCTCACACTTAAATTTCTTCGATGATATTACTGTATAGTTTTTTCAAGTTATTTAATAAAAGTATTGGGATAGATTGTGTATTTTATGGGTTTTTCCTGTACTTTTGTAAATATTACGTCTCTTTCAGGGAAAGGCATCAGAGAAGCTTTCTGAAAATAGTAAAATACTAATTTCCATGGCCAAGGAAAACATACCACCAAATAGTCAACAGACCAGGAGTTCCTTAGGTAAGTCATTAGGTGTACTAAGTTGATTTTAAAATATTATTAGCAGGCTCTTGTGAAAGAGCTTTGTCTTGTCAGAAAAAAAGATTTCTTTAGCATCCCAGTAACTGTTTCCTTTCTGGAATCTTTCATATGACTGTACTGTCTACAAATGAAATATAATGTATACTGAGAACCATCTGCCCATATTAAATTATATTCCCTTATAATTTATATAAATCATAGCAGTAAATATATATGACATAAATAAAAATTGAAAAACTTGAATGGAATTTGGGTCTGTGTGAGAGGGAAAATGTGTTAATTGAATAAAAATGGTGGACTTTAAAAGTCAAAGGGATGCTTAGAGTATACATAATGCTATTTGGTGAATGACCATTTTAATTATTGATTATTATATGACAATTGTACAGAAGTTAATCTTGTAGCTATACTAAGTCTTTGATTATGGCTTTGTCATGAAAATATTTAGACATTTTTTATTGAAATATAAATAACTTACAGTGTTCTATTAATTTCAGGTATACAATATACTGATTCAACAATTCTATACATTACCATTGTTCACCATGATAAGTATAGTCACCATACAACATTATTGTAGTATTACTGACTATTCCTTATGCTATATTTTTCATCTTTGTGATTTACTTTTAACTGGAAGTTTGGATTTTTATCTGTTTTCATCCACCCCCCTCATCCATCTTACCTCTGGCAACTACCAGTTTATTTGCTGTGTTTAAGAGTCTTTTTTTTGTTTGTTTGTTTGTTTGTTTGTTTCATTTTTTAGATTCACATGTAAGTGAAATCATATGGTATTTGTTTTTCTCTGACTTATTCACTTAGCACAATACCCTCTAGGTCCATCCATGTTGCAAATGGCAAGATCTTATTTTTTATGGCTGAATAATATTCCATTCCATATTTTGTATATATAACCATATCTTCTTTATACATTTTCTATTGATGGACACTGGGTTCCTTCCATGTTTTGTTACTGTAAATAATACTGAAATAAGCTTAGGTGTGATACATCTTTTCAAATTTGTGTTTTTGTTTTGTTTGTTAAATAACCTAAATAACCAGTGATGAAATTACTGGATCGTATGTTATACTCATTTTTAATTTTTTGGCTAATCTCCATACTGATTTATATAGTGGCTACACCAATTTACATTCCTACCAATAGTGCATGAGGGTTCCTTTTTCTCCACATGTGCACCAACACTTGTTGTTTATTATGTTTTTGATTGTAGCCATTCTGACAGGTGTAAGGTTTTGATTTGCATTTCCCTGCTGATTAGTGATGTTGAGCATCTTTTCATTAGTCTGTTGATCACCTTTATGTCTTCTTTGGAAAAATGTCTGTTCATGTCTTCCGCCCATTTTTTTAACCAGATTATTTGTTCTTTTGGTGTTAAGTTGTATATTTTATATATTTTGGATATTAAGTCTCTTACTGGGTGAATCATTTATAAATATCTTCTCCCATTCAGTGGGTTGTCTTGTTTTCTTGATGATTTCCTTTGCTGTGCAAAAGCTTTTTATTTTAGGGTAGACCTAGTGTTTTATTTTTGCTTTTGTTTTCTTGCCTCAGGAAAAATGATGATAAGACCAATGTCAGAGATTGTTGCCTATGTTTTCTTCTAGGACTTTCATGGTTTTAGGTCTCACCTTTAGGTCTTAACCTATTTTGAGTTTATTTTTATGTATGGTATAAGAAAGTCATCCAGTTTCATTCTTTTGCATTTAGCTGTCCAGTATTCCCAACACCATTTATTAAAGAGATTATCTGTTCCCCATTGTATATTTTTGCCTCTTTTGTCATATATCTATATACATATTTTTAAGTAGGCTCCATACCCAGCATGGGAGCCCAGTGTAAGGCTCGAGCTCACAACCTTGAGATCAAGACCTGACCTGAGACCAAGAGTTGGACACTCAACTGACTGAGCCACCCAGGCTCCCCTCTTTTGTCATAGATTAATTGATCATATAAGTGTGGGTTTACTTTTGGGCTTTCTATTCTTTTGCATTTATCTATGTGTCTAGTTTTGTACCAGTACCATACAGCATTGTAGTATATCTTGAAATCTGGGATTGAGATACTTTCAGCTGTGTTCTTCTTTCTCAAGATTGCTTTGACTATTCTGGATCATTTATTTTATTTTATTTAAACAATTTTTTTAATGTTTTATTTATTTTTGAGAGAGAGACAGTGTGAGTAGGGGAGGGTCAGAGAGAGAGGGAGACACAGAATCTGAAGAAAGGCTCCAGGCTTTGAGCTAGCTGTTAGCACAGAGCCCAACGCGGGGCTCGAACCCACGAACCGTGAGATCATGACCTGAGCTGAAGCCAGATGCTTAACCGACTGAGCCACACAGGTGTCCCTATTTTATTTTAAATACAACTGAGTTTATATTTATTTTTTCTATTTCAGTTTTTATTTAAGATCTACTTAATTAGCATACAGTTCAGTATTGTTTTCAGGAATAGAATTCAGTGATTCATCACTTACATACAATACCCAGTGCTCATCATAACAAGTGTCCTCCTGTTAACCATCACCCATCTAGCCTATCTCTCACCTACCTCCCTCCATCAACCCTCAGTTTTTTCTCTATCTTTAAACATCTCTTGGGGTGCCTAGGTGACTCAGTTTGTTAACTGTTTGACTCTTGATTTTGGCTCATGTCATGGTCTCATGATTTGTGGGTTTGAGCCCTGTGTTGGGCTCTGCACTGACAGTGCGGAGCCTGCTTGGGATTCTCTCTCTCTCTCTGCCTCCCTTCCCCCCAAAATAAATAGACTTATATTTTTTTTAAGAAAGAGTCTCTTATGGTTTGTTTCTCTGTCTCTCCCCCCTCCATATATTCATCTGTTTTGTTTTTTAAATTCCACATATGAGTGAAATCATATGGTATTTGTCTTTTTCTGACTGATTTATTTTGCTTATCATAATATATTCCAGCTCCATCCACCTTGTTACAAATGGTAAGATTTCATTCTTTTTGATGGCTGTGCAATATTCCAGTGTGTTGTGTGTGTGTGTGTGTGTGTGTGTATACATACACCACATCTTCTGAATCCATTCAGCAGTTGATGGACACTTGGGCTGTGTCCATAGTTTGACTATTGTTGATAATGCTGCTGTAAACATTGGAGTGCATGTACCTCTTCGAATCAATATTTTTGTATCCTGTGGGTAAATTGTTGGATTGCAGGGTAATTCTATTTTTAACTTTTTGAGGAACTGTTCTTCAGATTGGCTGCACTAGTTTGTATTCCCACCAACAGTGCAAGAGGGTTCCCCTTTCTCCACATCCTTGCCAATATCTGAGTGCAACCTTGTGTTTTGTTTGTTTTTTTCTTTTCAAATGTTTATTTTAGAGAGCGAGAGTGTGTGAGCAGGGGAGGTGCAGAGAGAGAGAGAGAGAGAGAGAAGGAGACAGAGGATCTCAAGCAAGCTCTGTGCTGTAAGCACAGAGCCCCATTGTGGGTCCTGATCTCATGAACTGACATCATGACCTGAGTGCCAAAATCAAGAATTGGTCACTTAACTAGCTGAGCCACCCAGGCACCCCGTTTGGGTTGTTAATTTTCGCCGTTCTGACAGGTGTGAGGTGGTATTTCATCATGTATTTGATTTGTATTTCATATTCAAGGTCTTTTTAATTTGAGTACTGTATTATATTTTGGTTAAGCTCCTTTGTCTCTAGGAACCTCAATTTCTTTATCTGTAACATAAAAAAGTTGGGTTATCTTCTTGCCCTAAATTTTTATGAAGTGAAATTTTGATTATTGCAAGAGATAATTTTTTAAAAGTTTAATAGTAGATTCTCTTATACAGTAAGGTTAGACAGAATCACTTTGGAATTCTGGGTTTCAACTTCCTTTGTATTGTACCTGCCATGTCTTTCTGACCTGGCACAGGTTATTTGAACTCTCTCTTAATAATTGGCATCTATTTTAAAAGGTTATTGAGGCAATAATTGAGTACATAGGAACAGCTGACTGGCACATAAGTGGTGTACAATAAGTTTTATTTTGTGACCTCATATCTTTTTAATGTAGGCTTTGAGAATTAAGAATTTAAGAGTTATTTTTCATTACATGCACAAATGATGGAGAGTTTAAAGTCTAGTTTCAAGGGGCACCTGGGTGGCTCACTTGTTTAAGCGTTCGGCTCTTGCTTTTGGCTCAGGTCATGATCTTGAGGTTTGTGAGATTAAGCCCCTTGGTGGGCTTGGGCTTGGGCTTAGGCTCTGGCTGGGCCTTGGTGTTGACAGCGTGGAGCCTGCTTGGGATTCTCTCTCTCCCTCTCTCTCTCTGCCCCTCTCCTACTCATGTTTTCTCTCAAACTTAAAAAAACAAAAATCTAGTTTCAAGACCATGACTTCTGCCTTTTCCTTAATTGATATTCCTTAGGTCTGGGTCCTTTGGGTCCTTTTCATTTCATATACTCCCTGACTGACCTCATCCCTTCAGAGACTTTATATACTATCAGTCTGTTCATAACTTATAAGTCTGTATTCCAATCCTGATTTTTTAAAATTGAACTCCAGACCCATATATCTAATTTCCTGTTGGACATCTGTACTTGGATGTTATGGGCTCTAAATTAACATATGCCAGATTACCTTGATTCTTCTCAAACTTTCTGGTACTCCAGTGAGATGGCTGGCTATCTAGTCATCCTTGACTCCTGTGTTCCCTTTGCCTCTCACAGCAAGTAATTACTCAAGTCCAGTTGATTCTACTACCTAAATTTAAAAATAAATTCACTTTTCTCTAATACCATAAACATTGTTTTATGTGGGCTTAATATTGTCTCTCAGATTTTTTTCTAGTGTTTTTTTTTTTTTTTGGTCTAACCTTCCCCTCCCCTACATCAACTGAATCTCCACACTGCCCTTTAATATCCCTTCAAGAAAACACTTAGAATCATGTTAGTCTTTGCTTCAAACCTTTCAATGTATTCGTTTCCTGTATGATAATTTTATCCTTTTATTCCTTTTCCCAGATTGTGTGGCTATTCATGCTTTGTGCTTCTGTCACATTGCTTTTCCCCATAAAGTATAATTTTGAATGTATTCAGCTCTCTTGTACTGCAATGGTATGCCAGCTTGCCTGCCATTGTATGTTTGCTACCTAGCACAGTGCCTGGCACTTTAGTGTTTAAAGAAAATCTTTTTAAAAAATGTTTATTTATATATTTTGGGAGAGAGAGAACGTGTGCAGGTGCGAGCCGGGGAGGGGCAGAGAGAGAAGGGGAGAGAAAGAATCCCAAGCAGGCTCTGTGCTGTCAGTGCCTTAGGGCTGAGCCTGAGCCCGATGCAGGGCTTGATCTCCTGAACTGTGAGATCACGACCTGAGCCTAAACCAAGAGTGGAAGCTTAACTAACTGACCCACCTAGGCACCCCTTAGGATATTTTGAATAAATGAAGGTCCCCATTGCAAAAATAAACTTCTGTTCGGTATGTAGAATTTAATTTTCATTTCACTCATAAAGAAAAGAATGTTTCTTTTATTGCCAACGGAAACAATTATTTTTGAGGCACAATCAATCTTATTAAAGAATAATATATAATTTGACTAATTTTGTAACTTAGCATTCGGTTGCTGACTTCTTGCTTGAATAATTTTGGCCTTAAAATTAGACCAAATGTATGTGAAAAGATGTTCAACATCATTAGTTGTTAGGGAAATGCAAATTAAAACTACAAAGAGATCATGTCGTGCTTGTTACATTGGCCATCATCAAAAAGACAGATAAAAGGGGCGCATGGGTGGCTCAGTTGGTTAAGTGTCTGACTCTTGATTTTGGCTCAGGTCATGATCTCATGGTTTGTGGGATTGAGCCCTTTGGTGGGCTCTGCACTTGGGATTTTCTCTCTCTCTCTCCCCTTTCTCTACATGCATGTGCTCTCTCCCTTTCTCTCTGCCCCTTCCCCGCATGCATACACACGCTCTCTTTCTCAAAATAAAGAAATAAATCTAAGAAAATGATTTAAAAAAAAAAAGACTGAGGATAACAAATGCTGGCATGGAACCCTTGGGCACTGTTGGTAGGTTGAAGGCTCAGTGAAGTAAGTCAGAGAAAGACAGATACTATATGATCTCACATGTGGAATCTAAATAGAAAACAAAACCAAACTCAGGAAAAAGAGATCAGACATGTGGTGTCCAGAGGTGAAGAAGGGTAAGGGTTAGGGGGTTGGTGGAAGGTGGTCAAAAGGTTTAAATTTCCAGTTATAGTGTATATAAATACCTGGGAAATAATGTATAACGTGATGATTTTAGCTAATATTGCTCTGTGATCTATAGGAAATTTGTTGAGAGTAAATTCTAAGAGTTCTCATCAAAAGGAATAAGCTTTCCTTTTTTTCTTGCCTTTTCATTTTATCTATACACGCAGATGGATGTTAGCAGAACCTATTGTAATTATTCCACACTATATATAAATCAAATAATCTGTATGCTTAAATGTATACAGTGACATATGTCAATTATTTCTCAATAAAACTGGAAAGAAAGAACACCAAATACATAGTTTTTCACAACGGGAAAATGTAGAATAATTTGGCAATGGAGAGTTTTCTCATGTGGTCTCAGATAGGACTTAAAAACAAACTGGTCTAAAAAAGGTCATATTTGGAAATTATATATTGAATGAAATACACTTGACACCATACTTTGAATAAGTAATTAAGCATAGTAGCTATCAGTAATATATAAACTGGCAATATTCATTTTAGCCAATGAAAATCTAGTGATAGCTCATAGTACAGCTATCATGAGCATTTTCTGATTTTGTAAATTCATTTGTGTTAGTGGTAATATTTATGGATAATGCTTATCCATGTGGCTCATTCTTCCATTCTCATTCTATATCTCTCACAAAAGTGTTTGAGGAGCATTACAATGACTTCTAACACCAGCTACCCAGAGTGGACGAAACTTCACAGATTAAGGGCACAGCCCTCCACAAGGCTTCTCTTACTTTAGACATCAGCTGCTAGTATTGGGGGTCCACAAGCCATCCTCTATTCTGGCTACAAATATGGGGGTTACCATTACACTGTCAAGTTTGATATCACTAAAATGACTTCCAGAACTCAGGAAGGTACTATACTTAATGATTACAGTTGTATTGTAGCACAATGCTGCAAATTAGAACCAGCCAAAGGGGGAGATGTGTAGCGTGTGGTCTGGAAGAGTTCAAATGTGAAGCTTCTACCAGTCTCAGGGATGTATCACTTCCCTGCCACAGTAGTACTGTTGCCAGTCAGCATGCTTACCTGATTTTCAGTGTCCAGAGTTTTTATTGATACTGCATTGCCTGTGTGGCTCAGACTCCAGACTCCCTACTTTCCCCTGAGGTCTGGCTGATGTCAGATGGCTCAGAGGTCTAATTCTCTAATCCCATCTTTCTGGTGTGGTCTTTCTGATGTGACCAGCTCCCATCTATGTCATCTCTTCAGCATAAACTATAGAGGAGCTCATCAGGAGTTGGCATATTAGTATAAACTATTGGATATGGGTTGCAGGACCTACCATGAATAACAAAAATACTCCCATTACTTGGAATATTCCAAGGATTTAGAAGTTACTTCCCAGGAACCGGAAACAAAGGCTACCGAAGTCCTTTATTTTATGTAGCATGTGCATGGTTTATTCTATATAAGCTGATAAAATGATGTCCTTTGTAAGGAGTTTGTTAGAATAACTCAGGTTTAATGAAATATGAGAGTTAGCTAGCTGAAAACGATCTGTAAAAGTAAATTATATTTTCTATCTTCCAATACCATTTCCAGGCATGTTAGTCATTTTTTAATTAAGAGAAATTCAACTTTTACTAACTCATTATTTAATAACTAACCATTACTGAGAAATGCTTTTGTTAACTTTTCAAGTGTAGGTCTGTGTACTTCAGTTAAATATCATCTTTCTCTTTTTCTTTCTTAGAGAAGTTGAGTGTTTTCCCTTAGGTTGAGCATCATTGCTTTGATTTTAATGCTTTATATCCTGGAAGACATTTTTAATAGTTGACATAATACAGCCAGTATTTTCAACATTGTTTTTTATGTACATGTTTTTGACCCAACATCCATAGAGACTACATTGCTTTTGAAATGTACTATCTGGTTCAAATGGTGAAGATAAAAAACATTGCTTTATTTTGAGTTTTATAAAGAGAATTTTCTATTAAAATTTGCATATGGCAAAATGATTATAAAGAATACAGAACGATGTAACATGGAAGTTATGACCCTCCCAGCCCTGTCGTTTGGTCTCTGGATAAGCAGTATCTGGTATATAATTTCATGGTTGGACTGTGTGCATGTGTCTATAGCCCTTTCTCCTCTTCTGTGTGGCAGCTCAGATCCTGTTCGGTATTTGAAACTACTACTTTTGTGATTTATAGTACGGGGACATAACCATAACCTTTTGAGATTAAAAAGCAGTGGAATGCATCTATTTGACAGACCTGGAGCAGTTACTGTCTGCTGCTAAGGTTTTCGTTACAGATGCAAGAAAAAATTGTCCTCGCCCTTTCTGTCTGTCTAGTGGCAGCCGTGATTGAATGGGGGAACACAGGGGGGAAATATGGAGAAAGAATTTTTGTAGCTCAGAAGTAACTTGTAAATAGTGAAGACCCTGTTATACTCTAAAAAGGAAACTGAAATTTGAGTTAAAAAGGGCAGCCTGGACTTGGGCATAAAACTGTATTAAACAACCTTTATCTCTGGGTGAAAAGAAAGTTCATTGTATACCAAACTGATACTTGTGGTGCATTATAGAAGGTGTCATATAGCACTTATTATGTTATATTAAAATTGTGTGCCTGCTTGTTTACTGTCTAGATGCTGTTCCTTTGGGCAAGGACTTATGTACTTGTTTATCTTCCCAAGACCAGCAAAGTACCTGGTACATGGGTGATGCTCAGTAAATGTTAACATGAAGATTTACTGAGTATGTGTCTTGGAAGAGGTTGGCTTTTAAATGTAGCAATATTGAAATTTATTTAAAAAAACAAAATTTATAGTGAGAAGAAATCAATTGAGAAATTGGAGCCTGCTTTGGATTCTGTGTCTCCCTCTCTCTCTACCCTCCCCTGCTCATACTCTTTCTCTTTGTCTCTCTAAATAAATAAATAAACAACAAAAAAGTTTAAATTTTCATAAAGTTCTTTAACATTTTACTAAAAGAAATATGAAAAACAATTTCCTATCAAATCTCATTAATCTGGTAAGAAAAAGATGTTAGATTAAGTTTAGATAAATATTCAGAGAACCAGTAGGATGTGTGTGTGTGTGTGTGTGTGTGTAAGTAAATGCATATTTAAGGAATTGGCTTGTGATTATGGAGGCTGGAAAGTCTAATATCTGCAAGGTAAGCTGCAAAACTGGTGACCCAGGGAAGAGGTGATGTTGCAGTTCGAAGTCTGAAGTTGTCTGTTGGCAGAATTCCTTCTCACCTGGTGAAGGTCAGTCATTGTTAAGGCCTTCCACTGATTGGATGAGGCCCACTCACATTATGGAGGGCAGATTTCTTTACTCGAAGTCTACTAATTTAAATGTTTATCTCACCTGAAAAACACTCTCAAATATCCATAATAAGTCTTTTTTAAAATGTTTATTTTGGGAGGGAGGAGTGGCAGAGAGAGAGGGAGCGAGAGAATCCCCAGCAGGCTCTGTTCTGTCAGCACACAGCCTGTTGCAGGGCTGCATCTCACAACCCATGAGATCATGACCTGAATGGAAACCAAGAGTCACACGCTTAACCGACTGAGCCACCCAGGTACCCCTCCATAATGTTTGGCCAACTATCTGGGCACCATGACCCAGCCAAGTGGACATATAAAATTAACCATCATACTCACTACTGAAATCTTTTCTTTCATTGATTTTCTTTACAAGTGATGTAGAAATAATGTTAAAAATTAAATGGAAGTAGAATTTCACATAACTGTTAGCATTAATCTTTAGCATTTGTTGGCTTAACTAATATTTCAAGTATATTGTTTTACCAGCAAGTGAGACACCTTAGACAAAATTGATACATTCCTAGAAAGTCCCAACTTACTGAAATTGATTCAAGAAGAAATGCAAAATCTGAATAGACCTCTAACATGTAAAGAAATGGAATTCTTCCTTAAAAATCTTTCACAGAGGAAAGCCCAGGCATGGATGACTTCATTGATGAATTCTACCAAACATTTAAAGAAGAAATAATACCATTACTTCATAAACTTAAAAGAGAAAGGCACACTTCCCAACTCATTTTGTGAGGCTAGTATTATCCTGATATCAAGGCCAGATAAAGTTTCCACAAGAAAAGAAAACTAAAAAACAGTATGTCTTATGAATATAGATGTAGAAATCCTAAACAAAATGTTAACAGATTGAAACTAGCAACATATAAAAATGATTATATGCTCTGGCCAAGTGAGCTTTATCATAGTAATGCGAGTTTTTAGTTTTAACATGTCTAAATTAATAGATTAATAGACTTAAGGGCAGAAAGCACATGATTATCTCAATAATTGCAGAAAAGAATTTGAATCTAACACTGGTTTTATT
The DNA here is from genome assembly GCA_028646485.1 of Cryptoprocta ferox. Classification (NCBI taxonomy): domain Eukaryota; kingdom Metazoa; phylum Chordata; class Mammalia; order Carnivora; family Eupleridae; genus Cryptoprocta; species Cryptoprocta ferox. The sequence continues at coordinate 61,586,282 of CM053569.1, read as the reverse complement.
ATAAAAACTGTCAACTAGGAATAAAAGAGATTTCAGTTCTGAAGGAGGACATCTATGAAAAACCTACAGCCAACATCATGCATAATAGTTTATGACTGCCAGCTTTCCGTACAAGGAACAAGACAGGGATGTGTATTCTTACCACCTTGTTCAACTTTGTACTGAAAGTTCTAGCCAGCGTGATGAAAGAATACAAGAAATAAAAGGCATCAAGGTTAGGAAGAAGTAAAACTGCCCTTGTTTGCAGATGACATAATTCTGTCTGGAGAAAATCCTAAGAATCTACAAAAAAGCTATTAGAATTAATAAATGAGCTTAGGAAGTTCAAGGAATTTGAGATCAATTAAAACTAAGTTTTTATATATATTAGAACAATCTGGAAATCTTTAGTGAACAGTTTCATTTCCAGTAGCAACAAATAGAATAAAATACAGTTGACCCTTGAACAGCAGGAGTTTGAACGGGGCGGCGGGGGGGAGTCTATACATGGATTTTTTTCAGTAAATATATGGGAAACATTTTTGGAGATTATTGACAATTTGAAAAATTTCACAGATGAACTGTATAGCCTAGAAATATTGGAAAAAATTAAAGGTGTATTGGTGAATGTTCAAAATACATGGATTCTAGTCTATTTTATCATTCATCATCATAAAATATACACAGATCTATTAAAAGTTAAAAGTTATCAAAACTTATGCCCTGAACTCAGACTGTATATGGTGTCATTTGTAGTCAAGAGAAATACAGGGGCACCTGGGTGGCTCAGTTGGTTAAGTATCTGACTTCTTGATTTTGGCTCAGGTCATGATCTCATGGTTTGTGAGCTTGGAACCCCGCATTGGGCTCTGTGTTGACAGCATAGAGTCTACTTCGGCTTCTCTCTCTCCCTGTCTACCCCTCCTACACAGAGTGCTCTCGCTCTCTCAAATATAAGAGAAAATGTAAATAAATACCAAGATGCACTATTAAATCTAACAGTATAAAATTAACTGTAGTATATACTGTTGTACTGTAATAATTTTGTAGCTACCAGTACCCTGTTGCTATTGTGATGAGCTGAAGTGTTGGGAGTATTCACTTAAAAAACCATGTGATGCTGGCGTGCCTGGCTGGCTCATTTGGAAGAGCATGCAACTCTTATCTTGGGGTTATGAGTTCTAGCTCCACATGGAGAGTAGAGATTACTTAAATAAATAAACTTAAAAAAATGTGATGCTGATCATCTTGGAGAAGGCACTTCATCTCCAGGAAATAATGTATTGAAGTACAAAGTCATCTCTTTTGTGATTTTCTCATGTTTTTGTGTTTAGTGCAATATTGTAAACTTTGAGTTACACCATGGGACCCAAACAGAGTGCCTCTAATGATTCTAGGAGTGCTCCCAAGAAGCAGAGAAAAGTCACATTACAAGAAAAAATTGAATTGCTTGATATGTAGATTAAGGTCTGCAGCTCTGGTTGCCTGCCATTTCAAGATAAATGAATCTAATGTAAGAACCATTGTTAAAAAATAAAGAAAAGGAAAAGAAATTCATGAAACCATTGCTGTGCTAGGCCAGTGTGGAAAAATTGCACTTTTTGTGACATACCTTTTCATCTTATATTGAAAATGGGCTTTTACGTGGGTGCAGGATTGCTATAAGAAAGGCAGACCTGTAAACACTACTATGATTTGAGAAGAAGCAAAGTTATTATGTGACAACTCAAAGCAAACGAAAGGTGAATCTAAAGGTGGAAAATTTAATGCCAACAAGGGATGGTTTGATAATTTTGGAAAGAGGTTTGACTTAAGAAATATCAAGATAACAGAAGCAACTTCTGCTGATGAAGAGGCAGCAGATGCGTTCCTAGATACCATTGAGAAAATCACTGAGGAGAAAGGATATTTGTCTGAATAGATTTTAATGCAGATGAAGATGTCCTATTTTAGGAAAAAAAATGCCACAAAGGACATTTATTAGTAAGGGAAAGAAGTGAGCACCAGGATTTGAGGCAGGAGGGGCTAGGCTAACCCTACTGTTTTGTGCAAATGCAGATGGGTTTATGATCAGGACTGCCCTTACTGTAAAGCTGCTAATGTTCAAGTCTTGAAGGGAAAAGATAAACAGCAGCTTCCAGTCTTTTGGTTGTATAATAAGAAGGGCTAGACGTAAGAACTTTTTTCCTGGATTGATTTCATTGATGTTTGCTTTGTTCCTAGTATCAATATCTGTTGATGTTGGACAAGGCCCCTGGCTACCCCAGGACCCCATGAGTTCAACACTGAAGGTGTAGACATGGTCTACTTGCTCCCAAACACAACATCTTTAATTCAGCTTCTAAGTCATGGAGTTGTATGGACCTTTATGGCTCATTACATATGGTACTTCATGGAAAGGATTGTCAACACTGTGGAAGAGATTGAAGATGTCATTGTTGTTCTAGTAAAAGCCATGAAGCCTGCAACAGTAAATTCCTGTTGGAGAAAACTATTCATCACAATATGTAAGAATGGGAAAAGGCAGCCATATGTATAAGATTTACATATGTTTATATGTATGTATATGTGTGTGTACATAAAATTTACATATCAGTAAGAAAATGACCATCCAAATCTGAAAATGGACAAAAGACTTGGAGAGCTATTCTTAAAAGAGGGAAATCCAAATGCATTGAGAAGGTGCTTGGCATCATTAGTCATTAGGAAATACAAATTGAAACTACGGTACGACATCATTACATACAAGTATGATGTCTTATATTTAAATAATTTATTGTACCAATAGCGGTCAAGGATGTGGATCACCTGGAACTCATTCACTGCTGGTAGGAATGGATGACAGTGCAACTTGGAAAAACTGGCAATCTCAACTAAACCCTATGACTTTATCCAGTGACCCAGCAATGCCACTGCTAGGAATATAGCCAAGAGACAAATACACGTGTCCACTGAAAGACATGTACATGAATGTCAATGGAATTTTGTTTATAATAGTGCTCCCCCCACCCTCCTAAACAGCAGGAATAAGTTCAAATGCCTTTTAACAGTAGCATGGATTTTCAAAAGTTGTAATGTATTCATACAGTGAGAGAAGACACAAAGTGAAAAGAATGAACCACTGCTGCATATAGCTACCTGGCTGACTCTTACAGACATAATACTGAGTGAAAGAAGTAAATGTGAAAGATGGCAAACTTTTTATTTGAGGTTCAAGAAACATATCCAATACCATCCACGTTGAAAGAAGTCTGAATACTTGTGAACTCTGGGAAGGAGTGTTAATGGGGAAGGAGCATAAGTGTGCCTTCTGAGGTATAAAGAAATCTGAGTTATTATAAGAGTGCATATATTTGTACAAATTCCTTGAGCATTATCCTTAAGGTTGCTGTACATGTAGTATTCCTCAATTTTAAAAAATTGGGATTGTGGGAGAAAGTTTGCTTTGCTTTGCTTTCCATAGTAGGAGGTGCTTAAAATTAGTAGATATTTGGGATGTGCCAGAAAACTTAGGTTTATTGATATTTTGTACATTTGCAAGAGAAACCAATAAAGGTAATTTAAATTAAGAAAGATGCTAATATTTTTTTAAAATTTTTTTAATGTTTTATTTATTTTTGAGAGAGAGGGAGACAGTGTGAGGAGAGGATGGTCAGAGAGAGAGGGAGACACAGAATCCAAAGACAGGCTCCAGGCTCTGAGCTGTCAGCACAGAGCCTGACGCGGGGCTCGAACCCACGAACCGCGAGATCAAGACCTGAGCCGAAGTCGGATGCTCAACCGACTCAGCCACCCAGGCTCCCCAAAAGCTCCTAATATTTGAAAGGTCAGTAAAAATATTAAAGTCCAGAGATGCCTGGGTTGCTCAGTTGGTTGAGTGTTTTAGTCTTGATTTCTGCTCAGGTCATGGTCTCATGGTTCCTGGGATTGAGCCCTGTGGAAATCAATTGGGATTCTCTCTCCCTGTCTCTGTGCCTCTCCCCTCTCCAATCCCCCCTCCCCCATAAATAAATAAACTTTAAAAAATTAAATGTATTAAAAATATTAAAGTCTACTATTTTTTCTGCCGTTGCTGCAGTTATTGCTACTACTGCCAACCTATATTGAGTGCTTACTATATGTAAGATGCTGTGCTATATTTTTACCTCATTTAATTTGGAGTTGGAGTAAATGCCATGTTCTTTTTTTGGGACTGCCATACTGTCATGCCTCTTGTCCTCCCTATAACCTGACATCTTTAAAATTGACAATATTAGTCTCTTGTACTCACTTGTTTCTTACTGTAGTTATTCACAGATGCAGAGCCATTCCTCTAATTCCTTAAAGATTTAATACCTCTTAAGTTTTTTGACTTCTTCATCTCATAATACTGTTTTGAGTTCCTTAGCCACCTACTCCAGTAGTCATATCCTAAACTTATGTTACCAGTAACTGAATTATAGTTGCAAATATTTTCTTTGATGACCACTTACATTTTTTTCAGCTAATTTTCTCTTGTACCCTGCCTCCAACAAATATTCCAAATAATTGACATTCCAAATAATTGACATTACCAGGACCTACCATTGATTGATTCTGCTCCCTTAAGGACCTACTTTTTCAATATTTCCTTCCTTATGCAGTATAAATTCTGTGGTCCAGTACATTGACTCCCTTGTACACCCTCATCTTTCTTGCCTTTCTTTCCCTTTATCTTATAAAGTACTGACTACTGATACAAGGTGGGTCCTCAATGCTGTTGATGGTTCTACTAAATTTCTCTCATCTATTTGCTCTCTGACTCTACAAGACAGTATTTCCTCTTTCCTCTCTGTACAAATTATATTCTCCAGTCCCCAGCCAATGATTTTACTTTGTATTTCACTGCAAAAATAGAAGCAATTAGAATTCACCCTTATCTCCCATCCTTCCATCTGCCAGGCAACCCACATCCATACCATATATTCTGCCTTGTCTTCTCTTACCAGAGATTGTCATTGTGCCTTAGACCAACCCCTTTACATATAGCATCTTGTCTTCCCTTTTTACTGGAAGTCCTATCACTTTATCAATTTTCTTCCTCATCTGAATCATCTGAATGAGAAAAATCTGAAAAATACTTTTTCTATTAGATCATTTACATCAGAATCTATGCATTGCTATAATATCTCCTATTTTATAAAATCCTTTATGTTTCTCCAGCTACTGACAATTTCTTGGTTCTTTGTAGCAAATATAGAGTTGTCTATATTTATTATCTCCAAGTCCTCTCACGTTAGTCTCTGTTAAACTTTTCTAATCAGGCTTGCTTTTGTGGTGCTCACCCACAAAGATCAAAGTTCATAGTAGTCCCTTACATAATAACATTTAATGAACAGTTCTCACATCTTATATTTTTCTTTCTTTCTTTTTTTTCCCCCAAAGATTTTACTTTATTTTTAAGTAATCTCCACACTCAACATGGGACTTGAACTCACAACCCTGAAAACAAGAGTTGCTCGCTTCACCAACTGAGCCAGCCAGGTGCCCCTCAAATCTTATGTTTTTCAACTTACCTGCTCCACCTAACATCTTACCACTTCTAGAAGTATTTTCTTCACTTGGCTTCTAGAACTACTCTTCTGGTTTTCCTCCTATCTTACTAGTTCCTCCTTGCGTAGAAGAAAGCTGGTCTGGGTCTGATTATCCTTAGAAGGGCCTGCCTGCAAGGCTCATCTTTGGCTAGTGTCTGGAACTTAGCTAGTAGACAGTTCTCTATACTGACATAAAGCTTCCCCTAAATGATAAAGCTCATTGTGCCTAAATTGTATAAACCATGTGACTTATGCAGAGCACCTGCTTTCCTTTTGGGGAGTCTGGAATCTTGATATGTGCTAGACAAAGGGTGCCTGTCTGACCAGCTCCAAACAGAAACCACGGGCACTGAGTCTCTAATGAGCTTCACATATGTTAGAATTTGTTGCTGAAAGAATTAAGCATGTCCTATGTGATTCCACTGGGGAAGAACTGTAATTATGAGTATAATGCATCCTGTTAGTCCTTCTAGTGAATCACCCACCCAGAAGGTAGCTTTGAGGGCTCCCAACACACATCTTTTCATTTTTTTCTGGTTCCTTTTCAATTCCCTCACTAAACTTTGGGTACTTGAAGGATCTATCTTCTGTGACCATGGTCCCTATGTGTTTTTATCCACCATTTCTATGTAATAACTCTCAATCTTATGTCAAAATACTATTGATCTATATTTTAGACTCTAAAATTTTCTAGATTTATTTTACATGCTCCGAAGTAATCATTTTGGAAATCAATAAAAGTGATTAACAAAGTAAGATAAAGAGATTTTACTCTTGCTACTAGAAATTTTGTGTGATTTTGAAAAAATCATTTTATCTTATCTTACCTTTTTTAAAGTAGGCTTCATGCCCAGCTGGCGCCCAGTATGGGGCTTGAACTCACGGCTGTGAGATCGAGACCTGAGCTGAGATCAAGAGTTGGATGCTCAGCCTACTGAGCCACCAGGTGTCCCTAAAATTTCTTTTTAAATACAATTATACTTATGGAAATTTGGAAAGGAATAAGGAAGAAATAAATTATGTTGTTTAATTTAAAAATTATCAGAAGAGGAGCAACTGCAGAATTTTCAGTTGCAGAGAAGCTCCGAGGTTTAGACTAAGCTAAAAAAAAGTTACAGTTTTGTAAAGATTTTGGAAAACAGACAATAGGAAATTGTTGATGGTTTTCTAATTCTTTAAGTTATATTTTGTATTACTCTTTTTAGCATTTGTAGTCTTAGGTTTCTCTTATTACAAACGAAATGCCAGACATTCTACTGCCTTTTTTCAGTTTGTACAAGTCTAGTGAGTCCTGTGTAGTAATACCTTTGTAGCTAAAGTTTGAGTACAGTGTCCTCCTCAATTAAAGCATAATATTAACTGTCTTAGAGTCACTGATGTACTTGATGAAGTGACATCACTTCACATGACCCTAAGGTGACTAATGCTTTACTTGCCACTAGAACCATCATAAGACAACTACTTTTTAAGTCTGACCATGTTTCTTAATTCATTAAGTCAATTGAGATGCCGTAGTTAATGCATATTCTTGAACAGAATATTAAATTTTTCCATACAGTTCTTAATTTTATTTCTCTGACCTACCTCTAATGTCAGAAATGCTGATACTAGATGACAAAAGTAGAATTAAAAAGTTAGTATTTTTCTGTTGACTAAACCTTAAATTAATAACATTTAAAGTAATTCAGAAGCAGTATGTATTCTTCCTTATCTTTTAACAGTATTATTTGAGTCAATAGTAAAAAGCAAATATTCTTGATAAATTGAAATTAGTATAGTGATTTATAAATGAAAATCATATTTTAATTTCTATTCTTCCACATAAATCCACCAAGCAGAATTGGAAAACAGTGGTAAAATCTACTTTAAATATATGACTTCAGAAAGCTGTAAATTAGTGGTTCCCTGAGTAGGAAAGCCTAACATGTTGGAAGGCATCATCCTTGTAGCATTGTTTTCTTTTTCTCCTTGACACAACAGAGTATCCATTATGACTAGCGGTATGTAACTTTGGTTACTAGTTATTATGCTCTCTATGCAATCAGACTGCCTAAAAGCAGAAATGAAATATTAAGAATTGTGTTTTTTTCCTGTTACATCAGTCATTCCTCTTATTCAGGCATTCATTCATGTATACTCATTCATACATTTATTTTGTGAACATTTCTTGGGTGTAGGTTGTATGCCAGGCATTATAAAATTGAAGAAAGCATGGCCTTACATTCATTGACTTAATAGTTGAGTTCCATGTGTGATAGATACTCCATTCTGAATGTGAGAATCAAAACTATTTCTCTCTTCAAGCTTAAATTCTATTACCTTTAAAAATAAGGTTTAGAACCAATAATGAAGCATCAGAAAGAGAAATCAAGAAACTGATCCCATTCACAATTGCACAAAAAACCATAAAATACCTAGGAATAAACCTAACCAAAGATGGAAAAGATCTGTATGATGAAAACTATAGAAAACTTATGAAGGAAATGGAAGAAGACACAAAGAAATGGAAAAACATTCCATGCTCACGGATCAGAAGAATAAATACTGTTGGAGTGTCAATACTACCCAAAGCAATCTACACATTCAATGCAATCCCAATCAAAATTGCACCAGCATTCTTCTGAAAGCTAGAACAAACAATCCTAAAATTTGTATGGAACCACAAAAGACCCTGAATAGCCAAAGTAATGTTGAAGAAGAAAACCAAAATGGGAGGCATCATAATCCCAGACTTTAGCCTCTACTACAAAGTGGTAATCATCAAGATGGTGTGGTATTGGCACAAAAACAGACACATAGGCCAATGAAATAGAATAGACAACCCAGAACTGGACCCACAAATGTATGGCCAACTAATCTTTGACAAAGCAGGAAAGAGTATCCAGTGGGAAAAGACAGTCTCTTCAGCAGATGATGCTGGGAGAACTGGACAGCAAATGCAGAA
>CM053569.1:61516420-61577307 GCA_028646485.1 Cryptoprocta ferox | reverse complement strand
CTACTACACTGCATTATCTAAATGTTTAATGAACAAGGATGGAGGTACAGATAAGGAAATAGTGTTCATAGTTTATATCTTCTGGCATTTGAGTGGATATCCACTTATAAATTATTGCAGGAAAATTAGTAAAAAAATATTATTGTGGTATGCATACAGATCTTAGTGAGGAAGTTTAAATTTGCATTAGGAACAAAAGAACAGTAGGGCACTGAGGATCAAGAATGTATGCTTAGATGAAGAATATAAATTGAAAAAGAGTTTCCTTTTCCCCATGCTTTTGAATCATCTGGAATATACGTACATGTATGTAGCAAATGAAAATTAAGGCCTGATTCTCTTCTTTAGGGAGTTGTTGATTGGAAGAAAATTCTGTTTTCTAATTACTTTTGTTATGATCTCTGTAGAATTGGACTTTGTGTCTTCATCTCCATTTCATTCTTTTGCTCTGCTTAGAAAATAGAATGTAAAGACACATTTATGGAACATTTTGTAAAGGCAATTAGGTAATATATTTTTTTAATGTGTATATATACAGAAAAATTTTCTGTCCACGAGTGAAACAGATCCATCTACTCTGGGAGTTTCTCTTCCTATTGGTGAGAGGTTATCTGCTAAGGTAGGTGGATGGGAGTAGTTTTGTGAGTAGTAGTTTTATGAGGCATCAAAATAATTAAAGAACATACTCCTGACTTAAATGCAAGCAGAAGATTATATCATTTTCTATACTTGAATATATGTCTTTAAAAAAAATCTATGGAGTCTCTGATGTGCTGTTTTTTAAAAAACTTTTGAACATAACGTTTATAACAATGTAAGATATCTTTAAAATATGAATTAATTTATGCTCATTGGTTTTTAAGCTATAAAGTTCATTCCATGTGTACAAGTTATCAGTGAGATGAGTGGATGAGAGTATTCTGAGCTTTTATGTAGGGTGAGGTCTGGGTCTACTTAAATGTATTGCTATCACTGTACAAATACATGTACACACTCTTTAGAGATGGAGTAATAAAGCACTGCTAAACTAGATAAGAAATCGAGACATAGTACATAAGACAAATGGGCAGTAATAAGCTTCAAAAGAGGAGCTAGTTAAATCTTTAATTCTTTTTTAGATCGTGCTATTTTAATTACAGTGGAGGTATTAAGGCTTAAGAACATTTCCTGTGTTTCAACAGAACATTTACATTATAATCAGTGTCTGTGATTATTTTACCTTTTTGTGTTTAAAATACAATAAGCAACCTTCTTTATACTTGGGAAAGAAATGATTAGCAGTAGGTGTTTTGGCCTTAGGGTGGAGGAATAGAGTCAGGAGATGTCCCAGAGAAGGAAAGAAGGAAGATAACCTTGTCAAATCTCCTTGGAAATAATGCTAATGACAGCTCTCCTGGCAAACACATTCATGTATTTACTAGTGGGACAGATTTATTTATGAATGCCTTTGGCAGAGTGCACCTGTATTGTCTAAGATTTCTGTTGGGTAAACAAATCTAGAATCCCATGTATTTATGGGGCATGGCTTTATGGAAAATGTTATCTAAGCGATGTAACTTATAAAATGCATAAGATGGAGATGTTTCACAACCAAAGCAGCTCCCTTCTATTAATGACTTCCTGTGTTAACCTGGACCTAAGCAGGTAGTGATACATATTCTAATGTGATAAGAAAGGATGTGGGGAATTGCATAGGTTGTCTCAGACCTCTTCCCTTCCTCTCTAGTGCCTTGCAACTATATCTATCCTTGAAATTATTAGCAGAGCTTGATTCTGGGTAATATCTTACTTTGAATGTGTTTGATTGGACATGTGTTTGAAGGTACTTTTTCCTGAAGCTGGAATTTTAACATTATCTTTTGTTTTTTATTTTAAGGAAAGATTGAAACTTGAACGCAACAAAGAATATAATCAATTTCTCAGGGGTAAGGAAGAATCCACTGAGAAGTTCAGACAGGTAGAAAAGAGTAGTACTGAGGTAGGTTTTCCTTTTAAAGTAAATCTTTAATACCAAAGATTGAATATTGTGTATTTAATTGAAAATATTTTTGTATGTTAAACATTTCACTTGGTTTTATGTATTTTATTTATTTATTTTTTTAGAGATTTTATTTTATTTTATTTTTAAAATTTTTTAGATCTTTATTTTTGAGAATAAGAGAGAGAGAGAGTGCGAACAGGGAAGGGGCAGAGAGAGAGAGAGGGAGACACAGAATCCAAAGCAGTCTTCAGGCTCTGGGCTGTCAGCACAGAGCCCGATGTGGGGCTTGAACCTACGAAACACAAGTTCATGACCTGAGCCGAAGTCGGACACCTTAACGAATGAGCCACCCAGGCGCCCCTTTATGTCAATATTTTAAAGAGTAAACCAAACTGAACTAAACTCAGGACATATTAATATTTAGTTTTATAAATGGTTTTATGATATGTTGAAGAACTTACCCTACTTTTTAACTTTATTGGGGAGATTTAATTTTAGAGATTGGCTTTAAGTGATTTTTAGTTTTTAATTTAAGTGATTTTTAAAATATTGACAATTTCTAGCTATATATTTTTCTAAATTTAAGAATGGTTGATGTTATTGGGGCCAAAAAGTTGGCCACTTTCTATATTCTTTGTATTAAGAATTAAAATAATTTGAAGCAATATTACCTGCCGAAATATGCCTTAATATTTCCTGGGATAGGAGTTAGCATTTAGTTTATCCTCTCTTTTTGTAGCCACTTACTATATCACTGTTGAGTGTCTATTTGATATTTACTAAGTTTTGAAGGATAGCAATCCCATGAAGATTTTTTTTTTTTTATAAAGTATTTCTTTGGGTGATTAAGCCTTGGAGTTGAGGTGATAAGTAGACTCAGCCTCATCTGAGGGTTTAATTACCTTTTAAGAAATAGCGTTGTATTAAGATGTTTCTTGTTTTCTTTTTTATTTGACCAGCACAAGAATCAAAGAAATAAAAAACCTATTAGTCAGGTTAAGCCTGATTTACCTTCACAAATACAAACATCTTGTGAAAATTCAGAGGGCCCTAGGAGAAATATCTTAACTCCTTCAGAGGCATATGAAGAGCTTCTAAACCAAAGAAGACTAGAGGAGGACAGATATCGACAACTAGATGATGAAATTGAATTAAGGAATAGAAGAATTGTTAAAAAAACTAATGAAGAAGTGGGCATTTCCGATAAAAAACATCAAAGGTTTGCCAACAAGTCTGACATTCCAGAGAGAAGATTTCCCAGGTTTAATGAGGATGGTGTTTTTGATAGACAGTATTATAGACCAGATCAAGATCCTGAAGTAAGTGAAGAAATGGACGAGAGGTTTAGATATGAAAGTGATTTTGATAGAAGACTTTTGAGAGTGTATACAAATGACAGGTATTTACAACTTCATTTTTATTTTCTTTATTTGTTTAATATTAATGTTGTTACTTTTTATCATTATGTTAGGGAGAAGCAGTTTCATTTGATTTACATAGTTGATTATAAGATGCTGTCAGTTTTAGGTTATACCATTCTTTTTTATGTGTCACTGAAGGAACAAATAAAACTCCTGAAATGTCAAGAAAGGGACCCTATAATAAAGCTGTGACACTGAAAGGCTACAACCTTTATGTAAAATTAGATGGGAAATAAACTTTTTCACAGAAGGAGACAGAAAGGAAACTTGTGTCTCAACGTTGGCACTGAACAGAGGGTGTACAAAAAAATAACTTCCCTGAGATTTTGAACTGTAAGCCAGTACTAATTCAGGTTTGCAGTCTGAATTCATGTTGCTACTATTGTCTGAAAAACCTTGAGGCAAGAATTCAGCATGGTCTCAGATTCATAATGCCCCTAGGTGACTGACAGGGGAAGAAGAACTCCTCTTTGCCATAACTTGACTTAAAACCCGGTTGATGGCAATCCCAGATTCACATGTTAAAATGTGGATAAAAATGACATTTTAAAATAGATAAAATTACAGCTTATTCCTTTAATTTTCCTATACTCCTAGGTACTTCTATCAGTATATTTCATTGTTTTTAAGTCGCTTGTTGAACATTTAAATGAAATGATACCAGATTTTTACTATCAGATTTTCAGATGCTTTTCAGTTTTTTTTGATGATTATTTTTGGGACACTATTTGTAATTTCTTAACTGCTACACTGGGGTTTTATTTTATTAAGTCATTTATCTTAATACTTAAAATTTGCTATATTTTATTGAACTTTTGATTTGGAGATAGAAATATGGCAGGATTCCATATTTGTCAGTGACTTGTTAACTTGTAAGGGTTAAATCTAAATTTTCAGGAGTTTATGGGACCTTTTCATTACTCCAAATAGATTACTTTTTAAACATTTTAGAGAATTTCTGAGATCTAATGCTGTACATTCAGTATTCTAAATATTAATAGTAATACAGAACCTTTACAGTTTGTTGTCTTCTACTCTTCATCTGTAGCTATTATGGCCTGCTCACCCAGTCTTTTTAATTAATATTCACCCTGATTTAAGTGATATTAGTGAAGGATTAGAATTTTGCAGTGCTACTTGTCATATATCTCTGATTTGAATTGTTTATACTTAAGAAAATACTCCACATCCTATAATGTTTTATATTTGAAAATGTTTATAACTGAAGGTAGTCAAAGGCTGCCTAAACTAAAAGAGCTCTCAAATGGGGAAGTGCAGGTAATCTTGGACTCTTGGTTTTGCTTTCTTTGTATATGAGAACATTTTTTTCCTTACGGTGTCTGTTTATCTTTAAAGTGTAATGTAATGCTATCTTTTGAGTTTGGAATTGCAAGAAACTTATTGATGATTGCTTTAAAAATATTTCAATCTATTTTTTTGTAATTATATCCTGTGATAATTTTATACTTGAGCAAATGAATTTCAGCCTAAGATTTTGACAATTAGCTTATTTATTTATGTATCCCATAAATGAAATGAACTCTTTCTACATAATCTTTTCCAAGTAGTATTTTAAGTATACATTAAACATGAGGATGAGTGAGAATAATTCCTGTTACACATTTTAAAATGTTTAAAAGTATTTCTTAAAATTTAAATCATTATTATATGTTACTTCCATTCTGTTAATGCATAAACTTACATTTCTAGATGTAAGGTTTTTCACATATGTCTCTAAGGCAATTGAGGTTAAAATTTAGTTTTTGTATTTCACATTTGTAGATTCCTTAATTCCCACAAAAAGTTTATATCATTCAATAGTTTTTATTTAGCAGGCAGAAGGTTGGTAGGAAAAAATGACTCTACTTATTAGTGAAGTTTTTGAAACTAAAGAAATTTGTAACTACATTTGGCCTCTTGCTCTAACCACTTATTCTTTTTTAAAAAATATTAGTATGTATAGTTGATATGCAGTTGATTTCACATGCACATATAGGGATTCACCAGGTCTACACGTTATGCAGTACTCACCACAATGTGTGTACTTACCATCTGTCCCCATACAACATTATTACAATATTGTTGACTACATTCCCTATGCTATATTTTTCACTGCTGTGGTTTATTTATTTCATAACTATCAAGTTTGTATCTCTTAATCCCCGTCACCTATTCAGCCCTTTCCCTTCTCGCCCCCACCCTTTGGCAACAAGATTATTGTGTGTATTTATGAGTCTGTTTCTGTTTTTTTGTTGTTTGTTCATTTGTTTTGTGTTTTAGATTCCACATATGAGTGAAATCATATGGTATTATTCTTTTTCTAACTTATTTCACTTAGCATAATACTCTCTAGGTCCCATCCATGTTGTTGCAGACAGCAGGAGCTCATTCTTTTTTATGCTAACATACCACATGTTCTTTATCCATTCAGCTATGGGTGGACACTTGGGTTGTTTCCCTATCTTGGCTATTGTAAATAATGTTGCAATAAACATTAGAATGCAGGTATCTTTTCAAATTAGTGTTTTCATTTTCTTTGGTTAAATACCCAGTAGTGGAGTTACTGGATCATATGGTATATCTATTTATGATTTTTTGGGGAATCTCCATACTGTTTTTCATAGTGGCTACACCAGATTATAGTTCTACCAACATTGCATGGGAGTTCCCTTTTCTCCAAATCCTTACTAGCATTTATATTTCTTGTCTTTTTAATACTAGCCATTCTGATATCTCGTGTGGCTTTTATTTCCATTTCCCTAATGGTTAGTGATGTTGAGCATCTTTTTATTTGTTGGCCATTTGTATGTCTCTTTGGAAAAATGACTACTCAGATCCTCTGCTTGTTTTCTAATCAGATTATTTGCTTTTTGGTTTGAATTGTATGAGTTCTTTATATTTTCTGGAAATTAACCCCTTAACAGATGAATCATTTGCATATATCTCCAGTAGGTTGCTTTTTGATTTGTTGATAGTTTCCTTTTTGTACAAAAGCATTTTCTTTTGGTGTAGTCCTGATAGTTTATTTTTGCTTTTGTTTCACTTGCCTCAGGAGACATATACATAAATATGTTGCTAGCACTGATGTCCAAGAAACTGCTATCTATGTTTTCTCTTAGGAGTTTTATGGTTTCAGGTCTCATGTTTAGGTCTTAATTCCATTTTTAGTTTATTTTTGTGTATGGTATAAGAAAGTGGTTCAGTTTTGTTTTTTTTACATGTAGCTGGCCAGTTTTCCCAGCACCCATTAATTAAAGAAACTGTCTTTTCCCCATTGTAGATTCTTGTCTCCTTTATCATAGATTAATGGACTAGATCAGTGTGGTTTTTTTTTTTTCTGGGAAATCTATTCAGTTCCATTGATCTATATGTCTGTTGTTGTGCCAGTACCCTACTGTTTTGATTATTATAACTTTGTAGTACTATTTTGAAATTTGGATTGTGATGTTTCCACCTTTGTTCTTTTTTCTCAAGATTGCTTCAGCTATTCAGGGTCTTTTGTAGTTCAGTACAAATTGTAGAATTACTTGTTTCAGTTCAGTGAAAAATGCTATTGGTATTTTGATAGGGATTGCATTGAATCTGTAGATTGCTGTGGGCAGTAGGGACATTTTAAACAATATTTTTGCCAGTCCATGAACATAGAATATCTTTCCATTTGTGTCATCTTCATTTTCTCTCCTCAGAGTCTTACGGTTTTCATGCATAGGTCTTTTCACCTTCTTGGTTAGATTTATTCCTAGGGTTGGTTTTTTTTTTTTTTTTTTGATGCAATTGTAAATGGGATGAAATTTTTTTTTCTGCGTTTTTATTATTAGTGTATAAAAGTGCAGCAGTTTCTGTATGTTAATTTTCTATTCTGCACCATTACCAAATTCATTCTTTTGATGTTTGTTTGAGAGAGAAAGATTGAGCACAAACAGGGGAAGGCAGAGAGAGAGGAAGAAAGAGAATCCCAAGCAGGCTGTGCACTGTCATTGTAGAGTCTGGCACAGGGCTCGACCCCACAAACCATGAGATCATGACCTGAGTTGAAATTAAGAGTTGGGCACTTAACCAACTGAGCCACCCAATCAGGCACCCCACTGAATTCATTTACTAATCCTAATAGTTTTTTGGTGGAGTCTTTTGGATTTACTATATAGTGTATCATGTTATTTGCAAATAGTGAAAGTTTTACTTCTTTCTTACCACTTTGGATGTCTTTTATTTCTCATCTGATTGCTGTGACTTGTACTTCCAGGACAGTGGTGAATAAAAGTCTTATCCTTGTCTTGTTCCTGATCTTAGAGGAAAAGCTCTCAGTTTTTCACCATTGATGTTAAGTGTGTGTTTTCCATATATGACTTTTATTATGATGAGGTATGTTCCCTCTGAATCCACTTTGTTAAGTTTTCCTCATAAATGGATGTTGTATTTTGTTTCATGCTTTTTTTGTATCTGTTGAGTGATCATATAGTTTTTATCCTTCATTTTGTGAAAGCGATGTATCACATTGATTAGTTTGCATATATTGAACCATCTTTGCATCCCCAGAACAAATCCCAGTTGATTGTGGTGAATGATTCTTTTAACATATTACTGAATTTGACTTGCTAATATTTTGTTGACAATTTTTGCCTCTGTGTTCATCAGGGATTTTGACCTGTAGGTTTGTGGATTTTTGTTTGTTTTTTGTTTTTTGTGGTGTCTTTGTCAGATTTTGGTATAAGGGTAATTCTGGACTTGTATAAAGAATTTGGAACTTTTCTTTCCTCTTCCGTTTTTTGGAATAGTTTGGGAAGAATGGGTTAATACTCTTCTATCTATATTTGGTAGAATTCACATGGGAAGACATCTTGTCCTAGACTTTTGTTTGTTGGAAGTTTTTTGATTGCAGTTCAGTTTTGTTACTAGTAGTCAGTTTGTTCAGATGTTCTGTAACTTCCTGATGGAGTTTTGGAAGATTATATGATTTTGGGAATTTAGCCATTTATTCTAGGTTGTCCAATTTGTTGGCATATAATTTTTCGTAGTAGTCTCTTACAATCCTTTGTATGTTTGTGGTGTCAGTTGTTACTTTCTTTGATTTCTGAGTTTATTTAAGTCCTTTCTCTTTTTTTCTTGATTAGTCTGGCTAAAGGTTTGTCAGTTTTGTTTTCAGAGAACCAGCTCTTTGTTTATTGATCTTTAGTCTCCATTTCATTTATTTTCCCTCTGATCTTTTTTTTTTTCTTCCTGTTGACTCTGGGTTTTGTTATTTTTCTAGTTCCTTTAGGCATAAGGTTAGATTGTTTGAGTTTTTTTCTGTTGCTTGAGGTAGGCCTGTGTCACTATAAATGCTCTAAGAATTGCTTTCACCATGTCCCAAAGATTTTGGACCATTGTGCTTTCATTTTCATATTTCTCCATGTGTTTTGGATTTCCTCTGATTTCTTCATTGACCCATTGATTGTTTAGGAGAATGTTGTTTCATCTCTACTTTTTTTTATATTTTTTGTTTCTTCACCCCTCTCCCTTGTAATTGGTTTCTACTTTCATACTCTTGTGGCTAGAAAAGATGCTTGATAGGATTTCAGTCTTCTTAAATACATTCAGACTTGTTTTGTGACCCAACATGTGATCTGTCCTTTGAAATTTTTCATGTGCACTTGAAAAGAATGTGTATTCTGCTATGTTTGGATGGACTGTTCCTTATATATCTGTTAAATACATCTGGTATAATGTGTCATTCAAAGCCACTGTTTACTTATGGATTTTCTGTGTGGATGATATCCATTGATTTAAGTGGGGTGTTAAAGTCCTCTATATTACTATATTACTGTCAATTTCTCTCTTTGTAAATATTTGGTTTATGTATTAGGTGCTCCTATATTATAGGGTGCATAGATATTTATAATTATCTCCTCTCCATGAATTGACCCCTTTATTATTATGTAATGCCTTCCTTATTTTTGTCTAAGCATTTATTCAGCATATATTGTAATCTTAACCAGAAGTTCTTGAAAAAAATAATTATAAGTGATTGTGAGAAGTACAAAATTAATTTTCCTTCATTCTTCTAAGTTAGTCTTGTTCTTTTTTCTTATACAATTCAGCATGTGATAAATTCTAGTTTTGATTTTTAATAATTTTTGAGTTTTATATTTTTGGTCTTAGTTTTTTTCTAATTAGCCCACAAATGTCTTCATGTACCATAATGTCTATATTAATGAACTATTTTGTCCACTTTAAATATGGGAAAGCTAAAGCCCAGGAATGATTTTACACTCTGGAACTCATGATTAATCACTGGCAGTGTTTTTAAATAATTAACAAGGTGGTTAGCATTTTGTTTAACACTTGTATTCTGTGTATGTGTGTGTGTTATTTATTTAAAAATATTTAAAATTTAACTAAAATATATAATGTTTTAGGAGCTTTTAGAACTTGAATGCAATGATATGTTTCTTAATACTCTAAAATTTAAAGGCCACTTTTAAATGTGATCATCCTAGTCTCTATTATTTATTAACTTGGTCTGTAGAAGTTATTATATTACTTTACTATGTTTACTTTATAACCAATGTTAGTGAATAGAAGAAACTTTTAGCTTTAAAAAATGCTTTTTAAAGAAGTTTTTATGTGATTAATGCAGTTAGCACTTCCATTCTATTTAACTCTTAATATTTGATAGTTTGTAATCTTAATAGTCATTTAATAAATATTTGAAATAACATTCCATTTGAAATTAGAATCTGTGTATTATCCACATGGATGAGTACATGCTTACCTAGTATGGGACATTCTAAGAAATGTGCCTGCTAGATATATAAAATGTAAATGAAGAGAAATGGCTAATTAGAACTTGAGTTATTTGATATTACTTTTTTCTAATACATAGTAATTTTCATTTATCTTTGGAAGGGCTATTTTAATACTATTATTTTCTCCATTTTAAAGATGGGCTTGATATTAGAAAAACACTGTTATTAAAGTAAATATAAAAATTGTGAAACAACTGAAAACATAGAGAAAAATGGTGACCCACAGTTAATAGCTCAGTATTTTTCTTTTAACATCTAGTGGAGTACTCCTAATAGCAGAATTCATTCACATTAGAGAAGTTCGTGATATGAAAAGGTGATGTAACTATTTTGTGAATTAGATGTGTTAAAAAACATTTTTTAGTTTATTTTTGAGAGAGAGAGAGAGAACACAAGTGAGGGAGGGGCAGAGAGAGAGAGAGGGAGACACAGAATCCAAAGCAGGCCCCAGGCTCTGAGCTGTCAGCACAGAGCCTGACGTGAGGCTTGAACTCACAAACTGTGAGATCTGACCTGAGCCAAAGTTGAACGTTTAACCGACTGAGTCACCCAGATGCCCCTAGATAAGTTTTTTTTAAGTAAGGTGAAGCCATATGAATCTATGACCAAGAGATGGTAAATATTTTATTTTTATGAATTTTATAATTTGGCTTCACAGCTTGTTGGGTTCCCTTCTAGTCTTTTTGTTTTTGTTTTTAAAATCTTACATTAGTAAATTAAAAAAAATATTTATGGAATCTCTATCTGTAACTATCTCTATCTTTATCTTTCATTGGTCTAACAAAGTAAGCATAATCCTATCATGAGTCACTTTATACAATTAAATATTAGGATGCCTTAAGATTTTATTTTATCCTTTTTAGTGAAATGGGTATCTCTGCTTTCATTTATTTGACCTCTTAAACATTTCTTGATTTTATTGTAATTGTCAGTGACAAGAGGGGAGTTTTGTAGTTTTGATAGTGAATTTTTTTCTTTAGTGAAAGGGTGTACCTTAAGCTGTCATCCTTCTGGGCAATTCATTAGGAAATCTTTGTGATTTTACTATAGAATTTAGAAGAGACCTTGACTTTATACATAAATAAAATAATTTAGAAGGAACTTTGAATATGACCTTTGGTGTTTATGGTTCTTACTTTATTAAGATAGCTATATATACTGAAGAAATTGTAAAACATTTTTTAGTATAGTTGCTCTGGATATAGCATACTCTGGTTACAGCTGCATAAAGATAGGCTAGAATTGCAAGTCCAAATGTCTTTAGCAAACTTACCTAAAAATGCAGGAAGCCACAAGTTCTTAGGTAAATTTTAAAATGATTTTTTGTTTATCTAAATAGCCTTTAATTCTGGCTAATTCTGGTGTAATCACAAGGTATGTTTCTAAAAATTTATAACTTTAAATTTCTCTATATTTGAAAACTTTCATTTGTTTAGGCACAACTTTACCACATCACCTTTATTTTTGTCTGTTGAGTTATGGGAGACCACCTCCAGGTTTGGTGATTCAGCAGGAGGACTCACAAGACTTTGTATCTATAGTTATATTCATGGGTATGATTTATTATAGTGAAGGGATACAAAGTAAAATCAGAGGAAAAAGGGGCATGGACAAAGTCTGAAGGTAAGCAGGCACACATTTCCTAGAGTTCTCTCCTAGTGGAGTCACTCAGGACATGGTTAGTAACTCCAACATCGAATTGTGACAGCATGAGTGAAATGTTGTCTACCAGGAAGGGTCATTAGTTACTCAGTGTCCATGGTTTTATTGCAGGCTAGTCACATAGGCATCCTTTTCAAGGATGTAGGAAAATTCTGAACTTCTCAAGGAAACCAGATGTTCAGTATAAACTATATTGTTTGTATAAACAGTTAATACACAGTGAGCCACTTTTCTCGGTCTTGGGAATGGTGGGACCCCTCCCCAAATTTGTGTTCCAGGTGCCAGCCAAGGACCACCCTTCCAAATAGGCATTTGTTAGGACAGGCAGTTTGAGGCCTGTTCTGTTAACTCTTTTCTGCTCCTGCAATATATTTAATATAGTCTAGTATAACTAACTCTGCTTGCTTGACATTATTAATTACAAATTTTAATTTGTGTTTATCATTTCTTTTTTTTAATGTCTTTATTTTATTTTGAGGGAGAGAGAGAGTGAGCTAGGGAGGGACAGAGAGAGAGGGAGACACAGAATCTGAAGCAAGCTCCAGGCTGTGAGCTGTCAGGGGCTCGAACCTACGGATTGTGAGATCATAACCTGAGCCGCTTAACCGCTTAACCAACTGAGCCACCCAGGCACCCATATATTTACCGTTTATTTAAGTGGTAGAAATAGGGAATGATGAAACAGATGTGTCAGTTTAAAACAAATTTGAGTACATAGGTGTAGAATATAAAACCAACTGTGTTTTGATAAATTGAAATTGTTCGAAATTCCTTTTTGAAATGGCTTCTGGAGGGTTCTTTTGTTTTAGATATGGATAAAAAATGGAAGCTATTTATGTAACATGGTAGGTCCTATATTATGAAGGTTATAATCATGGATAGTCTTTTCTCCATAGATAATATTGACAGTGGCTTGTGTGATGGAAACAAATGAAGAACAGCTTCTATGCTGGCTCTGAGAATGAAAAGTTTCTTTTCTTCTAAAATTTAACATTTTTCTTAAATCAAAAGGAACTTCACCTAAAATATTGAATAATACTTTAACAGCCCTATTTATTTCTAATAGTCCTTTTGAGAGACAATATAGCTTGTTAACTCAATAGCCATGAAAAGAAATATGACTTGTGAAATGCTGATTTTCATGGATGCTGATAAATGTTGGTGTGAAAAGTCATGTTGATTTCTCTGGTATGAGGAATTAAGCTAAAGAAATCAATGTTTGCCAAGTGGAAAAAAAAAGATTAATTGAAAAAATGTTAAAGTTATTTTCTGAAAAGGATCTTTAAGAAGAAAAAAAAATTCTGATATATTTTTTTTGTTGTCCATGACCTTGTGAGTTAAAGTGAACTAATCATTTTTAACCTATGTATTAGCCTGTTTGTTTACAGTGTTTTCCATTCACCTGTTGCTGATACTTATTCTTTCATGTGATTTACAGTGTTAGCAAATGTGGCTTGCTACATTTGATTTAATTGGAAAGACAGTTGCTATATATTTAAATTAAAAAGGTTTGTATATGCAGTGAAATAATTTCCAGAATCTATGAATTTTGTTGAAAAAAGGAGATCTCATTGTGAAATGTGTCTATAATCCTCATGAAGGCAAGGGCCATGTTCGTGTACCCTGTGCCTAGAAAAAGTGAATAAATAGTACTTGCATGTAGCAGGTCTTCAGTAAATACTCTTTGAATTAAATGAATGATAAGAAAGTCTTAGTATATGCAATAGTTTGAAATTAAAATTTTCTAGATGTCAGATTCAAATAATTTATAATAACCTCCTTTATAAAAAAAGTGTTTATTAACCAGCAAATCATACTTGCATTTAATTCTCATTCATATTTTCAAATGTGTTTACAGTAAAACTTCATTATAACACTTTGTTCCCTTTAACATTTTCAACATCAAATGTAAAATCACCAAAGAAATATATGAGAAGGTCCACTGTATGTGGAGCAAGCTTTATAAGTTAATGTGTTTTTAAGGATGTACGGGAACAGGAGAGGGAATGTGCCTCCTAAGGAGTATGGTGGTGATGTCACAGAGCAGTCAAACATACGCATTTCATCTGCTGGAAATAAAAGGTATAGTATGTAATATAAATTCTGCCCTTCAGTCATTACACTGTGAAACCGCAGCTGCTAAAACTGGCTTACTGAATAAGTAGGAAGGTATAGTATGTTAACAGCTTTCATTTAAGAAAGGAATTAAAGGGGAAAAAAAGGAGGATGGGAGAATTGTGTTAAATGAAAATTTATAGTACTTTACATGATTATTTTGAATAGAAAGTTTGGATTATAAGTTTGCCAAGGTATTCCAGATAAGTCCCTATAATTATAAGGTTTATAAATTTGTTTGATATAATGACAGGACAAATAAGCATATAGTTTAATGGGCTATAAATCTATTTATAATATCTTGGAGTTATGCGAGTGATGTAACTTAACTGGAAATAAGTTAAAAATGTTCCTGCAATGTGAGTTTTCCTTTCAAAAAAATTTCTTTTTGATTTTCAGCTTATTGAGTAGATAATTTTTATGCTTACTTTGTAAAATTAGTGCTCATAATAGTTCTGTCATGTCAAAAAGAATGGAAATTATATGTATTTAATGTTCATGTTCACTTTCTGTTTATAGTTTTTATAATTTTGGTGTCTTTCTTATACCGTACATAAGGATAAGCAGTTCTGAATCCTTAGTGCATAATGGAGATAATAATGTCATATGTCACAGAAGTTGTCTATTTTCTCTAAAGAAAAGTAATATATTGAAGTGCTTGAGATAAGATACTTAGCTGTTTGGGTCTGATTAGGTTTTCTTTGAGGGAATTGTCCCCTCCCCCCACCCCCCCGCCTTATTTCTATATTTTAAGGAAGGAGTTTTTAAGGGGTGATCTTTTACAAGTGTGTGTGTAGGGATCACCTTCTGCTTCTTTTTTTTTTAGGATGTATTTATATTTATATTCATTTTATTTATTGTGTTAACTGTTATTACAAAAAGGATTTTACTGGGAATCTATAGAGCCAATGATACAGGCTGAAGAAAAAGTTTGTTTATTTATAGAGGCTGAATATATATATCCAAGTCTCACTGTAGAAAGAGATAAAATGCTATGATTTTACCCTGACTTTAAAAATATGTAACTATTGTAGTGTCCATAGTACTTTCAAAGTCCAGTAACTCATGCCTACAATTTACTCTAAATTTTTGTTGCCTGAAAATCATTTGAATTCTAATTCTTCTTGTTTCTGTTTTAGTGCTCGAGACAATGAACCATCCAAATCCACTAACCGAGAGATCTGTAGTCCTTTTGCAGGGATGCTCTTTGGTATGTACAAAACTTCCAGTTGATTAAACTGATGTTTATTTTTGAGAGACAGAGAGAGATGGGGCACGGGTGGGGGAGGGGCAGAGAGAGAGACACAATCTGAAGCAGGCTTCAGGCTCTGGGCTGTCAGCACAGAGCCCAGTGTGGGGCTTGAACTCACTGTGAGATCATGACCTGAGCCACAGTTGAATGCTTAATTGACTGAGCCACCCAGGTGCCTCTAATTTTTTTTTTTTTATTTTTGTTTCTATTTTTTAAATTTTTTGAGAGAGAGGTTGCAGGTGAATGAGGGGCAGAGAGAGAGAGAGAATCACACAAGGGGGAGACAGAGATAAGCGGGGCTCACCCGAAGCGGGGCTTGTGCTCACCTGAAGCCGCTCGAGCTTACCTGATGTGGGACTAGAATTCATGAATCATGAGATCATGACCTGAGCCAAAGTCAGATGCTTAATGACTGAACCACCCAGTCATGTAATATAACTTTAAAGTGAAATAACTTTTATTTAGTGATGAGCTTTACATAGATGATGAATGAAATATTAATTTCAGTAACCTTGTTGCAGTGTGGCTGTTTCTTATTATTCTGTTTTGTATGTGATAGCTTTTTTCTTCATTCTTCTTTTTTAGCTAACACAGAATTGCCTTACATTTAAGTTTAGTTTCCCTGAACTAAACCTTTTATTCTTTGATATACATCCTTTCCTATGTTCTTTCCATGTGGTTTTTGAGATGTCTTGTTCAAATCATCATAATCCAAATTTTTTATTCATCAGAAATGAAGGTCATTGCTTAATATAAATAGGTTAATTTGCTATTTGTTACAATTTCAGAAACAGTGTGAAGAGAACCTTATTCCCTATGTGTAACTTTAAAATAGAAAAGTGGTCTGATTTCTGTGTAAAACTATTAGAAAAAGTTACCTGAAATTTGGTTTCAGTGGAAGTATATGAGGAAATTGGATAACAGTTTTGATTCATTTAACCCAAAAGTAGTCAGTAGTTTAAATCTTGGCTTAGAGATATTTAATTGCATGATATTCTCAGATCTTTATTTCTGTGGGTTATTGTAAGAAAATATGGCATAGCGACTAGAGTTTTATTCTAATATAATGTCTTTAATTGAGAATTTACCAGTGTAACCTATTAGAGTAAAGGCTTCATTCTTATGATGTATTTTGTTAAACATGGTAAAAATTGGAGAAATGGCTTTCTTTGGTGAGAGCCCACTGACAAATAATTTTATCAATAAATGAATTACTTTACCCTAAACTTTTAATGTTGAATATCATGAAATTATCATTACTGCAATCCAGGAATTATGGTTGAATATTTGGTGAGATAATAGACTCTAATGCTTGGAACAAACCATTAAAGTAATTTAATCCAGTGATTTATCTCATGCTTGTTTTTTTCCCCCCACCCTATATTTGAATGGACCCATAGGGAACTCCAGAGGTAGCACAATCTGATTGTTATAAAATTCTCATTTCAATTGAATTGAAATTTGTCTTCCTATAGTTTTGCACCAAGAAATTTTGCTTTCTTTAAAAAATTAAGACAGTGACTACTGAGAGCAAAAATAATATGTGGTTTATAAAAGAATCATGGATTATTTGGAAGTATACTTTTAAATTTTCAAATATTTGGCAATTTTCCTGTTATCTTTTTATTACTGACTGCTTGTTTAATTCCCTTATGTATCACAGTTTGTATAACTTCAATTTCAAATTTGAATTTAAAATTCTTTTTAATGGCCTAGAATATAGTCTATCTTGGTGAATGTTTAGTGTGTAGTTGAAAGAATGTGCACTGTATGGTTGTTGAGTATAGTAGTTATAAATGTCAAGTAGATCAATTGGTTGGTAGTAATGTTCATGTCTTGTGCATATTTAATGATTTTTTTATTCTTCTACCACTTGTTTAAAAGAAGTTTTAAATTCTCTGACTACCTTGTCCTTAGTGTGGAGCCTGGAGTGCTGGAGGGATTTTCTTAGTGTGCCTGCATCTTCCTCAGTTTTCAGCATGACCTGTTTGACTCTAACAGAGTGATTGTTTCTGCTTTTTCTTTGGTGCAAGGGTGATGCTATGCATCTCATTCTCAGAAATGAGTCTCTCTTAGTGTTCCTGTTGCTTCCCAGGGTGGTAGCCAAACCCTCCTTTATGTCTGTGGAGCATCTTGTGTGAGAATTTCCCGCCCTTCTCCTGACAGTAACAGAACTTTGCTTTACGTAAGCAGGTTTTCTGCTCTTTAACCAGTAGATTATGGCCATTGCTTTGTATGAAAGAAGGATCTGGAAAGAATGGTCCCTTTCATATGTCTCGTGTTGCCCCATCTCTAGTCTCCATAAGCTTCTGGTGGAGGTGGAGAAGTGAGTGCAGATCTCCCTTGTGTCTGGAAGGGAATCATTATCCATCCATCCATCATTATTCCAGCCTACTCAAAGCCTTAAGAATCCATTAATATTTCTGCTGTTGTCTTCCTACCTGCTTTTAAGGTACCTGCCTACTTCTTCATACTCTGGGAAAGGTAAAAAATTTGGATTATCCCATCTCTCTGGATTGTTTTTTATGCCCTTTGGAATTCACTTTACCTGGTTGCTTATAACCTCAGCTCTCTGACAAGCTTTTTAAAAGTTAAAGTTTTATAGATGATAGAGCTTTTTCACCATTGTAGGGTTTGAGCAGTGTTTTCTTGTAGCTTTCTTCTGAATAGAAGCAGAACTCCTCATTTTTTTTTAAACAGCTTCTTGGGGTGCCTGGGTGGCTCAGTCAGTTAGGGGTCCAACTTCAGCTCAGGTCATGATCTCGCAGTTCATGAGTTCGAGCACCCCATTGGAGGCCCCGCATTGGGCTCTGTGCTGACAGCTCAGAGCCTGGAGCCTGCTTCAGATTCTGTCTCTCCCTCTTTCTCTGCCTCTCCCCCACTCTTGCTCTGTCTCTCTCTCTCAAAAATAAACATTAAAAAATTTAAAACAGCTTCTTCTTTCTTCCTCATTACGTTCCTGTTTTTAACATATATATATATATATATATATATATATTTATTTATTTATTTATTTATTTATTTATTTATTTAAAGTTTTATTAAGTCCAGTTGATTTTTTTTTTGGTTTTGTTTTTGTTTTTTTAAGGAAGTTCCATGTCCATCTTGGGGCTTAAATTCATGACCCTGAGAGATCAAGAGTTGTATGCTCTACTGCCTGACCCAGCCACGTCCCCCTATGTTCCCAGTTTTATTTAAATGCTTGGGCATAGTTACAGTAGCTAATTTAATATCTTTATTTGTTTCATCATCTGTGGTTTATGTTTTTTTTTTTCCCTAGAGACTAACTTTTGCAGTAGTTATTGGTCATTGTAATAGTTTTCTATTGCATCACAGATTAGCAAAGATTTTGTGGCTCAAAACATCCCACATAATCTCATCTTGTCTGTGGTTGGGAGTTTAGGTTCTTTGCTCAGGTCTAATAAGTCTATAATCAGTCTGATAAGGCTCAGGTCTCATAGAGTCAGCCAGTCTCTGTTTTCTATCTGAATCTTGAACAGGGAAGAATCTGCTTCTAAGCCTATTCACGTTGTTGGTGGAATTCATTTACTGGTGGTTGTATTACTAAGGGCCTCTTACTGGATGTTAGCTGGAGACTGCCCACAGTGTTGAGAGGCCATCCATTGTTTCTTGCCATGTGTGTTTCCTTACCGTGGCTGACACTTTTTCACAGGGAGGGCTTTTACCTGATTATATCTGGCTCACCCAAGATAATCTCCCTGTCAATTAATTCAGACTTGAATTTAGGTCCAGAATTGGTACTTAAATCATAGCAGCAAATTCCTTTCTTTTGGCTGGAAGCATGTCATAGGTCCTGTCTATACTCAAGGGGAGAGTTTATACAGGGAGTCAGCACCAGAAGGCAGGATCTATCTTAGAATTTTGCCTACTACAGTCACATTTTTCTGATATTTAAGAACCAGTCTTTCTGAGGTTTTACTTTAAGTTTAGCTAGGGAAATCTTAGAGTAGCCTTCTTCCTAGGGACAGTCCAGCTCTATTACTACAGAATGACCTTTCTTGGGGGGATTTTCCTTAAACACAGTAGGGGATCACTGAGAAATCCACTATAGCTGGCTGGAATTTGAATTTGTCTCTACTTTGAGGATGTTGGAGAATTTTTCAGTTTGTGTCTTTCATAGTTTTCTGTCCAGCGTAATGGAATTTTATCCTGTGCATTCATAGACTAGTGTACAGTAATATCTGAAGGGACCCCTCCACAGATTTCTAAAGCTCTTTTTATTCTTCTTTTTGGATCTTTGCCCTAAACTTCAGACAGTTTAACCTTCCTGAATTTTGATCTTTATGTGATTTGCTTCATTTCCTGGCTTTGTTTGGGTTCTCCCTCCCTGTACCTATTGTCTGGAAATTGCATTCAGGCAGAAAGGGCAGTGGTTAAAGTGCTCACCTCATTAGTTTTCTCTCTCAGGTATTACAGTCCTGTGCTACCTGTTGTCCAGTGTCTGAAAAACAGTTATGGTAAAACCTGGGATTGTGAGTAATTTGTTCTGCAAGTGTTCTGCAAGATGAGCAAACATTTCTAATAAGTTTTAACTTGATAAATGAGCGATGTCTTGAAATATGAGTAGTATGTGATGCCAAATGTCACATGATTATAACTGAGCCAATGGTTCTTGAAATTCTCTTTAATATACAAGTGCTTTGAATCACAAGCATGTATCCAGAACAAATTATGCTCATAAACAGGGTTTTACTGTATTTTCATATTTTTCTTAGTTAAATTATTTTCTTTTATAGTGGAAGGCTAAGTTCTGTATTAATTGCTCCATCATGGTCAGAAGTAGAATGGATAGATCTACTTTAATATAAAAGATTATTATTAAGCTTAGTGTAATTCATCTTACTCCTTACACCTTACTCCTATGACATCTGTGCTTAATAGGCATACTTAGATGCTGTATGTTCACTGATGAGAAACTAAGGTAGTAGAGAAATTGCTTGCTCAATTGCATTTTTGATATCCTGTGATTTGTGTGGTGTTGCAGATGATGCATATCTAGATTAAGAGGTTATTTTGTGTCTCTAAC
Source organism: Cryptoprocta ferox (assembly GCA_028646485.1). Lineage (NCBI taxonomy): Eukaryota > Metazoa > Chordata > Mammalia > Carnivora > Eupleridae > Cryptoprocta > Cryptoprocta ferox. The sequence continues at coordinate 61,557,044 of CM053569.1, read as the reverse complement.
ATATGCAATAATAACATTGATGGAAGAAATTGAAGATGACACAAATGGAAAGATATTCCATGCTCATGGGTTAGAAGAATTAATATTATTAAAATGTCTTTACTACCCACAGCAGTCTACAGATTCAGTGCAATTCCAGCAGAAAGCAATAGAAGTTTTTACAAAACCAGGAAAAAAATTACTAAAATTTCTATTGAACCACAAAAGACACTGAATAGCCAAAGTAATTTTGAGAAAGGAAGACAATACTGGAGGTATCACAATTCCAAATTCTTGATTCAAAATAGTGTCACAGGGCTACAATCAGTAGTCAAAACAGTATGGTACTGGCATAAAAATAGATACATAGATCAATGGAACTCAATAAAGAGCCCAGAAATAAGCCCGTACTTATATAGTCAATTAATCTATGAAAACGGAGGCAAGAACATACAATGGGGAAAAGATAGCCTCTTTAATAAATGGTGCTAGGAAAACTGGACATCTACATGTAATAGAATGAAACTGGGCCACTTTCTTACACCATACACAAAAATAAAATGGGATAAAGACCTAAATGTGAGACCAGAAACTTAAAATCCTAGAAGAGAACACAGGCGTAATTTCTCTGACATCAGCTGTAGCAAACATCTTTTTAGAAATGTCTTGTAAGGTAGGGAAACAAAAGCAAAAATTACCTGTTGGAACTACACTAAAATAAAAAGGTTTTGCACAGCAAAGGAAACCATGAACAAAATGGAAAGGCATCCTAGTGAATGGAGAAGATACTTGCAAATGATATATCTGATAAAGGTTAATGTCCAAAATATATAAAGAACTAATACAACTCAACACCAAAAAAAAAAAAAAAAAAAAAAATCCAATTGAAAATGGGCAGCAGACCTGAATAGATATTTTTTCCAAAGAAGACCTACAGATGACCAACAGATACATGAAAAGATGCTTAGCATCACTAATCATCAGGGAAATGCAAATCAAAAGCACAGTGACATATCACCTTACACTTGTCAGATTGGTGAGGATATTGAGAAAAAGGAACTCATATATTATTGATGAGAATGCAAATTAGGGCAGCCACTGTGGAAAATAGTATGTAGGTTCCTCAAGAAATTAAAAATAGAAATGATCCAATAATTCTACTGGATATATACTCAAAGAAAATGAAAACACTAATTTAAAAAGATACTTGTGCCCCTATGTTTATTGCAGTATTATTTATAATAGCCAAGATATGAAAGCAACCTAAGTGTCCCATCAATTGACAAATGAATAATGAAGAAGTAGTATATGTAGACAATAATATCGCACAGCCACGAAAAGAATGAGATCATGCTATTTGCAGCAACATGGGTGGACCTAGATGCTATTACCCTTAAGTGAAATCAGAGAAAGATGACTACCATATGATTTCACTTGTATTGGAATCTGAAAAACAAATAAGTTGAGTCACACTTATAAATACAGAGAATAAAGTGATGGTTGCAAGAGGGGAACAGGGTGGGAGGATGGGCAACATGAATGAAGGGGAGTGGAAGATACAGGCTCTCAGATATGGAATGAATAAGTCATGGGGATAAAAGGCACATCACAGGGAATGTAATCAGTGATACTATAATAACATTATATGGTCACAGATGGTAGCTACAATAGTGGTGAACATAGCATAATGTATAGACTTGTTGAATCGAGGTTGTACACCTGGAACCAGTGTAACATGGTGTGTCAGCTATAGCTTAAAAAAAATCACCTGTAAGTCCAAAAAATTAAATGCAGTAATAATGATCTTCTGTGGATCTGAAATGTTTGCATAACTTGATTTGCACATGATACCTGGGTGAGAGGTTTATATTTTTTTCTGTAGAGTTGAGGTAGAATTTGAGCAGGGTGCCAGTGTGATTAGTGTTGTGTTTTAAGTTAATCTTACATAAATATACTTCATTTATTGGAACAGAGAAAGGGGAATGGAGTAACTAATTAGGAGGTTATTGCTGCAGTCTAGGTGAAATGTAGATAGTTCTGATCCAAGGTTAATGGTGGTGAGAATAGAAGGAGGATCTGAATATGAATTGAATAAGGGAATGAGCAGTCAAAGTTATAGGAGGTTTTGAGGTTCAATGATCAGGCCATTAACAGAAAACAGGGGCGATTGCTTTTGAAGTGTTCATTTTGGACGGACATGTTTTTTTTTTGTTTTTGTTTTTTAAAGTTTATTTATTTTTGAGAGAGAGAGAAAGAGCATGAGTCAAGGAGGGAAAGAAAGAGAGAGGTAGACACAGAGTCCAAAGCAGGCTCCAGGCTCTGAGCTGTCAGCACAGAGCAGGATGTGGGGCTCGAACTCACAGTGAGGTCAGGACCTGAACCAAAATCAGATGCTTAACTGACTGAGCCATCCAGGCACCCCTGGACATACTTGTTAAATTTAAGGGGGTTGTGGGAGTTATTAGTGACAATTATTATCCCAATTCTTAGAAAAATGGGGATGGAGATTATTAGAATATTCTCTTATTTAAGGTTTTTGAAGTGTAGAGGTTTGGGAGAGTAATTTTCTTGTGATTCACATATAGTAGATACTTATAAGTTGTGAAGTTAATTGAAGAGGTAATGATACACGATTTTACCTTTTATATTTTCTGCATATGCAGTAATTACTTTGAAATAATTAAAAATTATATTATTTAAAATTAGAATTTCTAGTTGCTGATGTTGCTTAAGAGTTAAGACCAGTTTGTGAGATGGAGCTTTGTCTCAGGCTCTGCTCTGACAGTGCAGTCAGTCTCTCTCTCTCTCTCTCTCTCTCTCTCTCTCTCTCTCTCTCTCATCTCTCACCCTGCCCGTCTCCTGCTTGCATTCATGCGCCTTCTCTCTCAAAATAAATAAATACATAATCTTAGAGTTAAGGCCAATTTTTTCTTTTTTTTTTTTAAGTTTATTTATTTTGAGAGAGCACAGGTGTGAACGGGGGAGGGGAGTAGAAAGACAGAGAAAATCTCTCGATCTCACAAACTGGAAGGTCGTGATGTGAGCTGAAACACGAGTTGGATTTTTAACCGACTGAGCCACCAGGCACCCTTAGACAATTTTTTTCTTACCACTTTCTAGGAGGTGAAGATCGAGAACTTATTCAGAGAAGGAAGGAGAAATATAGATTAGAACTATTAGAACAAATGGCGGAACAACAGAGGAACAAGAGACGGTAATGAAAGGTTTGCATTTAAAAAAGATGTTTTGAATTTAAAATGCATTTGTGTAAAACGATATGGTGATAACAATTACATAGTAAAATAAGGGGATATTTTTCCTAAAATGATTATGTATCTGTAAATCACTTCCATTTCAGCCTCTGCAATGTACATCAGCCAGGGTGGTAAAACAAATACTATGAGAGTGTTCATTTACTGTGTCATATAGGCAGCAAATGAGACTATGTGTATATCCTATAATAGGCCTTTCAGATACCTTTATTAATTTCTTCAATTTTTGATTTAGGGTAGCATTTAATGTTATCTACATGCCCACTGTATTATCTCCTATGTGGTAACAAATATGAAATGAAAATATTTTGTCTTATAATAGCATGAAATGATTAGCACACCCATAAATGTAATAGAAAAATAATCCTGATAAATCCATAGATATTTATATTGTATACAAGTCTTAGTGTTTGTAATCTTTCTTGTAGAAATACCTGTGAAATATTAATTATAGTTTACAATTAGGATTAGATATCTTGGTTCTAGAGAATTTTGAAACCTACCATCTTTTAGTTTTGCCTTTTTCCCTCTGTCTTGGAGAAAGCCAATATCTACTCTTACATTAGTAATTTTATAACATCATTTTCTTAAAATTTCTTATTAGAAGCTTATTAGAATGTATGGTATTTTTATATTTTTACCCTTTTTGCCACCAAAATATACATGTATCCTAAATGTTTTTGTTTCACAAAGCGAAGATTTTGTTTTACTTCTGTACTTTATTCTGTGTGAATTGCTGAGGCTTCTAAATAGTTCAGGCACTTACTGTAAGTCAGTTTACAGGTGAATAGTAGTTTACTTTGCACCAAAACAAAAATTTAGTTTTCAGAATTACTTAAGGTTTATTATCAGTAAAAAGAATGATTTGTACTTGAAGATATTATTGCATGGACTTTATGCTTAAATTTGCTTTAGTAATGATTATGATTTTGATAGTGTTTACTATAACTGTTTAAAATAGAGAATTTTAATTTTGTTCAGAGAAAAAGATATGGAGCTCAGGGTTGCAGCTTCTGGAGCACGAGACCCTGAGAAATCGGTAAGGGTTCCTGGAATCTTTTAATGTTTACTCTTTCATTTAAATAAACCTCAAAGGTGGTGGCAAGTGGAGATAGAAGATAATGGGGGAAATATAAGAGTAGACCAGCTTAAATATTAATAAATTCAGTTGTCATAAAATGTAAGTCCTAACTCTTGTTTTTTCTCTAAGATAATTTTTTCTTTTTCATATGTGCATCATTTTATTATAGTTTGTTTTTAAATTAGTTCTTTCCACTTGGTTCAAATGCAGTATTGCAGTAAAAGTTATCTCAGTTTAATTTACAATAGACGTTAATATTTTTATTGAGTTTTTCTTGTATTGGAATGATTTCCAAAGAAACTGAAATCTTTGATTCTAGTGTTTAAGCGTTTTAGTAATTTTTATTCACTGTAGAACTAGAGAGATAATAATCTTGTTTTTACTTTAATTTTGCAATTCTCATCATTAAATGGAGTGAATTACTCACATCATTGCAGTTAAGTAATGAGGAGGTAATATTTTATTGCTCTTCTCAAAGTGTGGTTTTTCTGTAGTGGGATCTGTAGAATGTATTTGCTAAGACAAGTTTTTGTCTGCCTTTGATGACTAAGAAACTTTAATTTCATTAAAAAGTTCATTTTTGCAAAAACTACAGCAACTTAAAATTATTCAAATATGGGCAGCTTTTGATACACTTTTGCTTATGCTGAATATATATCCTGTGGGCTGCCCATTTAAAGAAGTGTAATACTGGACCAGTATCACTCCCAGGGTGCTTGACTGCTCATAAAATAAAACTTTTAGATTAATCTGAGAAATCATTCCTGAGGAATTAAACGTGTTGGGGAAAAAAGGATAATCGCAAAGCTAAATATATTTTCCTCGTTCAGTGGATGCCTTAGAAATGATTTATATAATCAAAAACTTTCTTTTAATATCCTGAACTTTTTAATGTAATGTGGTATGTTATTAAACATTTGATTTACAGTTATACATTAGTATTTGATGGACATTCCTATCTATATTTGGCTGAAACAACCTTCAGAGTGTCAAGTGATTTTATGAGAATAAATAAACAGACACATCAGACATAATAGACCATTACTTTTGGGTTTACTTTTGATGTCAAATCTTAGGAAAGGATACATAAATGATGTTCTAAAGTGGGGGTTAGCAAACTATAGCCTATGGCCAAATCTGGTTGCTTCCTATTTTTGTAAATAAAGTTCTATGGCAGCATACCCTCACTAATTGTTTACATATTGTTTTGGGCTACTTTAGCATTTGAAGAAACCACATGCCCTGCAAATCCACGTGCTATTTACTGCATGGCTCTTCACAGAAAACTTTTGCTAATCATTCTAGAGAATTCTTGATGTCAGAAATGGCAATTGGATAGAGAAACAGCACAATGTTATATAATAGAATTTTATATTTAGCATTAATAACTGGCCCTAGTCTTTGCTTGATTATTTATTAGTGGTGAGACATAAGGTGATTTATATACTTTCAGGGAGCCTGTTACCCCATTTATAAAATAAGGATTAGATCTTCAAGGTCTTTTATTGCTGTAAACTTCTTTTATTCTGTGACATTCTGGAGTCTCTTTTGAGATCCCTTTTAAGGTCCTCCTTTAAATTTCCACCTTGAAATTTATGATTATATGTAACAAACAGAGTTTTTTCTTTATTTTAGCCTGATAGACTAAAGCAGTTTAGTGTGGCACCAAGACACTTTGAAGAGACGATACCACCTGAAAGACCCAGAGTAGCTTTCCAGACACCTCTCCCTCCTTTATCTGCCCCATCTGCCCCACCCATCCCATCAGTTCACTCCATCCCATCTCAAAACGAAGATTTGCACAATGGACCCAGCTGCACCCTTGGTGAAATGGTGCCTCCCAGGTGCTTGTTTAAAATGTTTTGTGTTTGGGAATTAGGTAAGGTATCATTATGTTTTATGTTTAGAAGGATCTACTGAAGTGAATACAGTTATCCTTCACAGATTTTTGTACAAATAACAGCTTCTGTCAAAGAATTTCTCTTGAAATTTGTTTGCATTGTTGGTCTTTTATTATAAAACAAGGGAAATCCTTATAACCTTCTTTTATTGTTTAAAGATGCTTATTAGTATTTTTAGAATTAGTAACTACATTTAATATTTAGTTTTAGGTTACATTTTGGAATATCTATTTTTAAAAACTTTTAACATATAAAAGCTATACATTTTCTTCAATTTTGTAATTTCCACTTGGCAAACAGTGAATACTTCTTTCAGTTTAAGCAGAATAAAGTTTTTAATGTGGCTTTTTGTATATATTACTTGATTTCAGCTTCTGTTTCCTTCAACTCTTTCTCTGTGATTGCTTACAGGCTATGCAACTCAAATACCTGAAATAAAAAGTGTTGAGATTATAAAACCTGTAACTTAGGTATTAGAATAAGGATTTGATTTTTATAGGCAAAAGGGGTCAGTCCATACTAGACTATACATAAAGAAAATTCTCTTCTTAACATTGATATTTTCTGGGCTGTGCTTTCTTTTCCTTAGTAGGGGTTGAGCTTATTTTTTGCTTACTGTTAATGTATTAATTATAGAAGTGTGTTTAATCAGGTGTTTTTCTTTTTTAACGTTGATATTTTCTGTGCTATACTTTCTTTCAGTAGGACTTGGTCTTTTATTTACTACTAACAAATTGTAGCATGGTGTGTACTCTGTTTATCAGGTGTTTTGTTTTATCTAATGGCTTTCTGACTCAAAAAACTAGACGGGAGTGAAATGACAGATCACGGTATGATGGTCTTAGCACTGGTTTAGGAATTAGAATGGTTAGCTCCACTGTCTGGATTTTGGGAAAACCACACCTGTATTAAACTTTACTTTTCTTATTTGTAAAAGTGAAATAGTGGTAAGTTTGTCTTATCTACAGTTACAGGGTTGTTGTGAGGATCAAATTTTAAATAAATATCTATACAAATTTAAGATTTAATGATGTTGACAGTTTCCTTTCATAGGCAGTTTCTTTTTCTTTTAATGCAGTTAATTTTTTTAAATTATAGTTTATTTATTTTTGAGACAGAGAGACAGAGCACGAATGGGGGAGGGGCAGAGAGAGACACACAAAATCAGAAACAGGCTCCAGGCTCTGAGCTGTCAGCACAGAACCCGACGTGGGGCTCAAACCCACGAACCGTGAGATCATGACCTGAGCCGAAGTCGGACGCTTAACCGACTGAGCCACCCAGGCGCCCCCATAGGCAGTTTCTTAACTGCTTTGTTGATGTATCTCTGCAGTGAGGATAGTAAGGTTAGACACACTGACCAGTAATTGTGAAAAATCTTTACGACTGGAGAGAACTTTAATGCTTTCTTCGTTCTTCAGAATTATTTTGAAGTATACAACAAGGGATAACCTGTTAAGATACACTCAAAAGTAAATACATTCTAGGGTGCCCCCTTTTCTCTTTCTGGTCATCTGAAGGAATTTGCCTTTTCCATTTTTACTGTTGGAAAATATTGCCTTGGTGGAAATAGATATTTGCTAATCAGCAATGAAGTGCTGAGGTAAAGGTTTTTAAAACATTTTAACTTTATGAAATAGAAAACATTATGTCAGTACTTTACTGTTGATATATAAGAGGTTTCTGTTTCACATTATGGTCGACTTCCTTTGAAAGAACAATAAATTATTTTAGAATTAGAAAATACACCCTTTAGCCCCCCAAATGGAACCATTTGTAATCCTGTTTTATACCTCTTTGCTTTTTCTTCTTGCACTGTCCTCTGTGTTACTCCAGCAACATGGCTGAAGCATTGTCTTTTCTAGAAAGCCTTACTTACTCTTTCCTTTCCCCTATCTGATTTAAATGTCCTGCTCTGTGTTCCTACAGCACCTTGTGTCTATTTGTATTGTTCCACTTCCATGCTGTGCTGTAATTGTTTATTTTTGTATTATTCCTGATGAACAGGGACCATGTTTGTTCAATACTGGCATATACTGACTAATTAGATGTTAATTGATTATTATTCAAAGTTTTTGTCTTATATAAGTATTATGCCTTAAATTCTGAAATTTGGTAGTATGTTTTTTGCTTTCTGAATCCTTATTTTTGATGAGATTAAAGCAAGATGGTGGCTTTTCTACAGCAGTATTTAGAGTTTCAGTAACATTTTTGCAAAAGAATTATGTCTTGATTTAAAAAACATTGCAATGAAATATGAGAAAATTTTTCCAATTTTCTTTTCATACAGGATTGCACCTCTGCCTCCTCCCCTGTTACCACCTTTGGCTACTAATTATCGGACTCCGTATGATGATGCATACTATTTTTATGGGGCCAGGAATACTTTGGATCCCAGTCTTGCTTATTGTAAGTTATCTTTAGGGTAAACGTTTTTTTCTAGTGGTTCAGTCAGGAAAATTATTTTTTTGTAAGCAAAAATAAGTAAGTTGGAAAACGGCAGCTTTACTTAATTTAAATATTACGTATTTATTGACTTAAAAATGTCTATTTTAAAACTCAACTACATTGCATAGTTATTTCTTTTTTATTTAGCTTTAAGAAATAACTATTTTGTGGTTTCTTGCAGTGCTTTTTGCTAACTCTTAACTGAGAAGGATATACGGAATTTTTTCCTTAGGTGACATTTTTAGTATGTGACTTTTTCTTTAGGGATAAAATGAAGTGTTAATACAGGAGTTCTCTGAAATAAATGTGTTTGTTTTCTTTTAAGATGGTTCAGGAATGATGGGAGTACAGCCTGCAGCTTATGTTAGTGCTCCTGCCACCCACCAGCCAGCACAGCCTATTATGTAAGTTGTTAAAATAATAATTTCTTTCAAAATCATGTTGTCTTCCATAGAACCTGTATTAATCATTTTTTTCTTTTGGAACAGATGTAATTTTAACTGTCAGTTGTTGTGTAACCAGTATGTTCAAAGTATTGCTTTTAGTCCATGTTCATAGAAAGTACATTTAAAAACTTAAGAGTAACTTCATTTTCACATTAGAAAAGTCATTTATGCATATTATTGATAAGTAAGAATATAAATAAGCATATGTAAAAAATTGAAATCGCCTAAAATCCCATTTATCCAGTGATAGATGTATCTAAATAAGCATGCAGGAAGTCCTTTTATGTGCTTGTAAAAACATACACCCAACATACACCAAAATTGTGTTATATTGTATATATTGTTCTGTAACCTGCTTTTAAATTAACGGTATATCATAAATATCTTTTGCATGTCAATAAGGATACTTTATAGCATTATTATTTAAAATTAAACTTTATTTTGAGATAATTATAGATTGTCATGATGGAATTTTAAGAAATAATATAGAGACATCTTGTATACCTTTTGTCCAGTGTCTTCTAATGCTAAGATCTTATAAAACTGTGGTATACTAGCATAGCCCAGATACATGATGTTGGATACTGTCAAGATACACAACACTTCCATCTTCACAAAGATTCATTCTTCTTGCTCCTACTCCTTCCATAGGCACTAGGAGCAACTAATCTGTTTTCCATTTCTTTTTGACACTGTTAAATGCTGTATAAAGGGAATCATATACGTAACCTTTTGGGGTTGACTTTTTATTTTGTTTTTTATTTTTATTTTTTGAGAGAGTATGCATGTGCATCATGTGCATGCAAGTGGGTTGGGGCAAAGGGAGAGAGAGAAAATCTTTTTTTTTTTTTGGTGGGGAGAGAATCTTAAGCAGGCTCCATGCCCAATGTGGAGCCAGACAGATGCGGGACTCCATCTCACGACCCTGAGATCATGACCTGAGCCAAATTGAGACTCAGACGCTTAGCTGACTAGCCACCCAGGTGCCCCGGGGTTGACCTTTTAAAATCAGTATAATTCTCAAGATATTCATCCATATTGTTGCATGTATAAATCGTTCTTATTGCTGAGTAGCATTTCATGGTATGGATGTACCATAGTTTGCTTAACTGTTCCATCGTTGAAGGATGTCTGAGTTAGTATGAATAGAGCTGCTATAAATATTTGTGTACAGGTTTTGTGTGAGCATAGTCTTCAGTTCTTTAGGATAATTGGTCAGGAATGTGATTGTTGGGTTGTATGGTAGTTAGAACTTTAGTTTTATAAGAAACTGCCAAACTGTTTTCACAGAGACTGTATGTACCATTTTACATTTGTATTGGCAGTTTATTCAGAATCTGGTTTCTTTATGTCTTTACCAGCATTTGGTATTGTGACTGTTGTTTATGCTACTTTGATAAATGTGTAATGATACATCATTGGAGTTTTATTTTACATTTCCCTAATAATGATGACGCTTAACATCTTTTCATGTATTTATTTGCCATCTGTAAATCTTGATGAAATGTCTCTTGATGTTTTTTCACATTTTAAATTGTTTTTTTTTTTAAAGTTTATTTGTTGAGAGAGAGAGAGAGAGAGATCGAGATCGAGATTGAGACAGGGAGAAGCAGAGAGAGGGAGACAGAGAATCCCAAGCAGGCTCCATGTTGTCAGCGCAGAGTCCAATGCAGGGCTTGACAAACTCACAAACCATGAGATCATGACCTGAACCGAAATCAAGACTCAGATGCTTAGCCTACTGAACCACCCAGGTGACCCTGGAGTTTTTGTTTTTGTTTTTGTTTTGTTTTGTTTTTAAACTAATGAGTTTTGAGAGTTATATATCCTAAATACTAGTTCTTTGTCAGACATATATATTATGCAAATATTTTGTCAGTCTAAAGCTTGTCTTCATCCTTTGAGTAGGCTCTAGAGTAAAAGTTTTGTTTTATTTTTTATTTTTCTTTTCAAATTTTAATGTGAATTTTAGCTAACATATAGCAATATTGGTTTCAGGAGAATTCAGTGATTCATCCACTTACATACAACACCCAGTGCTCATCATAATAAGTACCCTCCTAATACCCATCACCTATCTAGCCCATCCCCCACCCACCTCCCTCCATCAACCCTCAGTATGTTCTTTATCTTTAAGAGTCTCTTACAGTTTGTTTCCCTCTCTCTTTTTTCTTTTCTCCCCACCCCTATATGTTCATCTGTTTTGTTTCTTAAATTCCACATATGAGTGAAATCATATGGTATTTGTCTTTCCCTGTCTATTTTGCTTAGCATAATACACTCTAGCTCCATCCACATCATTGCAGATGACAAGATTTCATTCTTTTGGATGGCTGAGTAATATTCCATTCTATATATACTGCATCTTCTTTATCCATTCATCAGTTGATGGACATTTGGCTATTGTTGATAATGCTACTGTAAACATCAAGGCGCATTTACCTCTTCAAATCAGTATTTTTGTATCCTGTGGGTAAATAGTAGTGCAATTGCTGGATCATAGGGTAGTTCTATTTTTAACTTTTTGAGGAATCTCCATACTGTTTCTAGAGTTGCTGTACCACTTGAGCAAAACTTTTAAATTTTGATCAAGCCCAATTTGTCAGTTTTTCCTTTTATGGATCGAATTTTCATTGTCAAGTCTAGTATTCCTTTCCTGGGCCCCAAAGACTTTCTCTTGTTTTTTTCTTCACCTAAAAGTTTTGTAGTTGTACTCTTAAGTCCACGATCCATTTTGACATTTTGACTTAATTTTGGATAAAATATAAGGCTTAAATGAAGGTCTTTTTTTTTTTTTTCCTCCTGCCTTTGGGTGTCCAATGGCGCCCAGCATCATTTGTTAATGAGTGTTTTCCTGTATTGAATTGCTTTTGTACCTTTGTCAAAATCCACTGGACATATTTGTGTGAGTCTGTTTCTGGGATTCTGTATTCTATTCCATTGATCTATGTGTCTGCCCTTATGCCAGGAGCATTGATTATTATAGTGATGCAGTAAGTTTTGAAATTGGGGAATTGTGAGTTCTCCAAATTGGTTTTTCTTTACCAGGATTGCTTTGGCTATTCTGGGTCATTTGCAGTTCAATATGAATTTTACTATAAGCTTGTCAATTTCTGCAAAAAGGCAGTAGAGATTTTGATAGGGATTATATAGAATCTGTAGATGTGTTTAGTATTATCTTATTTTTTTATTGTGGTAAAATACACATAACAAAATTTACCATTTTAAGTGTGTAGTTCGATGGTGTTAACATTCATACTGTTGTGCAACCATCATCACCACCCATTTCTAGAACTCTTTTCGTTTTGTAAAACTCTAACTGACTCTACCTATTAAACAGCATCTCCCCACGTACTCCTCCTCTTGTCCACTTCTGTCTCTATGATTTTGACTACTTTAGGTACCTCTTAGAAGTCAAACCATATATTTGTCTTTTTGTGTCTGGCTTATTTTACTTACCATAATGTCTCAAGCTTAATTCCTGTAGTAGCATAAGAATGTCCTGCCTTTATAAGGGCCTTTATAAGGACTTACATACATAATATACGTGTAGATACCACATTTTGCTTATCCGTTCATCCATCAGTGGGACACTTTGGTTGCTTTTATGTTTTGCTGTTGCGAATATGCTGCTGTGAACATGGGTGTACAGATATCTCTTCTAGATTCTGCTTTTGTTTTTTTAGGTATATACCCAGAAGTGGAATTGCTGGATCCTATGGGAATTACCCGTTGGGTAACCACCATGCTGCATTCCACTAAAGCAGTATTATTTTTCATTCCTGTCAACTGTACACAAAGGTTCCAATTTCTCTACCACCTCACCAACACTTGTTATTTTTTGTTTTTTTTCTTGATAATAGCCATCGTAATAGATATGAAGTGTTATCTCATTGTGATTTTGATTTGCATTTCCTTATAATTACCGATGTTGAGCAAAGTTTCATGTACTTATTGATCATTTGTCTGTCTTTAGAGAAATGTCTATTCAAGTCCTTAGCTCATTTTTGAATTGGGTGGTTTATTTTTATGTTGAGTTTTAAGAGTTCTCTCTGTATTATAGATATTAACTCCTTATCAGATATATGATTTGCAAATATTTTCTCCCATTCTTTGTGTTGCCTTTTTACTGTGTTCTAGGATATAACAACGCTATAAATGCACGCAAATTTTTACTCTTCATGAAGTCTAGCCTATTTTTTTCTTTTATTGACTGTATCTTTGGTGTCACTTCCAGGAAACCATTGCCAAATGAAATATTGTGAAGCTTTTGCCCTATGTTTTCTTCTAAGAATTTTATGCATTTTGGTCTTAAATTGAGGATTTTGATCCATTTTGAGTTAACTTTGGTATGAAGTTTTATTAAGGGTCCAACTTCATTCTTTGCATGTGGATATCATTTCATTAGCATCATTTATTGAAAAGACTGTCCTTTTCCTATTTTAAGGTCATGGCACCCTTGTAAAAATTATTTTACTTCACTTGCTTATGTTTAGTTCTTTTTTTTTCAATTTTTTAAATGTTTTATTTATTTTTGAGAGAGAGAGAGAGAGACATCGTGAGCAGGGGAGGGTCAGAGAGAGAGAGAGGGAGACACACAAAACCTGACGACAGGCTCCAGGCTCTGAGCTAGCTGTCAGCACAGAGCCTGACGTGGAGCTTGAACTAACGAACCGCAAAATCATGACCTGAGCCGAAGCTGGACGCTCAACCGATTGAGCCACCCAGGTCCCCGAAAGTTCTGAGCTCTCTATTCATTTGTCCTATATGTCTGTCTATATGCCTGAACCATGCTGTTTTGATTACTGTACTTACTTACTTACTTTAAAACTTACTACTGTAGCTTTGTAGTAAGTTTTGAAATCAGGAAGTGTGAGTCTTATAGCTTGTTCTTTTTCAAAAAAATTTTTGACTAATTGGAGTCCCTTGAGATTCCATATAAATTTTAGTAAGGGTTTTTCTATTTTTGCAGAAAACATCATTGAGATTTAGATAAGGCTTGCATTGAATCTGTACATCACTTTGGGTAGTATTAACATCTTAGCAATATTAAGTCTCCTAATCCATAAATAGGGGATGTGTTTCCATTTATTAATGCCCTCTAATTTCTTTCAGAAGTGTTTTGTAGTATCCTGTCATTGCTTAATTTTTGTGTGTCTGGAACACGTTCTTTTTGTGAGTGTGGAATCTTAGGGTTTTCTACATGTAAGATCATATCATCAGTGAACAGAGATTTACTTATATTCCAATTTGGATGCCTTTTACTTATTTTTCTATCCTTCTTGGTCTGGCTACTACTTCCTATACTGTGTTGAATAAAAGAAGTAAAAGTGGCTGCCTTGTTCCAGATCTTAGAGGAAAAGCTTTCAGTTTTGAAAATATGGCATTTATTATGTTGAGGTAGTTTACTTTTATTTGTAGTTTGTTGAGTGTTTTTATCATGAAAAATTGTTGAGTTTTATCAGATTTCTTTTCCTGCATCAATTGAGATGATTATGTGTGTGTTTTGTTTTGTTTTTGTTTTTGTTTTGCTTTTTTCTGTTAATGTGGTATATAATATTGGTTGATTTTTGTTTTGTATGTTGAACCATCTTTGTCTTCCAAGAATAAATCCCCCCCTTGGCCGTGGTGTTTAATCCTTTTAGTAGGCTTTTGAATTTGTCTTGCTACTATTTTGTTGAGGAACTTTATAGTAGTGGTGATAAGTGATATTGGTCTGTAGTTTTCTTGTAGCATCTTTGTCTAGTGTTGATATCAGGGTAGTGCTGGCTTCCCAGCATGAGTTAGGATGTCTTTCCTCTTCAAGTTTTTGGAAAAGTTTGAGAAGGATTGATGTTAGTTTTCCTTCCTCCTTACTTCTTTCTTTCTTTTTCTTTTTTTCTTTCTTTCTTTCTTTCTTTCTCTTTCTCTTTCTTTCTTTCTTTCTTTTCCTCCCTCCCTTCCTTCCTTCCATTTATTTATATTTTTGAGGGAGGGAGAGAGAGACGGAGAATCGTAATCAGACTCCACACTGTCAACATGGAGCCTGACGCAGGGCTCAAACCCATGAACCCATGAGGTCATGACCTGAGCCAAAATCAAGAGTCAGATGTTTACCCCCATGTAACTGCCACATAGGTCAAGAAATAGATCTAATAAATTTAAAAGTTCCATTAATTGTGAAAACAGAGACAGTGGAGAGAGCTTAGTAAGGGGACATTTACTTAAGGATTCTCTTTGACCCACAGAGAAACGTTTTACCCTATTTTTAAATCTACTTAAATGCTATGCTGTTTCAAAGGAGTGTTGTATTCTTGCTTTGTCATAAATGGATACACATTGTTGTGTACTTGATATAGGAATATGGTTGGACAGAACGATCCGAAAATCACAAGTGATCGAACAATAAATTCAGGATTATTTTTTGAAGATAAACCAAAGCCTTCAAAACAGTCACTTCAGTCTTACCAAGAAGCTTTGCAGCAACAGGTATTCATTTATTCATTGATTCATTTGTTCATTCATACATTTAATATTGAACATCTTATGTGTTAACACAGTGGTCCCTTAGAACTCTGTATGGCAGAGGAGCTGTATGTTATAGAATGAATGGATTTTAAATTCCTGGCATAGTCAGGGAATGGAATTGATGTGGGAGAAGGAGCTGAAATGTCAGATTGTGCTGGATTGTGAAGTTTAGCTAATAAGGAGTTTTCAGTTTCATCCTGTTATGGATAGCCTAAAGAAGGAAGTTTTAAGCCAGAGAGTGAAAGGAATAGTGAACAGCTTTAAGTTTTAGGAGGATAGCTAGTTGTGATGTGTATGATTGGGAAAGAGATGTGGCGGAGAAACCATAAAACTATTGAGGCAGTCCAGACAGGAGGTAATGAGGCCCTGAACCAGACAGGGAAGATGGGAGACTATCCAGAAGGCAACTCTGGGATTTACTGATAGGACTTAGATATAGGGAATGAGAAAGAATAGATGGCTTGAAGATGATGCTGTATGTTGTAATCTATGTGAATAATGAGGCCATGAATATGAACTAAGAGAAAAAAGTAGAACACTTTTAGGGAGGAGGATAATAGGTTCTATTGTAGTTTGTAATATTTGAAGAGAGCTTATTTAAAAGTAATTTTATCAAATGTTTGGGGTTTTTTGGGGAATATCCATGTATCTCTGAGAGGATCCTGGAATTCTTGGTAGGTATATGTCCACCTGAGGTACTTTTCTATAAAGTTTCACTGGATTTCTTCTTGTTTTTTCTTAATTTAAAAAAATTTTTAATCTATTTATTTTTGTGAGAGAGAGCATGAGTAGAGGAGGGCAGAGAGAGAGTGAGACACAGAATCTGAAGTAGGATCCAGGCTCTGAGCTGTCTTCACAGAGCCCAACATGGGGCTTGAACTCATGAGCCATGAGATCATGACCTGAGCTGAAGTTGGACGCACAGCTGACTGAGCCACCAGGTGCCCTACCCCTGGATTTCTTCTAAAGCCCCTTTTGTTCAGTTTTTATATGGGCAACCTCTTTGAAAATTGATTTTTTTTAATTAGAAAATTATTTTTTTACTTTTTATTTTTTGGATGGTAGGTTTCTACAAATGAATTTATCTATTTTCAAGTGAGCATATTAAAAAACACC
Organism: Cryptoprocta ferox; assembly: GCA_028646485.1. Lineage (NCBI taxonomy): Eukaryota > Metazoa > Chordata > Mammalia > Carnivora > Eupleridae > Cryptoprocta > Cryptoprocta ferox. Next base: position 61,540,294 of record CM053569.1, on the reverse strand, counting down.
ACTGACAGAACTAGATTTCCTAATCCTAGAATTTTATTTCATGGATGTGATGACTTCCATGGCCATGTTGGAGTGGGTGCTTAAATTTTCTGTGTATGTGGTTATGATTTTAAAAGTAACTTCCCAAAATGTAGATACTTGTTCATTGCCTTTCCAGATGTCTCTAGAGACCCAACCCTATGCTTATACTTGATGAGAAGACTGTTTTATTTTTTGTTTTCATAAAGTTGTACTCAAAGTAGTCCAGAATTGTCCAATGTCTTTGAATTCTGAGAATGGAGTTTGTCCAGGGTAGAGTAAGTCTGGCGAGGTGTGGGAAGTAGTTTGTGGCTGGCCAGGTCCCATGAAAGGATAAATGGAAAAGGCAAGTAGGGAGATCCTGTTGGTCCTCATGCAGCTGCTGATGTTAGGGAGGGAGTGGCTCAGGTAGAAGTTGGGGGTGGGAAGGAGGAATTGGTTCAGTCTCAACTGGCATCAGTGGCTGGAAAAGTACTAGTGGCATGATGTAAGGGGCCAGTAGCTGTTTATTCTAGCCAAGGAAATGTTTTTAAATGGAGTATTCCATTGATTTATGATTTTTAAATTTTATAGTGAAGTAGACGGGAAAAATTTTTTTTCCAGGTTTTTTTCCTAATAAGAAAACTAAAAACTGGTATTAAAACTAAACTTTTTGTATCAGAATACTTGTCAGCACTTATAAATATCTCTTAATGTTATCAAGATTCGGGAAAGAGAAGAAAGAAGGAAGAAAGAACGTGAAGAAAAAGAAGAATATGAAGCTAAACTAGAAGCTGAAATGAGAAGTTATAACCCCTGGGGGAAAGGTGGAGGTGGTGCTCCTCTGAGAGATGCAAAAGGAAATCTGATAAGTATGTTACTTACATTGATCTGTTGTTTTTAAAAGAAACTGAACTGTTTTTAAATTTTTAAAAGAATGGTGGGTACAAGTGGGAATTGTAGCCTCTAAGGCAAAGTCTCCTTTTATGTAGCTTAACGCAAAAGAAGCTTTATTTATTTGCAATAAATGTGATAGCAGCTGGGAAAGTCTTTTTTCTTTAGAGTACTATTTAACTTTGTTACACATTTTTCATCCTCTAGTGATAACTCAGTTGCAGAGAAAAGCTCATGTTAATTGGTAAGTTTTTATTCAAGCTAGTAGTTAGATTTAAAAGAAAATATCCTAGTAAAAAAAAAACCCTTATTAAAATTTTTTAAACTAGTTAAAAATATTTAAAGTAGGTGAGCTGAAATAGTTGTGAAATGTGGTGTTTCATATATAGCCATATACCTGCATAGTGCAAGGACTCTGTTGAAAAATAAAGACCTGATCTCAGAAACTTTCTGGCAGGTTATAAAACCATATTGATGTATATTTTCAATTAGTATCCTCAAAAATGTTTGCTCTAGAAATCATACAGCAAAGCACTTAGAAAAAAGAGGTCTTATACAACTTGTTATATATATTAGTATGGTTTCTATTAAGTTTTTTTCATGTTCTTTTGATGTTATGTATTAATTATAGCGATAGTTGAGGGATGTAGTCAGAATACTTTGTGGATATTGAGTTATTAAGAGTTCTTAAATATTATGCTTTTGCTTCTTTGTTAAAGATGACTTTTAAAAAAGCTGTATTTGAGGTCCACATAAATTACTAAGATAGCTCTTTTCTCCTCATAGTTTTGAAGACTGGAACTCTTAACTTTTCTTTATAGATGAGATAATTTTAGGTGATACATAGATAGACATTTTTTATTTTAAAAGTTAAATGTTTATTTGAATATATATTAGAAAAACACTGGTTTTTCATTTAAGGATAGTTTATAACATTTCCTTTTAAAGTACAGGTATTAGTCCAGGCATTTAACAGAAAGTGCTGAAGAAACGACCCCTATTTCTCAAAGGCTCAAGGCTTAAGGTTTAAGGCAGTAAAAATTTACTTCTCAATTACGTCCCATTCTTTTTTTTTTTTTTTTTTAATTTATTTTTGAGAAAGAAAGAGAGTGCACATGAGCAGGGGAGGGGCAGAGAGAGGGAGAGAGAGAATCCCAAGCAGGCTCTGTGTGGTTAGTGCAAAGCCAGATGCAGGGCTTGAGCCCATAAACTGTGAGATCATGACTGAGCTGAAATCAAGTCTGACACTTAACTGACTGAACCACCCAGGCACCCCAGTTATATCACATTTTGATGATGTTTGGGTAGTTTCTATTATATTTGAAATACATAGTAAAGATCTGTGTTTTGCATCATGTGAGGATAACCAAGACCATATATCCTCTGTACTTTGCTAATGTTTGCTAATTTTAATTTGGTTGCTGGCTTTTCTGGTTACTCCTGTTTTATCTTTGAACTTTTATTACAAAGAAATTTAATGTTCATCCTTATCTTAGCTCTCTAGGGAAGATCTCTGATCTCTTTATAAGGGGAATTGTTAATTAATAAATTTTAAAATCTATTACCCGTACGATTGGAATAATAGCAACCCTTTTTAAGTAAGTATCTCTCATTTTTATGGTTTGTATGACACTTAAAATCTGTTTCCTTTTTAAGTTCTTTATTCATTAAAGTTATTTTTTCAAGTTCCTATTAATAAAAACACCACCGTGTTCTAATGTCTTTCAGTGGGTGAATTAAATAAACAAAATATGGTATGTTTATACAGTGACATGCTACCCAGCAATTAAAAGAATGAACTATTGATGCACATAATAACTTGGAAGGCTCTTGAAAGGAATTATATACTAAGTGAAAGAAGCCCCTTTCTAATAGTTACATAGATGTGTATTCTAAAAATGACAAAACAATAGGGATGGAGGACAGATCAGTGGTTGCAGGGATTATGGTTGGGGATAGGAAGTAACTATAAAGAGATAGCATGTTGGAGTATTTTGGAGTGATGAAACTTCTAGATCCTGATTATGGTGATGTTACATGAATATCACATGTTAAATTTTTTTTAAAACTACACCAAAGAAAATCAATAAAAAAAATAGTTAACCAGTTTGAAAGATAACAGAAGTATCTTAGTTCTAACTGATTAATAGTGAGAGTAAATGTTTCTTCATATATATTTAAGTATTTGTGTTTCTTTTATGTATTGTATTTGCCCCAGTTAGATTTATGTTTATTTTTATGTTGATTTTTGAGACACAATCTACATAGGACAAAATTCACCCCTTTTTTTAAAAAAGTTTTATTTATTTATTTTTGAGAGAGAGTGAGAGCTCCTGAGTGTGTGTGAGTGGGGGAGGGACAGAGAGGGAGAGGAAGAGAGAATCCCAAGCAGGCTCCGTGCTGTCAGCACAGAGCTCGATACAAGGCTCCATCTCATGAACGGTGACATCATGACCTGAGCCGAAATCGAGTCAGACGCTTAACTGACTGAGCCAACCCAGTACCCCCCAAATTCATCCTTTATTATTCAACAAGTTTTGACAACTGATTCCAGTAGCCACTGCCACAGTCAAGATACAGAACATTTCCAGTATCCAGCTCCATTCTTTTGCCTACCTCTGATCTGCATTCTGACACAATAGTATTGACTTTTGTCTTTTTTTTTTTTTTACTTTGTTTTTGAGATTTATTCACGTTGGTGCATATGCCTGTAGTTTATTTCTTTTTATTACTGAATAGTATTGCACTGTGTGGAAGTACCACAATTGCTTATCCTTTTACCAGTTGATGGATATTTGGGTTGTTTACGGTTTAAGGCTATTCTAAATAAAACTGTTATAAACATTCACCTGCAAGTCTTTATGTGAACATAAATTTTAATTTTTCTTGGGTAAATGCACAGAAATGGAATTGCTATGATGTATAATAAGTGTATATTTAACTTTGTAAGAAACAGACCATTTTCCAAAGTGGTGGTTCTATTTTGAAGCACAGATTTCTGGTTGCTTTGCATCTTCATTAGCCCTTGTAATTGTTCTTCTTTGGAATTTTAGCCTTTCTAGTAAGTAGGTAGAATATGTCATTGAGTTTTTTTTTTTTTTTAAATAAAAGCAACTTTTTATTTTGAAATGACTCCAGACTTCGAGAAGAGTTGCGAAGATATAGAGGGTACCTTTTACCTAGTTTCCCTTAATGTTAACATCTTACATAATCTTGGTATAGTGACCAAAACTAGAAATTAAAATGGGTACGATGCTATTAAATAAATTACAGACTTTATTTGGATTTTCCCTTATCTTATTCTGTTCCAGACTCCAGTCCAGGATCTCACATTGTATGTAGTTATCATGTCTCTTTAGTCTCCTTCAAGCTGTAGTTCCTCTGTCTTTCTGTGTCTTAATTGTGTTTTATATATAATAGCTTTATTGAGATCTGATTTTCTATGCCACAGAATTTATCCCTTTAAAGTACACAATTCAGCAGTTTTTACTATATTCACAGAGCTGTGCTATGATCACACAATTTTATAACATTTTGTATTGCCTTGATACTTTTGTTGAAAATCAGTGGACTATAAGGTTATTTATGGACTCTTGTGTTCTGTTGATATAGATATCTGTCCTTATGCTTATATTATACTCTCTTGATTACTGTAGCTTTGTAGTTGGTTTTGAAATTGAGAAGTGTGACTCTTCCAACTTTGTTCTTCTTTTTCGAGATTGTTTTGTCAACTTGACTTCCCTTGCATTTTCATATAAATTTTACTCTTGTTTGTCAATCTGAACAAAAAAAATTGTGGTGGGATTTTCACTGAGATTGCATTGACTATAATTTATAGATCAATTTGGGAGGGCCAGCAGCTTTTTTTTTTTAATTTTTTTTTAATGTTTTAGATAGAGAGATAGAGCATGAGAGGGGGAGGGGCAGAGAGAGAGGGAGACACAGAATCCGAAGCAGGTTCCAGGTTCCGAGATGTCAGCACAGAGCCCGATGCGGGGCTCGAACTCGTCAACAGTGAGATCATGATCTGAGCCGAAGTCGGAGGCTTAGCCGACTGAGCCACCCAGGCGCCCCGGGAGGGCCAGCATCTTAACTATATTGAGTCTTTTGATACATGAATGTGGAATATTTATCTACTTATTATTCATAGTTAACTTTTTTTAGCAATATTTGGCAGTTTTCATATCTTGTAACATATTTTGTTAATTGTATCCATAAGTATTTCATGTGTTTTAATGCTGTTTTAAATGATAATATTAAAAAATTCCAGTATCCATTTCTTCATTGCTAGTATATAGAAAGACAGTTGATTTTTGCATGTTCTTGCTTAACTCATCAGTTTTATTAGTGTTTTTTTTGGGGATTTTTTTGGGGTAGCTTCTTTGGAATTTTTTAATGTGGACAGTTATCTGCAAATAGTTTTACTTCTTCCTTTCCATATGAAAGCCTGTCAGTTATTTTGGTTGATTTGCAGTGGATAGGAACTCCAGTACAATGTTTAGAAATCTTGAGAACAGACATCCTTGTCTTATCCTTGATTTCAGCTGGAAAGCATTTAGTCTTGGCTGTAGGTTTTTTGTAGATTTTTTTTTTTTAAATCAGGTCTAGGACATTCTCTTCTAGCTCAGAGTTTTCATCATGAATGTATGTTGAATTTTATCAGGTGCTTTTCTACATCTTTTGAAATGATAATTTCATCTTTATACTCTGTTGATGTATGGTGAATTACATTGACTGATTTTTTAAAAATTATAATCATGTATTGCTAGTTTCCTTTTTTTTTGTTTTTAATGTTTTATTTTTTTATCTTAGAGAGAGAGAGAGAGAGATAGGATTCATCAGTGTCCTTATGATATAGTAGCTGACTTTCTTTGGAGTAACTGATCCAATAGATCAAGTAAGGTGGAAACCAAAGTCTTTTATGAAGTAGTCTTGGAAGTTATTACTAACTCTGCTCAAAGGGAGGGGAATTGAGCCCCGTCTTTTAAGAGAGGATTGTCAAAGAATTTATGAATATATTTTAAGACTCCACACTACATGATTATACTTTTTCATTAGAAATGCTAGTAAATTTCACTATGACTTGTTTTGAGTTGTTGGTATGACTTGTTTTGAGTTGTTGGTGTTTGTTCTGTATTTAAAGAGATTCCAAGTTCTGAAGTAACATAGATATGAATATTGGCTTTATGGGTTGTCAAAGATCTACATATTCTTTAAAAAAATTTTTTTAATGTTTATTTACTTTTGAGAGAGAGAGCGGGCACATGCGTGCCCAAGTGGGGGAGGGGCAGAGAGAGAGAGAGAGACACAGAATCTGAAGCAGCCTCCAGGCTCCCAGCTGTCAGCACAGCGGGACTTGAACTCAAGAACTGGGAGATCATGACCTGAGCTGAAGTCAGACACTCAACTGGCTGAGCCACCCAGGCGCTCCAAAGATCTATATATTCTTAACGTCTCGACTGATTTTATTTTGTAAGGTTATGTTTTGAAAATCTTACAGGTTTTAATAATTTTGTTTCTGTTTTCAGGGCACCAAGATACCATTTGAATTATTCCAATTCTATCCTATTGTTTTCTCTCTGTTTCTCTACACTAAGAAAACGTATTAAGCATACTAATTATAGAAATGTATTTGTTGAATTTATTTTTCCCTCTCAGCTGATTTGAATAGGATGCACAGACAAAATATAGATGCCTACCATAACCCAGATGCAAGAACATATGAAGATAAAAGGGCTGTTGTATCTCTAGACCAAAATTTAGCCACCTCACATGCTGAGAACTTAGAAGATTCTGCAAATAAAAACTCAGGTTTTTAATCACATTCTATTTTTGTTTGTTTGTTTTACATTTCTGAAGCTCTTCAGTAATATTTCTCTTCTGTTGTCTGACAAAGTTCATATTGTGATTTTGAGAGTTTTGGGTACTCAGAGTCAGGAAGCGTAACACATTATTTATGTTATTTACAATAACCTTTTCTTAACTATTTTCTTAAGTATTGTGAAAGTGAATAGGGAAATAAAGTTTGTTTCTTAATAGTATGTATTTCTTCTGAGCTTTATAACTTACATACACTTTAGCTGCTGCTAAAATTTTTATTTTGCTGTTAGGACATTTCTTAAAATCAAATAGTCTCTTTACACATACACAAATAGTCTGTTTTGCTTCTTACACCCATAACTGTTTGAATTAGTGAAAATGCATCAGATGTGATATGATATAAAAACAAAGAAACTTTTTGTTATATTTTATTTTTATTTTTATTGTTTTATTTTTTGCTTATTTTGTAGTCATTTACCTTCCTTTGTAAAGCCACAAAGTACAAAGAAATGAAGTTTAATATTTTTAAAAGTTTAATTCAATATCTGATGAAATCTCCATTTCTTAAGCAAATATCTTTTTTTAAACTATGTATTTATTTATTTTAGAGAGAGAGCATGTGTGTGCACGTGCACATGGAGTAGGGGCAGACAGGGAGGAGAGAGAGAATCCCAAAGCAGACTCTGTGCTATCTGCACAGATCCCGACATGGGGGTCAAACTCAAGAACTGTGATATCATGACCTGAGGTGAAATCAAGAGTTGGATGCTTAACCGACTGAGCCACTTCAGTGCTCCTTAAGCAAATATCTTTGTTTTGCTATTAAACAACATTCTTAAATTAAAGGTTCTATTAATAGAAAATTATTCAGTATCTTTATGACTTGGCAGGAAAAGTTGTCAGCGTCTTTTTTTTTATCAAGTGTATATGAAAATATGTTAAATATTTAAAAATCAAAAGAATTTTAAAAAATATTTTGTACTAAATGTTGCACTGTATTTTGATGCCAATAAAAGAAACCATTTATTTACTACAAATTCTATTTTTGTACTTCCACAAAAGTTTTGATTTTAGACTAGAAAAGAACTTCACAATAGAAAGGTTTTCTGAAATATCCCTGACTGATCATATAAAATTTTAACCCATATGGAGGCGTCTGGGTCCGACTTCGGCTCAGGTCATGTGCCTGAGCTCGGCTCAGGTCTGTGCTGACAGCTCAGAGCCTGGAGCCTGCTTCAGATTCTGTGTCTCCCTCTCTCTCTCTGCCCCTCCCATGCTCACACTTTCTCTCTCTCAAAAAATAAATAAACATTAAAAAAAAAATTTTTTTTAACCCATACGATTATCTGGCCAAACAGGCAGATTACGTAAGGAGCTATGATTAGAATCACTAAACTTTCATCTTTCAAGTCTTTGATGGTAGTGCTAATCTCTGTGGCCTTTTTGAACACTTTAGGAAATGTGCTATTTGTTGTTTCCATGGACAGCCTGTTCCACTGTTGGATCTCTAATTACAAGAAAGTGCTTTCTTACTTTGACCCACACTAGATTTTTACCTAGTGGATTCAGTCTTCATTTTTGGAGCCCTAAAATCAGAATTTTTGATTTTGATGAAATTATTGATATGGCTCTCACTCTGTGTCTGTAATAACCCAGTGTTCAATAAAAACACCTTTCATTATTGAAGAGATTTTGACTTCTTATTGCTACATCATTATTTTTCTCTTCATGTGTTTCTTCTGGTAGTCTGTATTGAGATCTCAGCACTACATACTCCTTCTCTGCCCTTTACTTCCACACCTGATATTGTTGGTAGTTCTGTCTCCACCCAAAACTTTCTCTATCATAGTAATAACAATTTAGACATGTAACTCTGCTTATCAAGCAGGAACACTGGAAAAATCAACAGTTCTATGGCCCCTTCCCAAGAAAACACATAAGCTTAATTGTTGAATACACACAGCAGAATTTACTGACTTTGATCACACTGCCAGGGTTTTGGTGCTGGTATTTTGGCCAGGATGCTTAGTTTAAGAAACCATACAACATCATAAAATGTTAAAATTTCCCTTTTTTTTGTGAATTGAAATTAAGAATTAACCTAAAATAAACTTTCTGAATGCAAGAAACTATCTAGTCACCTAATTTCTTGCTGTGCCCGCATATATGTGTGAGTGTATATATGTTTCTATAAGTATATGTGTGTACACACATATATATGTGGCATTTAATATTTTAAAGGTCTTAGGGAACTTGAACAATCTGAAAATTAAATGTTATAATGTGTGCTTAAAATTCATTTACCCTCTCATGTTTTCTCTTCATTAGGTCTGTTTGAGGCCGTTCCCAAAGATCATTGTTTTTCTTTTACTTTTTGGTTTTAGAATGAAGAACCTTATTTATGAAGTCTGTACTAATTTGGCTTAAACTTAGCTTTTAGTTTATTATGATGCCTAGACAGATTTCCATTTTCTTTGTATAGAGCACGTTTCCTTATTTTATTTTTATAATTTATTTTTTAAACCTTTTTAAAAACTTAATTTTTTTTTTGCTAATCCATCTTTTCAACATATTTTATTTTTATTTTTAAATATTTTAATTAAAAAAATTTTTTAATGTTTTTATTTATTTTTGAGAGAGACAGCGCAAGCAGGGGAGGGTCAGAGAGAGAGGGAGACAAAGAATCCGAAGCAGGCTCCAGGCTCTGAGCTAGCTGTTAGCACAGAGCCCGACGTGGGGCTCGAACCCAACGAACCGTGAGATCATGACCTGAGCCGAAGCTGGATGCTTAACCGACTGAGCCACCCAGGCGCCCCAAATGTTTGTTTATTTTTGAGAGAGAGTATGAACAGAGGAGGGCCAGAGAGAAAGGAGACAGAGGATTCAAAGTGGGCTCTGTCCTGACAGCAGAGAGCCTGACGTGGGTCTCGAACTCACGAGGCATGAGAGCATGACCCAAGCCTAAGTCCGACACTTAACTGCCTGAGCCACCAGGTGCACCTTACCATTAATAATATTTTAATATTTTAAGTATTCTTTCTGCTGATCTATTCAATTAAGCATTAATAAATTTAAATATAGAGGCAAAATAGATCTAAATGGCAGCTAAAATGCAAAGCATGAGTGAGAGAAATATATGATTTATATTGACGGTATAAAGAATGAATAAAATAATAATAGAAAAAGTTATGTGAGGCTTAAATTTATTTTTCTTGCATTTAAAGAGAGACTCATGGGGTATAATTATTTTTCAAGTTGCCTTTATGAAAGGCATAAATCCTTTTATCTTTCCCCAGAATGTATGATACTATTTATAGGAACATATAGCATATTTGTATTTTTCATGTTTATATCCCCCTTTTTTTTTTTTGAGAGAGAGATAGGATCTTAAGCGGGTTCTATGCTCATCGCAGAGACCAATACAGGACTTGATCCCATGACCCTGGGATCATGACCTGAGCTGAAATCAAGAGTTGGATGCTCAACTGATTGAGCCACCCAGGTGCCCCTATATCCCATTAATTTGATAGAATTTTTAAATAAAAATTATCGCAATGATTAAAAGAATCTTCTGATTTTGTAAAAAATGTTTACAGAGCTGGCTTTCTAATCTTTTGTGAACCATAGATAAAAAGACTTTGGAATTACTAATTTTTTAAAACAGTTTTAGAAACTTTTTAATATATGTATATATAATACATTTTAATATGTAATTAAGCATCTCATTAAGAAAAGGATATTCACATATATAAGAACTTAGGGATGTACTTTTTTTCTCTCCATATGTACCTTTGTTTCCTTGGTGTCCTTCAAGTATTGATATATTACGATTTTTAAAAATTTTTTATGTTTATTTATTATTGAGACAGAAACAGAGCATGAGTGGGGAAGGGGCAGAGAGAGGGAGACACAGAATCTGAAGCAGGCTCCAGGCTCCGAGCTGTCAGCACAGAGCCCAATGCGGGGCTCGAACCCGCGAACCGTGAGGTCATGACCTGAGCCGAAGTCGGACACTTAACCGACTGAGCCACCCAGGCACTCTGATATATTACGATTTTTAAACTATTTTTGTTTCATCATTTTTCTTTCTCTCATGACCTTTCATCTGGTCTTCAGATTTAATCTCAGCCTTTCTCTTCTGATTTAACCTCTGGACTTCCATAGTTAGCACATTTATTCAAAGTATGGATTTATTAGCAAACTTTATTCTTTAACTTTTAGAATATTCTAAGCATTGAGTAATGGGATGTCTTTGCAAAATTTCTCTTTCAAGGTAATATGCAAACACAGAGCTCTCCTTTTGCTCGGGGAAATATATTTTGTGAGCCTCCAACTGAACTTCAGATTAAACAGCAAGAATTATACAAGAACTTTCTTCGTTTTCAGGTGAAGTACTTATTTGATCATAGTTTCTAAGTTTTGGTAGAATTGTAATAAACCAAACTTGCAAAGATTTTATCCACAGGATAAAGAATAAATTCTAGGGATTCACCCAAGGGATACAGAAGTGCTGATGCATAGGGGCACAAGTACCCCAATGTTCATAGCAGCACTTTCAACAATAGCCAAATCATGGAAAGAGCCTAAATGTCCATCAACTGATGAATGGATCAAGAAGATGTGGTTTATATATACAATGGAATACTACATGGCAATGAGCATTCATATGCTACATTCGTAGCAACGTGGATGGAACTCGAGGGTGTCATGCTAAGTGAAATAAGTCAGGCAGAGGACAGATACCATATGTTTTCACTCATAAGTGGAACGGGAGAAACTTAGCAGAGGACCATGGAGGAGGGGAAGGGGGAAAAATAGTTGGGGAGAGGGAGGGAGGCAAATCATGAGAGACTCTTGAATACTGAAAACAAACTGAGGGCTGATGGGGGAGGGGGAGAGGGGAAGAGGAGTGATGGGCATGGAGGAGGGCACTTGTGGGATGAGCACTGGGTGTTATATGGAAACCAACTTGACAATAAACTATAAAAGAAAAAAAAAGAAATGGGCTGGAAAACAAGTCCTGTTACTTGTAACATAAACTCATTTTTCCAAAGTCTTGGGTAGTGTGGGGATATGGTGACAAGTACATAAAATAAAGATTCTGTACAAGCTGGGAAAAAATAATGAATTCTAAAATACTGCACAGTTATTTAAAATATCTCATATCAGATATAGGTAGTACTAAAATATTATTTCATTTGTATCTGAAAAAGGAATATGGAAACATGTTAGACATGCAAGTTGTCTTAATCTTTTACTTATTAAATCAATTGAAGAATGCTGAAATTTCTAAAACTGAAAGACTTAAAATATTCATTTTTAGGCATAGAATGAATCTTTCTAGATGCTTATGTGTTAGTAGACAATCAAGTTTTTTTCCAAGTGATATGATATTCTTGACTCAGTATAGTTTGTAAGTTATTAAAAAGCATACATAATCACATTTTGCAGTTATTTGCCCCATTTATGTATGTAAGCAAGTAGCATTTAAAAATCTTAGAAATGCCCAAATGAAGACACTTGAGCATCCAGTGTTTATTAAGCAAACAGACTTATTGAACTCTCATTTTGTGTCTACTCTTGTAGACACAGGGGCGAATACTAGGGGTGGAGCCTGAGGTGAATGAGAAGGACTCACACTTTCTTCTCTCCTCACCTGCACACGCCTTCCCACCCACATTTATATCCCAGTGTCAGATTAATCCTGTGGCCTGAGTAGTCTTCCTTTGACATGACTTCTTACTTGTTTTGCTACTCAAAACCTGGCAGTAGCTTTTCTTTTCTACAGAAAATGTCCAGATTCCTTAATCTGACCTCTAAGGCTATCCAGTGTAATCCCAACCTCTTAAACAAATTCTTCTTAAGTTCTACTCAAACATGTCATCTCTCTAATCCAAATTATCGTGGACTCTTCAGTAAGGCAGCAACATAATGTGTATGCTCTTAGGGGTGATTGATATGGAATTAGTGTTTAGAATATTTTATTGAAGGATTTAAAAGATTGGAAGCAGGGGTATTTTACTACAGTGGCAACAGTGGAAATGGATGGACAGACTTTTCTAAGGATCAACAAAATGAATAGAGTTATTGAATGTAGGAGAGTGGCATCAGAGGTCTCAATGGTGTTGGTCACTCAAGTCAGGTAGCAGCTGATTGAGGGTCAGAGTACCTTTGAACTTGAAGTACCCTGTGGTATACTGTCTATAATGACAGCAAGTCAGAATTATTTAATTCCTCTTATACTTAGCAAGCGTTAGCATGGTTTAGGATAGAATTCAGGGGAAAAAATCTTGAACTTACATAGCCTTTTATTATTTATAGGGTACTTTTGCATATAAATATCTCATTAATCTTCAGACTCTGTGAGGAAAGTATCATTATTTCTGTTTTATGACATGCAACTAAAGCATAGGCTAAGAGACTGACCATGGTGGCAGAGCCTGCAAATTGTGAGGCCAGTGCTGGAACCCAGGTCTCCTGGACATATTGTGCTTACATTTCTAGAGAGCTCTAAGTCTTTCCTCTAATAATAGAGGAAGCTTTGACTATATTAGTTTTAGAGTAAGTTTAGTCTTCAGTTCTCCCACCCTGTAAACCCTCAGTGTACTGTGAATAGATTGCTGTCAAATGGTGGCCTACGTATTTTTCTTTTAGCAGCCTCTTGAAACTCTTTCCCCCAAAATCTAACACAAAACACTAAGAAAATTTAAAATATCTAAATGGTATGTACTACTATCAACACTAAACTATCAGACAAGAATTATCCCCAAACTTAAATGTTAAAAGAAATGTTATAAAATATTCAAATCCATGTGCAAAGATGGCAAGATAAGCCCTTAGCTCCATGTATGCATAAACAAGATATACTGTTAAAGTTAATGCAGCAGAAACCTTCATGTGGTTAAAATTTGGTAAGTAACACACGTGAGTGTTTACATGTCATTTTTAATTACAGCTTTAGAAATGACTAACAAATTTGATAAAATATTTGCAGAACCCTTGAAGCACTTTTGTATTATACATTTGGAAAACCACTGATGTTGGAGTGGCATTTTCTGTCGATTCCTTAGGTGTGTGATCCATTTATGATTATGACCCTGACCATTAATGGAGAAGTGACCTTGTGATCGTGATTTTTTTTTTTTTGGTGGAATAAGGGGAAAGGAGAACTGAGTTAAATGTGAGGTTTTGTTGTATAGATCATAAATGACATTTATCTAGGTTTATTGTACTTGAAGAAGTGATTGTTTACCCTATTAGTACTGAATATTAGGATTGTGCATATTTAGTAGTGTTGTGTGAAAGAAGTGTTGGAAGAAGGCCAAGCATGTAAAGTTATGAGACGTGTGAAAAGATTATAGTTCTTATAGCTCAAAAGATTGGTAACACTAGATATAACAGCCTTGAAGGTAGAGGAAATATAGATAAGAACAATGACAATAATAGGAATAATCATAACCATTTCATACTTAAAAGTAACTAAAATCTATTGATCATCTTAAAAACAGCATCATGAAAACCTAGTATCCATGCTGCCATTCTTCCTTACCTCATTCATGGAGGATCTGGACTGTATCTCAGGGTTCTCATCCTTTGAGATCTTAGACTCTTCCTTAGGGTATTTCTTCAGAGTACTCAGCGCTATAGGCCCCAGGTGACTCAAGATGAAACTTAATTATGAATCCTTGTGGCTAAAATCCTTGTTTACCTTACCACTTGCCAGTAGATAGGAAAGAAGAAAGGGCATTCTGGGGAAGGGAGTCTTGCATAAGGAGTGATTAAATGCTAAAATATTACATTATTGTTTCCAGATACTAATTAAGCCAAGGAACTTTGAGACATAATAGTAACAATCATTATAAAATAATTATGAGTTATTTACTGAGTACCTCTAAGCAGGAGGAACTTATATTTTTTATATACATTATTTTACTTCAATTCTTTGAGCACTCCTTGGAGAAGTAGACATTAATAACTCTTTTTACCAGATGAAAGAACTGAATAAGAATATCTTAAGTTCACCCAGTATGTATGTATTTGGTGGAGATGCAATTTTACTCATAATTCTTAACATTACATCATGTGGCCTCCCTAATAAAATACAAGAAACTGAAACATTTAGGAACTTAAAAAAGAACTTAAAATTCAACCCTATGTTGAATTCATAGGGTACTAGAAAATATTACATGGTACTCTAACTTTCAGCAGTTTTGCAATGTAATAACTAGGTTTAATTCTTTAGATTGAGGAAAAGAAACAAAGAGAGGAAGCAGAGCGAGAGAGACTGAGGATTGCAGAAGAAAAAGAAGAAAAACGGCTTGCAGAACAGAGAGCACGAATTCAGCAAGAGTACGAAGAGGAACAGGAAAAGAAAAGGGAGAAAGAGGAGGAGGTGCATTTTTTCCCTACACTAGTTTTCTCCTTACCCTGAGAGTGAAATCTCTTTTGAGTTTGGAAAGATATTACAGAGGAGAACAGCCTGGAGTATGTTTAGAAAGTATCAGATCAATATTCATTTATTGGTTACTATTTTATTAAAGTGAAAGACTAAGTTGAGAGAGATACATGATGACTTTTTAAAGCCAAAAATTGGTTTAGGCAGACTAGTATGTTATAAAAGATGCCTAATACTTTATGTTAAATAGACAGCCTCTTTTTAAGAATACTGTATCATCTATTAGAGGATATATCTTCAATTTTATGTCTTTATTTCAGACAAATAAGAGCAAATATTTGAATAAACTATAGAATGTATATATGGAGCATACATTTTTCTCTTTATTTTAAAGCAAAGGCTAAAAAATGAAGAGCTTATTCGGTTAGCTGAAGAAAGACGGAAAGAAGCGGAAAGAAAGAAGAAAGAAGAGGAAGAAAAACATAATCTTCAGCTTCAGCACTACTATGCAAGAGAAAATATAATCGGGGAGGAAACAAAAGTAAGTTTCAGACAAAAATGTCGATTAAACCTGTAGTTTAACCCACTTTCACCTTGAGAGTCATGGAGTTGTTTGCAAACAGGAAATGGAGGAGGAGATGCCTTTGTTCCTCCCTTCCATTTTGCTACTTCATTTGGGTGCAGTGCACCGAACTTCCTGTGCTTTGCTGCTGTTTCTCCCCAGTGAATGTAAGGGATTATTTACCCTAGCCATTCTTAATCTCATTTGTATGGTCATTTACCCTAGTCATTCTTAATCTCGTTTGTATGGTCATTGGAGCAGCACCCAACCAGCTGTTCATGATAAGAATAAGTACAGAAATGGAGACTAGATAGATGTTTGGAAACTTTTGTAGCAGTTTGTCAAAGTAATCATATGTCCGTTGAACCTAAGCTGGACTTGAATAGTGTAATGCCTTTTAAAAAAATTTTCATGTATCTAGTAGTTCATTTTTACTCTGTTTTACATATTTATCCTTGATGCATTGGAAATTAAAAAAGAACCCAGTGGCTCACAATGGACTGGTTTCAAATCCGTATCTGAGACTGGTGGATATCCACAGTTAGGTACGTGTTATTTGAGAGGTTTTCTCTCAGGAAAGCCGGTTGGCCCCTATGAAGCTCTAGTTTACACCCTTGCTCATATTTCAAAGCTATATTTAAAATTTTATAAGCATAAGTGCCACTGGGGATTTGTTAAAAATACATCTTCAGGTCTCATTTATAGAGTATCTGATTTAATAAGTCTGAGGTTAGTCCAGGAATCTGCATTTTACAGGTATTCTTAGGGGTTTGGATATCAGGCTGTACCACACCTTGAAAAACTCTGTACGTGTTGTAGGTTTAGCCCAATTTAAGAAAATGGTTTTCAGAAATTTAGATTTATACAGACGTTTTTTTCTAAAGAGCATTTGCAAAATTACTTTTAACCGTGGGCTCCTCTAGTGTATTTATGATGTGGTTTGGTACACTCTTCAGTCTGTAACCTACTGTAGATGACATGAACCATTTCTGATTGGTTCAAATTCACTGTTTTATTTCTCACCCCAGGGTTTTATGGTGATAGAGATAAATGTTTGCAATTAGAATCTGCTGAAACATTGTTTAAAAGAGAATTTATAAGCAACACCTGTTTTTGTTTTATTTCTTTCAGTGTTCTAGTAATGTTATATCCTTCATTCGTAGGAAGTTGGATATATATTTGTTCCACCTTTAAAATAGTATTCAAGTCTCATTCATTCATTTTTTAAGTTAATAACATTTATTTTTTAGAGCCATGTTAGGCTTGTAGCAAAACTGAGTGGAAAACACAGAGAATATTTTCTTGTAAAACTGATTATTTAAGAATGGAAGATAGTTGTTAGTTTTCCACAATTTCCACAGTTGCCAATTTCTTACTATGTTTAAGAGAAAATGCTATCCTTAGGAATATACAGTTTTATGACTATTATAGTTCAATTTTGAAGTACCATAGTTTTAAACCAGCTTTGTTCCATTTAATGTATTTTGCCCTCATTTGTGAAGTTATCTTTGCTAACTGTAATTTTTCTTTTATTCATGTATGCCTGATAGGTATTTTTGTCTTTTCTCTCAGTTTCTACTTTTGTGTCACCATTTATTTTTTAGTTAGCTTATATATTTAGTTTCTTGAATTTGGTTTTGTGGGCTTTTTTAAAATTGGATTTTTTATCCTAATCAGTTACAGTCTTTTGAATAGTGATGCCTACATCCACCTCTTTTTATCATACCCAATATATTTGATCATATTAGTTGAATTTCTGACTTTTTTGTTTGTTTTTGCTTCCTTGATAGTTATTTGTTTTCTTATTATGTGTAGTATGCTTTGCTTGCTTCATCCTCTGTGGTCCTTTACAGGGTTTATTATATTGTCTGTATAATTCTGTTTGTGGTCATCTAGTGATTTTAAAAGAAAAGATTTTCTCATACATTTTTAATTTTATCAAAGTCACCAGGAAAGTGATATTTGATTTTGTACCGTGCAGAATGAGCAGTTTAATATCCACACATACATTCTGATCTGGTCTGGGTAGTTTTTTTTAAACCAGATAATTATTATTGCATTTTGTTGGGAGCTTTTATGTCTTTAGTGTTTTGATTTTAATGTGAAGTTGGGAACTGTTGGCTTTATTATGTTATAAACTAAAACCCTGTTTTATTTTCTTACGGAGACATAGAATGATCTGGAAAACTCCCTCATCCAAGATGCTCTTGGTGACAAGGGATCTGGATTTTAGAATTTGATTCATATTATTTTCCAGAAAAGAGTTTTTGTTTTTTGTGTTGTCCTATTTCTTCTTATTACTAAGACAGTTTTTTACGTTAGTTCTTTTTGTTTTTGTTTTTGTTGTTTTCCTAATATTTGGTATATATTGTTGCTTAAGTTTATTGAATTTTTTATTTTAATCTGGGAGTCTTATTCTTTTAATAACAATATCTAAATCAATGTTTATCATAACTGATGTTTTTGATCTTACATAATTGAATTTCTGACTTTTTTTGGTAAAAAGTATTTTATTAAATAAAAGGAGTAGCATTCTGAACTTCTTAAATGATCTTGCTAACTATTAGGGGTGTTTGTGCATGCGCGCACATACACACACACACTCACATAT
The DNA here is from genome assembly GCA_028646485.1 of Cryptoprocta ferox. Classification (NCBI taxonomy): domain Eukaryota; kingdom Metazoa; phylum Chordata; class Mammalia; order Carnivora; family Eupleridae; genus Cryptoprocta; species Cryptoprocta ferox. Next base: position 61,522,015 of record CM053569.1, on the reverse strand, counting down.
GTGTATATACATACATATATTGGTCGTACGTGTGTATACTTTTCCCCTCAGCGCTTGAGACAGCCTTCTCCTATAGTTCCTGCTCTTCAGAACAAAATTGCAAGCAAACTCCAAAGACCTCCTTCAGTTGACAGCGTTATAAGTTCCTTTATTCAGGTATATACTTTTTCTTTTGATATGTTAATCTTAGCTAAGTTATTTTAGATGGGGGGAGTTGAATGAGATTTTTTTTAAATTTTATTATATTTAGCTAGGTTATATTTTTTTCAGATCTGAAATACAGATAATGTTTACATTTATTTGTTGCTTCAGCTATAGTTGATGTTTGGTGCCCTAAAGTTTAAATTCTTTTGACAGATTATAATTTAGCAAATGGTTCTTGTCCAGGCCCCTCAAGAAGGCCTTTTCTTTGATAATTTATCATTTGGCTAGCTGTAGTTATGCTAAGGAAGTCCCTTATACTGAGCTCCCATCAACAGAGAGCCGGGAAAATGTTCCAGAAGGGTTGATCCTTTGAGATGACTCTTGAAGAAGAAGTAGGAATTTGCCATAAAGAGGAGCATGAGGGACTTTCAGTGTGTGCAAAATCATGGAGGGAAGTGTAAGCCATATGGCGCCCACAGACAGTACACCAGGTTTGGTCTGGCCTGATAATGCCTGACCAAGGTGGCAACAGAGGTATCCTTCAGAACATATGTGGGATGTTGTATGGACTGCTAAGGAGTTTGACTTTATTCCCATTGATGAGTGGATACCAAACAAGCTAGTTACTGGAATAGACAAAGAAAGATGTTAGAACATTATCTTGAATCTCACCCTCCGAGATTCTGATTTAGGAGGTCTATAGTAAATAATGGGAATGCATGTAATACTTTAAGTAAGAGAATGACATGTGTCGTAAGTAGGAGAGTGGCCATATATGTCTTGCATAATGTTCTCTCAGGCAATGGTGTGGAGATTAGTGTATTTTAGAGGTCAGGCAAGACCATAAACCTGGAAACAAGTTAAGATGGTTTGCAGAAGTCCAGCTATGAGACTTTGAGGATGTAAATAAGACAGTAACATTAACAACTGAGAATGGATGACAAGTTCAAGACATACTTAAGAGATACAAATAGTGGTATTTACTGACTATGTGTATGTGGGGTGAGTAACAGTGACAACTTTCAAGCTTTTTGAGATTTATATAGAGTAGGCAGTTGAAAATAGAGGCTGTGACTAAAGAAGGTGCTCTGGACTGGTTTTCTAGTTTTGGAAGCTCTTACCATTGTTGCTTGTCAGATTAGTACTGTAGTCTAAGATGAGTTTGGGTAAAGCAAAGAGGGCAGAGGATGGAAAACCAGGGAATTAAATACTTAAGAAGCAGAGAAAGGAAACAAAGTGACAGAGAGTGGCAATATCAGTTGCTACTGGGCAAGTAAAATAAGGGCATAAAATGACCATTAACTGTGTCACTTGGGGATCACTGGTGACTTTGGGGAGAGCTGTGTTGGTGGAGTGATGGGGTGTAGAAGCAAAGCAGTAGCTGTATGGTGAGGAATGAATGGGCATGAGGAAGTAGATACCCACATTGCATCTATTCTTCTTGAAAGTGGAATGGCTACAGAGAGAAGTAGAGAAGGGACAGTAGATAGTGATGGAGGAGGTAAGAATTTTTTTTTTAAGAAGGAAGAGGATTTTTTTAACATTTATTTTTGAGAGAGAGAGACAGAGAGAGAGCGAGCACGCACAAGCACAAGCAGGGAAGGGGCAGAGAGAGGGAGACACAGAATTCGACCTGGGGCTCGAACCCACACACCGTGAGATCATGACCTGAGCTGAAGTTGGATGCCGAACCAACTGAGGCGCCCCAAGAAGGAAGAGGTTTTTAAGCATAGGCTGAGACAAGAGAGTGACTGGAGGAGGTGGGAGTCACTTAACTAGATATAGAGAACAGGTGAAGGGATTGGTTTTGGATGGAGCAAAGACTGTCCCATTGTGATAGGAAGGAAAAATACATGTAGGTAAGTGTATAGATAGGATACTGGGAAGTCTGGTTTTCTTTTACATATAGTTACTTCAAAAAATTATTCTTTTCAAACTTCTGAGTAGGAAAGACATACTGAGTATATCTTTGTTTTGGTTATTAAACAGGAAAGTTCCATGTCCAGGGCACAGTCTCCTCCAGTACCTGCCAGGAGAAATCAGCTCCGTGCAGAAGGTAGAGTTAACTATGAAGTCTGTAATCTAGAATATTTCCCATAAACTTTTTATTTTGAAGTTAATTCTACACTCATAGACTCTTGCCAAAGAGTATAGTGAGGTCTTGTGTACCCTTCCCGCAGCTTCCCTCTGTGGTAATATCTTACATAGAACAATAGCCAGGAAATTAACACTGCTATGTTCTACAGACCTCCATCAGGGCTCACAGTTTCAACATGAAGTAACTGTTGTGTGTTTGCATTTGTGTGTGGTTCTGTGCATTTGTATGATGTAAAACTTGTGTGACTACTGTACAGTCAGGGTATAGAACTATGGCATCACCACAGAGGAATGCTCTTGTGCTGCCCCTTTATAGTTGCACTTTCCCCTCCCCAAGAATATTTCTTAACTTTAAAAATTCCTGTATTATCAGAAATGTGTGTGGGGTCTTACTGGTGTTCATGAATATGATCTGTATATATATATAAAAAACATAAAAATTAACTTTTCATAAAAATGTCTCTGAGCATTTTAGTTTTATAAGTCAGGTTATATTAAATGTTTAATCTTATGTTCTTATACCCGTCTTATTTTTTTCTTACTATGAATTTGCAGAAGAGAAAAAAAATGTAATAATGGAGTTATCGGAAATGAGGAAACAGCTTCGTAGTGAAGAGCGGCGTCTACAAGGGCGGTTGCTACACATAGACAGTGATGATGAAATTCATATAAGGTAAGTTTTGAATTGTGTTTTTTGTTTGTTCATATCTTTTTTGTTCAGGAGAAGGAATCATATGTTAATCAGAACCTATCCAGTAATTCTACAGTGTTGAAACAGGATTAATTAATCATTATTGTAAAGTCACATTAGAATGAATAATTTGCATGCTTGAGAAAAGTTTTTAACAGATTGTTGGTGAAATTATATAACTGAAATAGCTTTTCTCCCAAAAGAAATCTAGCTAAACAATTATATCCTAGTGGAGGGACTCAGTACAACTAATCCAAAATAATATATGCTTTATTGGATCAGTATTTGTAGTGTGTGGTAGGTTTTCTTTTTCTTTCCTTCCTTCTTTTTTTTGGTGGGGGGCAAAATAGCTCTTTCTTTAATTAACCAGTATGCTTTTAGATTCACATTCTTGAATTTTATGTAGATTACGTTGCCTTCATAACATATTTATCCACACTTGTTGAATCCATTCACTGTGAAAATATGGGATATTTAATGACTATTTAACCGAATATAAAACATTTAAATTGAGTGTCTTAACTGTCTTTCCCTACTGCCGGTAGTATATTTATGGCAGTGTGATGGTAGTGGCTGTGGTGACAGAGATACTGGGATGGGGGAGGAAGAAAGAAGTAGTACTTTCTTGAAGGAAAAACAGAAATAGCTGTAACCATGAAATGTTTAATAGGATTAGACTTAGTGAAAAATCAGTTTTGGGGGCACACCATTCTTCCAGCTCTATCTTAGAATGGATTGTCTCACCACAGAAATCCGTGAATGAAAAATAATTGACTCCTTTTCTGACCTTATGTACACAGGCAAATGGGTGCAGAAGTGGCTTTGTAGAAGCTAATCTAAGTGGTAGGGAAGTCCTCCTTAGAAAAGAGGTAGTTGAAACAAGACTAGAAGAAGACATAAACTAGACAATTAAGAAAACAGTCTCTTTACTTTCCCTCTCTTAGTCTTCTACAAAATCAGGCACAGAAATTTAGTCCATTAGGGGAAAATGATATAGGAATTGAAAATTTCAGAGTGTGGAATAATCATTTTCAAGCTATTTTTTACGTTTTCCATTAACAATGTACTTTCTAAAATATTTATTTTCTAGCAAAGTAACTTACTACCAAATATTTCTGATCATTTTTGCCAAAAGGACTCCTATATTTTTTAAAGCAGTATTCTTCAAGCTGCAGATGGCAGTCTATTAGTAGGAAGTAAAGTCAATATAGTAGGTAACTACCACACTTTTTTAAAAGGGTGTTTATTTAAAGAAAATAAATTATTTATTTTGGCATAAGTTTAGATTAAAGAAAAGTTGCAAACATAGTACATAATTCTCATATGCCCCTCACTCAGTTTTCCCAATTGTTAACATCTTGTGTTACTAGAGTATGACTGTCACTAAAAAGCTGATATTGGAACACTACTACTAAGTTCCGGGCTTTTTGGATTTCTCTAGTTTTTCCATTAATGTTCTCTTTCTATTCCAGGATGTAATCAATATATATGGTACCACATTACATTCAGTTGTCGTGTCTCCTAATCTCCTCTGGTCTGGCACAGTTTCTCATTCTTGTTTTCATGACTGTAATAGTCTAGAGGGGTATTGACCTTGTAGAATCCTGTAGAATGTCACTCAGTCTGGGTCTGTCTGAAGTTTATTCATGATTAGACTGGTGTTAAGGGTTTTGGGAAAGAATAGCACAGGGCAGGTGGCCTTCTCATCACATCACATTGCATCACATCACATTGCATCACATCATGGGGGTACATGGCATCTACCTGATATCCCTGGGCATGGGAACCTTCATCATTTGGTTAAAGTAGAATTTGCCAAGTTTCTGTGCTGCAGTTAGTATTATTCTTAGGACATGAATCAGTAAATCTGGCACACCTGCAAGAATGGGTAGGCGGTGGGATTAAACTCCATCTCCTGAAGAGGGCGTTGGTTATCTATATATATTACTCAGAATTGTAAATAATAAAATGTAAAATAAAAAAAATTATAGGAAAGATTTGTCCCTTCTCATCCCTTAATTTATTCAATCATTTATTTATATCACTTTTATTTCATGTATATTTATTTTGTACTTTGCGTTATAATCCATTGTCCATTCTTTGTGGGCACTTTCTTACTTTCTGGTATTACAAGACACTCCAGGATCCTCTTGTACTTCTCCCTCAGTCCTAAAATCAGCCATTTCTCCAGGGAGCCATGATTCCTCTTGGAGAATGATCTGTAGAAACCAAGGTCTGGATGCTTGGATGTGTTTGCTCCTACTGGGTGTCATTGCTTCTCGGCCCTGTTAGTGGACAGAGCTAGGTAATTTAATATATGTATGTGTGCTAAGTCATATTAGCACATCTCTGTCATTCTTCCTGTGTCTATCAATTTGTGTATTTATTAAGTTTGTACTGACATTTATGACTCTAATCTAGTATGTGGTAGAATTTTAATGTAGCATCTTTTTTTTTAAATGTTTATTTTTGAGAGAGAGAGCGTGAGTGGGGGAGGGGCAGAGAGAGGGAGACACAGAATGTGAGGTATCCCTGAAAAGGAAACAGACTAGCATACAGGGAACAAAAGCACCCAAATGCACAGACAAATCAAACAAACAAGCAAGCCAAAAGGGGAAAGAAGTAAAGAAAAGGAAAGGAAAGGAAAGAAAAGAAAGAAGAGA
>CM053569.1:61496410-61515920 GCA_028646485.1 Cryptoprocta ferox | reverse complement strand
GGTGGTTTTTTGAAAGAATAGTTTGTTTCTTTTAGAATTTTCAAAAACTTTGAGATATTAAGCTATTTGGTTTTATTTTTTGTTCGATTACTTTAGCTTTTTAAACATTGCTTAAAATGCTACATTATTTGGTTTTTTTTTTTTTTAGTTTAGGAATAATTTATTATTGTTGAATACCTTTAAAAGATGATTTAACTATATTTAAATTTAGTAAAATTGTATAATTTTAAATTAATAAAGTGTTAAAGGTAGGAAAATTGCTATTAGAAAATTATTGGATGTAGGTTTACAGACTAACAGGAATTGTACCAAAAGACCACTCTGCTATTTGCTAAAACTAATGGAGGGGCAGGTCAATAGCTGCCCAAGGAACCATCCTTGCCTGTGCTTGGTGAACGTGCTTTAACTTGCGGGTCACCAAAGCAGTGAGATGGTGAAGCCCTAACGAAAACACTGGCTTCGAAAAAGAAATATTAACCTGAGGCTACTTTGCTCTATGGCATCAAAAGGCAAGCAAAAAAGTAAAAAAAAAAAAATTGTGAAGTTAATTTATGATAATCTCTCACTTCAATAAGGGAAGTGAGATGCTGATACTAACTAGCATTTTCTCTGCTAAAAGCAAAGACTGGATATATTTAATAAAAACTTCATCTGTTTAGAATCCACTCAAAAAAAAAATACCCTCTCTGGTAGAATCTGGTGCAAAATTGATCCTAAATCAAGGTTTTCCTGGATGGTGTCTGTGGTTCTAGTCCTTACAACTCAAAGGGATTTCAGAACTCCTCCCTCTATCCCCCCACTCCAGCCATCAGTGAAAACTTCCATGGAAACAGGTTTCAGTTCATACAGAATGTGCTATATAGTCCTTTAAGCTTGGCCATTTACCTGTATTAATCGGTTTATTCTGAAGTTCATTCAGTCTTCGCATCCGTTCTTCATTTCTCATTCTAAGCTGATCAATATTTATACTGGACACAGATTTTAAAGAGAGACCATCTGGTGGTACATCAGGATGACTGTTATCCTGCCATTAGAAAATAGAATTTCAGAAACAGTAACTAACATAAAATGTTAATAAATCAGTGAACCTAAAAATATTCTTGCCCCTAATAAATGTAAAATCTGTAGGATTTATATTCTAACTCCTGGTGTTTATTCATGCAGGCTCAGATGAAGGTATAGCATTTGTGGTAATATTTAAATGCCACCAGGCTGGGATGAAAGTGGGGAATTTTAAGACCCAAAAGGTAAAAATTGAAGTATAATTGGCTAAGAATCAGTTGCGCTACAGAAATCAAGACAAGGTGGTAATGGCATAAAGACAGACCTACAGATCAATGGAATAGATATGATATTCCATAAAGGAATAAACCTTTACCTTTATGGACAAAAGAGCCAACAAAATTTACTAGGGGAAAGAATATCTTTTCAGCAAATACTGGAACTGGATTGTCCACATGCAAAAAAAAATGAATTTAGAACCCCTAAACCACATGAATTGCAAAAATTAATGCAGAGTGGATCACTGACTTAAATTTAAGAGTAAAAGCTATAGGGGCGCCTGGGTGGCTCAGTCACTTAAGCATCTGGCTCTTGGTTTTGAGCCCTACGTTGGGCTCTGTGTGGGCAGTGCAGAGCCTGCTTGGGATTTGATCTCTCCCTCTCTCTGCCCCTCCCCCACTCACGCTGTGTCTCTCTGTCTCTCTCTCTCAAAATCAATTTTAAAAAAAGCAAAAACTATAGAAGAAAATAAATTAGTAATTTTTATGATAACTGGGTTGGGTAATGGTTTCTTAGATAAGATACCAAAAGCACAAGCAATAAAAGACTGCTAAGTTGGGCCTCATCAAGAATGAAACCTTTTATACTTTAGTAGACACCATCAAGAAAGTACAAAAAAGAACCCACAAAATGAGAGAAAAATCTGCAAGTAAGGGACTTGTGTCGAGAATATACAAAGAACTTACAAATCAACAGACAACCTAATTAGAAAATGGGAAAAGGGTTTGCACTGACATATTTTCAAAGAAGATATACCAATGGCTAAGAAGCACATGAAAATACACTGAACATCTTAGGGAAATACAAATCAAACCCACAATGATATATTGCTTCACACTCACGAGGATGACTATAATAAAAGAGACAATAACAAGTGGTGGCCATGATACAGAAGCCTGGTTTCCCTTCATATACTGCTGGTAGTATAAAAGAATGTAGCTACTTTGGAAAACAGTCTGGCAGTTCCTCAAAATGTTGAGCATAGTTAACTCTATAACCCAACAATTTTATTCCTACGTGTTTATGCAACAAAATAGAAAAACATCAAAAAACTTTTACACATGGGGCACGTGGGTGGCTCAGTCAAGTCACTGTTTGACTCTTGGTTTCGGCTCAGGTCATGATCTCACAGTTCGTGGGTTGGAGCCCTGTGTCAGGCTCTGCTGACAGCGAGGAGCCTTCTTTGGTTTTTTCTCTCCCTCTCTGCCTGTCCCTCCCTGCTCCCTCTCTCTCTCTCAAAATAAACTTAAAATTTTTTTTAAAACTTAAACCCAAATGTTATAAAAGCAGTATTCCTAACAGACTAAAAAGGGAAACAATGCAAATGCCCATCAAGTGTTGAATAGATAAAATGAAAAAAAAAATGGAATAGCCATACTAAGAAGTACTATTCAACAACAAAAAGGAGGCAAGTACTGACATGCTGAAACTTCAGAGAAAAAAGAAGCCAATCACAAATGACTATATCTCATTTCTGTGTATCCAGAAAAGGCAACTCTATAGAGAGAGAAAGTAGACTAATGGTTGCTGTGGAAACAAGTTTAAGAAATTGCCAGAAGTTGTCTACTCAACAAAGTACATAACAATGTCACAAAGGCTTTTTACTAGCTACATTGTAAAAACATTTACACACATTCTATGAAAAGAATATGCGTTGAATATCAGTCTTCCTGTCTAATGTGACCTTGGGCAAGTTATCTGACCAAAATAGAAGATACCTATATAGTAGGTGCCTAAAAGGATAAAGCAGATTTTCCAATAAATGTTTATCAGTTGCTTCTTGTACCTTCTCTGAAATCCAAATACTCCGCAAAGGAGTAAAAGGAAGATTGGGGTGCAGAATGAACTTTCTGTGCCAGGCACTACTAGACTTGTACCCACACTAGGAGATAGAAAAACAGTACCTCAAAGAAGCCGAGGTACCAGAGTTCAGTGACCTGCCTAAAGTCAGCCAACTATCTGGTGGTAAAGCCTACATTTAGACTTATGGCCATCTCCTTCCTGAAGAAGTGCTCGTTCTTTACTGGACCACACCAATTTAACATGGCTCAGAACCCACACCTCTCACTCCTAAACTGAAAAGGGGAAAAATGAAAGACATTTCATACATACAAAGTCCAGTCCTTTCAATTTGTTCCTCCTGCGCTCCCTTGCAGAAGGCAACTGTGACTGTGGAGGGAGGGGGTCATCTTCAATGGCAGGATATGTCTCACCATAAGCACCTAGGAGGACCACACAATAGAGAAGCCTTAAACATTCACCATTTCACATCTTTTTACTCAGAGTTAAACCAAGACTCTTTTTTAAATAGCTTTAAGGCATTATTTACATATAATAAAATTCAGCTACTATAAATGTACAATAGTTCAGTAACTTTTCTAGAATTGTGTAGTCATCACTACCACCCAGTTTTAGAACATGGCTGTCACCTCAAAAAGTTCCCTTGTGCTTGCAGGCAATCGCAACTCCCACCTGCCCAGCCCTTTGTAAACACTAATCTGCTTTCAATCTGGGGAGATTTACCTTTCCTGAGATTCCATATAGATGGAATTATACAATGTAATATTTTGTATCTTCCACTTAGTATAACGTGTTTGAGGTTCTTCTACATTGTACCATGTATCAATTCATTCTTACTGCTGAATACAGCTCCAGCATATGATACATCGCATTTCATCTATGCATTTACTAGTTGATGGATATCTGAACTGTTTCTAGTTGGTGATTATTAATGCTGCTGTGAACATTCGTGTGCATGTCTTTGTGGCCATACATTTCATTTCTTTGGGGGTATATTCCTAGGAGTTAATTTGCTGGATCCTATATGGAACTTTATATTTAGCATTCTGAGTAACTGCCAAACCATTTTCAGAAGCGGTTCTACCATTTTACAATTTAAGAAGGTTCTAGTTTCCTCATATCCTCACCAGCACTTGGTATTGTCAGTCTTTTTAGTTGCAACCTTTCTAGTGACCTTGGAGACCCCTTATAACATTTAGAATTTTTTCTCCAACTCCTTATTTTAAAAAAATTAAAACCTAAAGTTGTAATTATAATATAATGAATACCTAAAATAACCATTTATTTTTCCACATTATTTCTATTTGAGGAGGAGGGTGTTGTTGCTAGTTTTTGCTGAACCAGTAAGTTGCAGGTATCATGACTCTCCATCCCCACATACTTAAAGCACGTGCTATCTAAGAACAAGGACTGTGTCCTATATTAAGCCTACAATTTCACTATCACATCAGGAAATTTGACATTGATACAATATTATCATTTGCCCCTATAAGTGATTTCAAATTTCTGATATTTAAAATGTTTTGTTTTTTAAGGCAGCAATAGCTACATTTTATTTAATGAGTTGTGGTTTTCTAAAATTCCAAAAATATACTTTTCTGACTTCAGGGTGCGTGGGTGGCACAGTCAGTTGAGCTTATGACTTCAGCTCAGGTCATAATCTTGTGGTTCATGAATTTGAGCCCCATGTTGGGTTCTGTGGTGACAGCTCAGAGCCTGGAACCTGCTTCAGATTCTGTGTCCCTCCCCCTACCCTCTGCTCCTCCCTTACTCGCACTCTGTCTCTCTCTCTCTCAAAAATAAACACTAAAAAACTTTTAATGAAAAAAATGAAATTTTCTGATTTCTTTATATACCCCACCACTAATTCACTTGCTTTAAAATACATATACTATTTTTTACAAGAGCTTTAAGTTCAGTAAAATGGAGTGGGAAATAGAGAATTCCTATATACCCCTGTCTACACACACATAGCTTACCTATCAACAACCTCCACCAGAATGGTATATATGTTGAAATCAGTGAACCTGCACTGATACATTATCACCCAACATCCAGAATTTACATTAGGCCTCACTCTTGGTGATGTACATTCCGTAGGTTTGACACGCACCCACTATGACAGTGTCTCCCACAGAACAACTCCGTGCCCTAGAACTCCTCGGTGTGCCACCTATTCTTCAAGGATCCTGTCTTTCCATGGTTTTGTAATTCATTCCTTTTTAGCACTGAGTAATAATATTGCATTGTCTGGATGTACCACAGTATATTTATCCATAAATTTATCCATATTTGTCTTCTGAAAGACATCCTGTTTGCTCCCTGGACTTGGCAATTATTGTTAAAACTGCTGTAAGTATCTTGGTGAGGATTTTTGTACAGACATAGTTTCAGCTCCTTTGGGTAAATTTCAAGGAACGTAAGTGCCGCATTGAAAGGTAAGGAGTAGGTTTGGTTTCCTAAGAAACACCCAAAGTGGCTGTACCTTTTTACATTCCCATCAGCTGTGAGCGAGAGTTCCTATGGATTTTGGCCATTCTAATAGTCATATCTCATTGTTAATTTACATTTCCCTAAAGACATATTTTCTTTCTTTTTTATATTTTTTAATAGTTTATCGTCAAGTTAGTTTCCATATAACACCCAGTGCTCTTCCCCCCAAGTGCCCTCCTCCATGTCCATCACCCTCCTTCCCCTTTCTCCCTTCCCCTTCAGCCTTCAATTTCTTTTCAGTATTCAAGAGTTTAAAGACATATATTCATATGCCTATTTGGCATCTGTAAGTCTTTAGTGAAATGTCTATCTTTCACCCATCTTTTAATTGAATTCTTTCTTACTGTTGAGTTTTCAGAGTTCTTTGTATATTTTGGCTAACAGTCCTTTACCAGATGAGTCTCTTGTATTTTCTTCTAGTCTGTGGCTTGTCTTCTCATTCTCTTGCCATGGTCTTCCACGGAGCATCAGTTTTTAATGAAGTCTAGTTTATCCAATTCCTCTCTCTCATGGCCTGTGCTTAGTGTTGTAACTAAAAAGTCATCACTATATCCAAGTTCTTCTAGGTTTTATCCTCTTTTGTCTTCTAGTTTTATAATTTTGCATTTTACACTTGGGTCTGTGGTCCATTTTGAGTTGATTTTTGTGAAGGGTGTAAGGTTTGTGTCTAGATTCATTTTTTTGCATGTAGTCCAGTTGTTCCAGCACCATTTGTTGAAAAGACCATCTTTTGTCCACTGCAACTACCTTTGCTCTTTTGTCAAAAATCAGTTGACTATACTTGTTTGGGTCTATTTCTAGACTCTATTCTGTTCAATTGATCTATCTGTATATTCTCTTACCAGTACCACCCCATCTTGATTACTATAACTTTATAGTAAGTCTTGAGGTAAATAGTGTCAGTCCTCTTCTCTATCCTCTTTCTATATGGTTCTGGTTACTCTTGGTCTTTTATCCCTCCATATAAACTTTAGAATCACTTTGTTGATACCCATAAATTCTGACTGGGATTGCACTGAATTTATAGATCAAACTGGGAAGAAATGCTATCTTAAACCGTACTGAGTTTCCCAATTCATGAAATAGATATTTCTATTTTATTTCATAAGAGTCTTATAGTTGTTTTCATAAAACAGAACAAAAAAATATATAAAAGATACTATATATACTGTTATGACTTTTTAAAACTGAAAGATTCACATGCAGTTTTAAGAAACAGCAGCAGTCCTTTACACACTGGGCCCAGTGCCCCCCAGTGGTAACATTTTGCATACAAGAGCAATAGTCTCACATCCAGGATATTGATACTGATAAGATACACTTGACACTCATCTCTCAGTATAGTCCATAGTACGGAAGTACTGCAGTTTAACTACTCACCTGTTGAAGGACATCTGGGCTGATTCCAGCTTTGGCTATTAGAAGTAAAGCTGTTATGAAAATTCATGTTCAGGCTTTTGTGAGAACCATTTCTATGACTTCTAAGGTTCATTGTAGTTATAAAGTTTTGAAGATCAGAGTCATATTTGATAATTACTAAGTTAGTAAAACAGAATATTCACATTTTCCCATCTTGCAAAACAAAAGGTACTGATTTTGTAAATATGGAGAAAAGTACTTAAAAGAAATATAATGTTCAATATTTAAAAAACTAGATTGGTAAAATAAATATACTCACCAATAAAAGCACTATCAGATTCCAATAATGAAGTTTTCAAAAAATCATCAGAGTCCTCTCTGAGCTAAAAGAAACATCATATATTAATGACTTTTATTAGTATTGTATGGAAAAACAACAAATTTGAACCAAGAGGCACATGTCTCCACACTGTCCCCAAAATTAGCAAAAAAGGATGGCTGCTTCTCTCCTACACCACATTCCAATGCTCCCCAAATACAGGAAAGACCCTTTTTTATAAAATTTTTTAAGTTTATTTATTTTTGAGAGAGAGAGAGAGAATGCACATGAGTGGGGGAGGAGCTGAGAGAGGGGGAAAGAGAGAATCAAGAATCAAGCCAAAATTGAGAGCTGGATGGTTAATTGACTGAGCCACCCAGACGCCCCAGGGAAGACCCTTTCTACTGAGGGTCACAATTAAAATGAAAAGGTCTTTAAACACTGCCAAGACTCACTCATTCCTTCAATAAATCTGTGTAGTGCACTGGTTCCTCCATGCCAGGAACAAAGATGAGTAAAAGTTTCTGCTGTGGAGTGGATCAGGGTGCCATGGGGGACAGAGAGGAGCACGCCCTCAGATAAGAGCCCTGTGTGACAACAGCTGTCACACAGGTATAGCACAGATGTAGAGAGAACAGAAAAGAAGGAGACAAAATAACACTACAACTGGGCTTATAATGAGCTCTCAAATAAGAGATTTACATACAGAGAATAATATCACCTTAGAAGCTAGAAGGAACCTAAAGTCACCTACCACCACCCCCCCACCAAGTTTTTAGGATGTGCTAGAACATGCCACCAAAGAGCTATTATCCATTAGTTTCTAAATACATTCCACTGATACACAGCATTAATTATCACAAAGAAAGTCTTCTCTTTCACTCAATTCTTCCATATACTTCATTTAATTTTCCTTTCTAACACCTGTTGATTCTGCTTTTGCTTCTTAGCAAATACAACAGCATCTAATATCTACCAGATGGTCAGAAGCAGCTGTCCCTAGCACTGCCTACCTATCACCACACCTGTTCTTCATCAGTCCTTCCCATAACTGAAAAGTGCTCCAAGTCCACCAAAGCTCTACCTTCTCCATGATAACCTGCCCCATTTTCATTTGTGTTTCCTATATAATCCAGCTTTTAGGAAGATGAGGAGCCTATAACTTAGTAGCTTTTTGGTAACAGCCATGATAAACTGTTGGCTTATGCTAAGTTTCTACTCAGCAAAATATGGTGTTACTAACTCAGGGTTTTAATCAAAATCCCAGCTAATAAATTTCGATATCCTTTCATTGAGAAATGTGGCTCCCACATACAGAGAAACCTACCGACCTACAGAGTCTTCAGGAACCAGTGTGGTACGGGGACAAAGAGGAGCTCTTGAGACCACCCTGGTTTCAGATCTGGGCTTTGCAGCTAATGGACCGTGTGGCCACGTGCTAGCGGTTTCTTCATGTGTCAAATAGGGATAAGCCTACGTTGTTGTATCAGGTTCCTGGTACAGGTACAGGGTGGTCACTCTGTAAATGGTGAGGCTATTAGCAACATCATTATCAGTTCAAAACTAAGTACCAATAGCTACCAAATGGGGACCCTGGGCTACTACAACAGTAGCTGAGCTGAGCCTGACCTTTATAATCTGAGAATGGGGATAATACGGTTTCTGCCACTCGTGTGTGAAGATTAAATTTCTTTCTAACCTCCATCTTTTCCCCTGAACTTATCTGTCTGCTACTTGCCAGTCCAACTGTTTGTCCAACAGGCATCTCAAAACTTACCATGTCTAAAACCAAGTTCCTAATCCTCTCCCGCAAACGTGCTTCTCCTGCTTTTCTACTGCTGTGCACAGCAGTTCCCAACTGAAACCCTTGACTCCACCTTTGTCGTCTCATACCCTGCAGCCAACATCTCAAATTCCCATCAGGTCTCCTTTCAAAATAATCCAAACTTCCGGGGCATCTGGTGGCTCATTTGGTTAAGTGTCTGACTCTTAATTTCAGCTCACGTCATGATCTCATGGTTTGTAAGCTCAAATCTCGTGTCGGGCTCTGCACGGACAGCTGGAAGACTGCTTGGGACTCTCTCTCTCCCTCTCTCTCTCTGCTCCTCCCCTGCACACACACGCTCTTTCAAAATAAACATACATACAAAAATCCAGCCACTTCTGACCACTTCCACTGCTCCTACCCTGGGCTAAATCACTTAGATTATAGCAGTAGCCATGTGTCACTTCTCTGCTCTAAAACATTGGAAGCTTCTCAACACATGCACAATGTAAAAGGCAAAACCCTGTGATGGATTTGGAGACTGTGCAGTCCAGCCCATCACCTCTCTGCCCACCCTTGTCATGGCTCTCCAGCCTCCCCAGCCTGGTCACTGCTTCCTGTATGCACCAAGCCTACTCTTGCCCAGGGCCACCACATAGAAGCTTCTTCCTCCAGATGTGTCCCCGGTAACTCACACAGCCACCTCCTGGATGTCCTTATTCAAATATTACCTCCTCGAGGCCTTCCATGCCCACCGTATTTCACACCATAAACCCTCTTTTTTTTATGCTTTACTTATTTTTCAGAGGGGGGGGGAGAGAAGGGAGGGGGAGAGAAGGGGGGAGAGAGAGAGAACAAACGTGAACAGGGGAGGGTCAGAGAGACAGAGGGAGACACAGAATCCGAGCTGTCAACACAGAGCCTGACGTGGGGCTTGAACTCATGAACCACGATATCACGACTAGAGGTGAAGTCGGACACCTAACCAACTGAGCCACCCAGGTGCCCCCACACTGTAATAACCCAGGACACCCAGCACCCTTTCCAGCTATCATTTTCTCCAGCACCCCACACTCTACATACTATATATTTATTTGTTTATTGTTTCTCCCTCTTAACAGAAAGTTAGGCTTCAGAGGGCAGGGATTTTTGTTCATTCCTATGCCCCCAGAACCTAGGACTGTTTATCTGCTCCATAGTAAGTATTCAATATATATTTGTTGCATGAAAGCAGCTCATCCTTTCCCTTTTCTTTTTTTAAATGTTTATTTGAGAGAACAAGTGCATGTACACACATGCAGGTGAGGGGCAGAGAGAGAGAGAGGGAGAAAGAGGATCCTAAGCAGGCTCCACACTGTCAGCACAGAGCCCAACACCGGGCTTGATCTCAGGAATCATGAGATCATGACCTAAGCCGAAATCCAGAGCTGGACGTTTAACGAACTGAGCCACCCAGGCGCCCCTCATCCCTTCCCTTTATTCAGTCTTTGCACAGATTTCACCTCCTCAGGATAAGAGTAACACCCTTACCTTGCTTTCTTTCTTAATAGGCCTCACCACTATTTATATAATAAACTCGTATTTCCACTGCTGCTAATACTAACAGCAAACACCCTGTACTCATAATGGGCCAGGCCCTACGCTAAAGGATTTTTTAATATCTCATCTCACTTAATCCCCACAACAACCAAAGCTATTTTTCATTTATTTATTTAATCAACATTTATACAGAAATTACATGACAAGCCTATCCCTAAGTGCCTTGCAAATAATAATTTAATCCTTATAGCCAACCTCAGAGGTAATACTATCCCATTTTACAGATCAGGAAACTAAGGCACAGAAAAATTAAATACCTTGCCTGAAGTCACACAATTAAAAACAGACCAACTTGAACAGCCTAGATCAAATGCCTTGCAATCACAATGTACTTTGTATAATATATTTTCTCTCTACATATTATACTAATCTCTCTCTACCCACCCACTATATGGATGAGACAAGATTTAAATTCTTTCTTAATTCAATATTCAAAACCCGATTACTCACCATTTTCCTAAAAATTTTTTATCCGCCAAAAACTAGCCTGAAAAATTGTAAGTGGTTTCTTACCATTCTGTGGTCCCGTACTTTAGCACTTGGGATGGCATCCAAGTCAACTACAGTTAATGGAGAAAAGAGTTAGAAAACATTTTAAAAATAACAACTTTCAGGTGTGCCTGGGTGGTTCAGTTAGTTAAGCATCTGACTTCAGCTCAGGTCATGATCTCACATCTTGGCGTGAGTTCGGGCCCCGTATTGGACTCTGTGCTGACAGCTCAGAGTCTGGAGCCTGCTTCAGATTCTGTGTCTCTCTCTTTGCCCTTCCCCTACTAGGATGCTCTCTCTCTCAAAAATATATAAACATTAAATTTTCTAAATAAATAAAATTTTTAGAATACCATTTGTGACTAGCTAGCACTCTATTGGAATTTTTTTTTCAACTATCACATTTTAGAATGCTAAGATATTACTTATTTATTAATAAATAAAACTAAGCATCCATTCTAACTGAATAAAATTCTCCCATTCACATTAATGAATGGAAAAAGTAAAATCACTGTGAACTTAAAACTGATGCCTACAGAAAAAGAAAATAATGCAGTATTCTTCACCATCTTCTCTCATACTTCCATAATCTGTGTAGAAAGTTGCTGAGTGGAGGTAAACACAGGCCCCTCACATGAACTGAAGGAGTCTAGTTCAGCTCCAGGTATCCGGTTCCAGGGGCAAAGATTGTGGATCATGTATCCCAAAGGCCCTCTTTGATCTGACCAGTGTTCCTATGTGTTCCTCTGAAGAGTGCATTTTGTTCTTTAGAACCTGTCATTGGGAATAAATACTCCACCAATGAAAGACAGCCTGTATTCCTTCTTAGAATTTTTTTTTAAATGTTTACTTATTTTGAGAAAGAGAGGGAGACAGCAAGGGAGGGGGAGAGAGAGAGAGAGAAGGAGAGAGAGAAAATCTCAAGCAAGCTCCATGTTGTCAGCAGAGAGCCCAACGCAGGCCTCGATCTCAGGAACCATGAGATCATGACCTGAGCTGAAATCAAGAATCAGACACTTAACCAACTGAGCCACCCAGGCTCTTAGAACATTTTATACCATGTTTGTGACTGTTTTATAGTTAAAACATATTTTTATGAATTAAGTCATCATAGTGTTTGTTGGAAGGCAGCAGGTAGTTTTTGTGAAAGAGGGATACCCACAGTGCCAAAATACACCTGCATCTACCTGGGGACTATTTTGGGGTTCATCAGCCTAATTTGCCAAGATAACACCAGATCAGATCATCACCTGGGTTTCATAAGGGAAAATTCCACCAAAATGCTTGTAAAGGTTGAAGAATGTACTTGCTTTTCTCTTCTCTAATGACATGCCTACTATTTATCATAGAGTTTGGGTTACTCTGCTTTCAGAGGATGATCTATGAGACCACTGTGAAAAATTCTGTACAAGACGGAGGAAAGACTTTCTCTAATAACAATCTTTATCAAAGTCTCAACCCAGGCCTAAAGTGGTATACCACTTACTCCTGTCATACTGTCTCATGGTCAAAAAAGGTTCCTCAGATTCTGCAGGCCAGACCAACCTGCCAAGTAAGGGTCTTAAATTTTCCTAAAAATAACTGGTAGGACCATGTCTTCTCATTGTTACCAGACCGTTGCGTTTTTATGACTCATTTTCTATGGCCACCCTCAGTGGCCTGAAGGTTGGCAAAGCTGGTGAAATACGTGTGAGGGTCACTGAACCAACAGGTTGCACAGATACTGAGGTGGCTACTCCACTCTGCCAGGTGCTCCCCCACCCCTAGCTCCACACTCCCAAGGGACCCTAGATTTCTCCTTTGCAGCATTCAGCACACTTATGCTTTTTTAGCAACTAACTTCTCCAATGAAGTATAAGCTTCTTGAGAGCAGTAGCGTACTTCCTTCATCACCACATCCCCTGGATATGGGTATTTGTGCTCACAGCAGTCACTTAGTAAGCATCTGTTGACTGGCTGATTATACAAAAACATATTCATAGCCCAGTCTCGTGCTGTACAGACTTTATGTCGTATCAAAACCTGACAGACACGGATGATAAAGAAATGCCCCAGCATTCCTTCCCTTGGTTCCTACTTCCTGCTGTAGATGTCACCTGGCCTAGTCAAGTTACTCAATCCTCATCATTACAGTGAATGGCTGGGCCCTTCTCATACATGGATAATATACCTCAGCCATGTCAGTCAGAGGTCTTTGTATTTTTCTGGGACTGTACGCCACAAAAGCCATGTGAGCATAGAGCCACCAGTGGAGGGAAACTGCCTGGAACTGAAATCAATACCAGAGAGAGAAAAAAGCCAACAACGACAACGAAAAACAGCCCACTGATACTATTTGAGATAGTAATGATTATTTCTTACTTTCAGCACCTTCCTGCATCTTTATTCTATTCAGTTTCTTCTGCTGCTCTCTTAGCAGGGCTTGCTGCTGGATCTCTAAGGTGTGGTGATCTCTTGGAGGATCCGGGTACATAAATTTCAGATCAACTCGTGTTTCTGAATCTAGCACAAAAATATACAGCTAAGTTTAATCTTGCTTCCAAACGGAATTTTATTAAACTTCACTATAAATATGAATAACCTAATTTCAAAATCAAGGAAAAATATAAATAATAAAATATCATTGAAGTCAAAAGATATTAAAATTATCATAAAACTAAAGAATATAAAATTAATATTCTTTAAATAAATGCCCTTTCACAAACTTATCAACATCATAAGGAAACCATCACCAAAACAAGCACTAGCTTATTAGGCATTCTCCATCCCTATCATCCCGCTCCCCAAGATGTCCCCCACCCCAAACACACAGCTGGGCAGCTATGTACAGGTACATCCAAGCAATCAGTCACATGGCTGCAACTCAGGCAGTCATGAGACACTGTAAATCACAATCAATCCTTAAAATATACTGAAAAAATGAAAACATGTTACTGGCCAATTAAAACTTTAACCCTTGCAAATATTCAAAAAGCAAGACAAATGCAGACTGGCTGGAACTTTAGGAGAGATGTCATGAGTGGAGGAAATGACTATGCCACAAGTTCAAGGGTATCAATTGATCAGAATAAAAATGTTAAACCTTAACTTTTAAATGTTGAGAACAAAAATATACTTCATACATTAAAAAGACTTGAAACTAATATTCCCTTTGATCTACTAATTACACTGTTGGGATATAATTTAAAGAAATGATCCTGAATATGTAAAAAGCTTTATGATCAGAAATTACCAAAATTATCAAAATAATGTAATAGTATAATACAATAAAAAATGGGAACTATGTTGAATATCTAAGAATTAGAATATGGAGGAGGACACTTGTGGGGAAGAGCACTGGGTGTTATATGGAAACCAACTTGACAATAAACTATAAATAAAAAAAATTTTTTAAATAAAAAAATAAAACTATCATTTCCTTTCAAAAAAAAAAAGAAAATGATTACAGACAAAGTTAACAGAAGAGACTGGACACATAAACTTGGATTGGACAGACCCTGTCTTTGCCACTTTCAGACTTTGTTTCCTCTGTAAAAACAAGAGATATCAACAACTGAGTCATATGATGAACAAGGACTCAATGTGGGAATAATATATAGGGAAATGAGTGGCTCAATTTATGGTGTAAACCTTTTTTGTTCTTATGATCTCATGATCTCTGAGGACCCCTAAGAGCTTTTATCTAAGTCTATCACACACACAAGCTTTATTAGACATTAAATTAAACTAAAAAAAAAAAAAAACCCTAAAAATATTTTTATAAAATTAATGAGAACACACAAACACATTGTAGTATTAGCATCAGAGCAAGAAGTTATCAGATGTTGTGTAACTTCCAGAAAACCTGTATACACACGAGAATAAAAATAAAAAAGACAAATAATGTCTTAGTTTATTTATAATAAAAAGTTTTTTTTAATGTTTATTTATATTTGAGAGAGAGAGAGAGAAAGAGCGCAAGTGGTGGAGTGGCAGAGAGAGGGAGACAGAATCTGAAGCAGCCTCCAGGCTCCAAACTGTCAGCACAGAGCCCAATGCAGAGCTTGAACTCACGAACCCCGTGAGATCATGACCTGAGCCGAAATTGGATGCTTAACCAACTGAACCACCCATGCACCCTGAATAAAAACAATTTTGACCTCACAGGTCCCCTGATCAAATTCTTGAGACACATTGGCTTTCTTTTTTTTCCCCAAACATTTATTTATTTTTGAGAGACAGAGCGAGAGCAGGAAAGGGGCAGAGAGGGAGGCACAGAATCTGAAACAGGCTCCAGGCTCTGAGCTGTCAGCACAGAGCCTGATGTGGGGCTCAAACTCACAAACTGTGAGATCATGACCTGAGACTAAGTCAGACACTTAACTGACTGAGCCACTGAGGCACCCCAAGATTTTTTTTAATGTTTTTTTTGAGAGAGAGAGAGCATGCCCACAGGCAAGCAGAGGAGGGGCAGAAAGAGAGGGAGACACAGAATCTGAAGCAGGCTCTGTGCTAGGGCTCTAACCCATGAACCGTGAGATCATGACCTGAGCAAAAGTTGGACACTCCACCAACTGAGGCACCAAGGTGCCCCGAGACCCACTGGGCTTAATACAATGCCTGGCACATAGTAAATTGTCAACAAATAATAGCATTA
This sequence comes from Cryptoprocta ferox, assembly GCA_028646485.1. Lineage (NCBI taxonomy): Eukaryota > Metazoa > Chordata > Mammalia > Carnivora > Eupleridae > Cryptoprocta > Cryptoprocta ferox. The sequence goes on along the minus strand of CM053569.1, from coordinate 61,500,179 downwards.
AAAAACTACAGTATATATAAATAATGAGACTTGTAAATCTAAAGGAAAAACAAAAGGAAAAATTTATACTTCTATTTTGTTTTTAACTTTATTGCTTTAATTAGGCTCAGAAAGAAGACTTGAAATAAGAATGGTGTTTCAATTTAGGTGGTTTGAGTAAGGTGATTTTTCCCTCTATCTTTTTCTGTATTTTCAACTCTCTGTAATAGATCTTATTCTTAAAAGTAAAATGAAGACACCCTCTCCCTGCCCCTCCCCCACTCATACTCTGTCTCTCTCAAAAATAAACATTTTTTAAAAAGTAAAAAAAAAAAAAAAGGTAAAAAGAGGAAAAGTTAAATTCTGGGTCATCTGGTATAGATTATGACCACACATCCATCTCTGCCCCCTTTACTCCAATACCTGCTCCATTAAATGGTCCAAAAGGAAAGTCACGTACTAACACACATTTTGGCGCCTCTACACATTTTCCATCTCCCAGGCCACTGTGTAACTTGGCAATCCTGTTTCCCTACTACGCTTTTTCTCCTCCTTCTAAGTGCTATATCTTATCTTCTCTACTTTTTCCTTCAAAAATCCTGTATTTCCTCCTGCCTCCTCAGGGACCTTGCTGTCATCATTCTCTCTCTCTCTCCTGTGCCTTACGCCTCTTCAGTAACAGCCCTCCATATTAGCATCCTAACAAGTCCTCCAGAGCTGGATGCTTCACTCCTTCCCTTCCCGGCCAAACTTCCTCCAAGGGTTGCCTTCAACACTTTGCCTCCTAGTCAATCCTCATTCCAAAGTTAATTGGCTTGATGCCATAATTTCACCAAAAAAGATCTAATTGAGGTCACCAGTGACATCTCATCCAACTGACACTTTGCAATATTCATCTTACATGATCCCTTCTCCTTGACACACTTTTCCCTCAGCTTTCAAGATGCCACATTCTCCTGCTTTCCTCCAGTCACTCTGGCTGTTCCTTTTCAGTTTCTTTCCTGAGCTCATCTTGCTCTGTCCACCTTCCATTGACACTCTTCTCATTATTCTACCTGATCAAATCCACTCCTGAGAGGTTTAGCAGCTCTATGCTCTCCAAAAGAGAAGAGATAAAGTTTCATCTACCAGATGGATAAACTGAAGAACTAGAGTATACAGAAGTTTATTCATCATTTAAAATATGGATCATAAATGAAACTACTTTAGAAAAAGGATATAAATAAACACTTGAATATGGGTTGAACACAGGCTGTATCTTTAAAAGAGCAGCATTCTACTCACCTCTGTCTTTCAACTCATTGAAGTCATGAATATTCTGAAAAGTAGTAACATCTAAGCCCTTAGGTGACTGTCTTCTGACAGGAGCTTGCAACCGATGTCTAGCCATGTCAAATATATCCATGGGATTCTTTACTCTTTTCCTACAGATAAATAACAAATTTTGATAAATGTGGCATCTGACATCACAGTATATTACAAAAATTTACTCTAATATCTGTTCTTTCAAGCTCTAATATTAAAGAATACAGTAAAAGTCACTGTAATCTTTCAAGATATTCCAATGCAAAGTACCTTATTAGAAGAGTGAAATGACTTAGCTTTACCTTACAATGTTCACACAGTAGAGAGATCACAGTCTTTGAGGTCAGCAAGACCAAGATTCAAAGACCAGCTCTGCTATTTACTGGCAGTTTGACACTGATTTTATCATCTTTAAGATGCAGATGATGTCTATTCCGTACAATTAAGTGAAATTACACACTGTAAAGTACCCAGCATTATATCTGACACATATTAGGTAATCAATAAATCTTAGGTAATCAATAAGTCTTATCTTCCCCTCAGCCTAAAATAAAAATTATACAGAAATATATGGTATTCATATGTTGCCCAATATAATGGGTATTATCCACAGTCTCCAACACTAATTTTACAGTGAGCTTTCAGTGAATTCAATACCTAATTAATGAATGCTCTATTCCTGTGGAACCTAGGACATTAACATAATAAGCAGTTGGCTTAGTAAGCGAGTTTCCCACTAGGGATATGGGGGAGTGACTAAGCGATGGGGGACAGTGCCTATAGCCCTGAAAAGAAAAACCAGGTATCCCCCACTGCTTCCCATAGCACCAGATAGGCCTATATTATTTAGAATTCTTTTTGAAAATGAAGCTTTAATCTACAGATGTCAGAGACTTGGTCCCACTCCTGCCTTCATTTCTTTGTTCACTAAATCTTCCCTAAGCACCTAAATGGGAAGAGCTTGGATCCCAACAGGCAATACCACTTCAGGGTGAGGATGAGGAGTCACCAGGGCCACAAAACTATCTTGTCAAGGGGCACCTGAGTGGCTCAGTCGGTTGAGCATCCGGCTTTGGCTCAGGTCATGATCTCTCCGTTCGTGGTTTTGAGCCCCACGTCGGGCTCTGTGCTGACAGCTAGTTCAGAGCCTGAAGCCTGTCTTCGGATTCTTTGTCTCCCTCTCTCTCTGACCGTCCCCTGCTCACGCTGTCTCTCTCTCAAAAATAAACAAAACATTAAAAAAATCTTTTTTTAATAAAAAAAAAAAACTATCTTGTCAAGGCTGAGACAGACCTCTAAATAGTGAGCCACCCAGGATGACAGGATTCATTAAAATGCAAAACAGTAAAAAGGCTTACACGAGGCCATTAAACTGGACTCCTATCTAGTTTCCATTAATGCTAAGAGTTAAATAAAATGCTAAGTTAGGAATTTGGTTATTAAATCTTCTTTGCATGTGAGCCAGCTAATATTTGTTTTGTGTCTAACACATCGTAAGAACTCAATAATGTGAATTAATAAGAGATTCTTTTTGTGAAACGATTTATAAAACTGGAATAAAGAATCAACTCTGGGATGTCTCTGACTACATGTTAAAAATTACACCAAAGTAAATGTACTAACCAAATTGTGCTCAATGATGGCAATTCTAACATATATTCTCTAACTTAAGTTAGCACATAGAATTTACAAGGCACTTTCATTTCAAATACACACATTTATTCTTCACTAAATATCTTGGGGTAGAAATTATCATTACCATTTACAAATGAGAAAACTGAAGAGCTGTCTGGTTTCTCTTTCTTATATTGGTTTGCCAAAAGAGTACAGCATTCCACTTATAAATGAAAAAAAAGAAAATAAATAAAATGCCAATAACCCATTATGTTGAATTAAATATGCATGTTTGAATATAGAATGCTGCAAGAGTTAAGACATTTATAACATCATAAAAGTAAATATAGAAAAAAAAGTAAATACAGAAAAACTACACCGACCTCTCAATTAATTAGTAGTTAATCTACTATAAAAGAATTACTCATTGAAAATTACCACTTTGGGTTAACACTTCATTATCTAGCCATTCTATATTGCAAAACTTCCTCACTGTGTTTACTTTGTCCAAACATGCTTGGAGATTAACATACTACAATGGCACCTGGGTGGCTCAGCTGGTTAAGCACCTGACTTCAAGGTCATGCTCTCACAGGCTGTGAGTTCAAGTCGGACTCTGTGCTGACAGCTCAGAGCCTGGAGCCTGCTTCACATTCTGTGTCTCCAGAGGAGGGGCAAGATGGCGGAGAAGCAGGGAGCTCTGTAATCCGCGCACGCCCGTATGGATTGAACTGAGAAGGACTGAAGGGATAAAACTTGGATTTGCAAGTGGGGGAAAGAAGAAACAGACGCCAGAAAGAAGACAACCTCAAAGATGCCTGAGTGAGTGACTGTGATCTGGGAAATTAGGGGATGGGCGGGTCCCGGTGGT
>CM053569.1:61418859-61495910 GCA_028646485.1 Cryptoprocta ferox | reverse complement strand
CTTAGTTTCATTGATCTGTTCTGTTTTTTGGATTCCATATCATTTAATTCCTCAAATCTTTATTATTTTCCCTTCTCCTGGCTTTGGGCTTTATTTCCTGTTCCTTTTCCCAGTCCTTTAGTTATTAGGTTAGGTTGTGTATTAGGGATAGTTCTTGATTCTTGAGATAGGATCAACAGATGATGGTGAGGATGTGGAGAAAGGGAAACACTTTTGCACTGTTGGTGGGAATGCAAACTGATGCAGCCACTCTGGAAAACAGAATGGAGTTTCCTCAAAAAATTAATATACAACTAGGAATTGCACTACTGATTTAAACCTGATTCGACAGAGACACATGCAACCCAATATACATAGCAGCACTATCAACAATAGCCAAATTATGGAAAGAGCCCAAATGCCCATCGACTGATGAACGGATAAAGATGTGTTATATATGTACAATGGAATACTACCTGGCGATTAAAAAGAATGAAGTCCTGCCATTTGCAAAAAGGTGGAAGGAACTACAGGGTATTATAAGTCAGTCAGAGAAAGGCAGATATCATATGATTTCACTCATATGTGGTATTTGAGAAACTCAGCAGATGAACATAGGGGATCTGAAGGAAAAATAAGACAAGAACAGAGGGGGAGGCAAACCATAAGAGACGCTTAAAGACAGAAAATAAACTGAGGGTTGTTGGGGGGGGGAGAAGAGTGGAGGGATGGGTTAAAAAAAAAAATAAAATTATACAAGTGGCAGCAGTCCAGGTGATCTAAATTAATGGAGCCATACTTTTCATATCATACCTGAAAAAAATGTGGATCAGTGGGAAAACAATTCTTTTAATGTGTACCGAGGATTACCTATTCCTCAATTTCTTTTAGAACCAGTAAGGAGAATTAATATTTAACAGGAATATATTTAAGTAATTGAGATAAAATAGAGCATTTGAAGAATCACAGAAGGTTTTCAGCTTCTAAACTTTAACATTGTCCTTTCAAACAGGAGCTTTTTGGTATGATGTGGATTGATTGCTCATTAAACTGCACGTCTCTTTGCTGGGCTAAAGCCTTCACACACCGGGAGATGTAATTAAAAAAATTTTGACATCACAGAGTAGGAAGACAGATTTTCCTATTATATCTAGTAAGTAATATACAGATAAAGAAGTTGAATACATTCAATTAAAGAATGAACCATTAAGAACCTACTTTTAATGGAGTAGAGACCCCAACCTCTAAGATCAGGTGCAGGAATGTAAATAATTTCATCTCCTGTCTGGAGCTTTCCTTAAAATGACTTCATTTCTTTATAGCATCATTAACAGGTTCAGAGTATTTCTAAAACTTTGCTAAATTTAAAGTTTTGTAAGATTGTTTATGCTCCTGACAATGTGTGGCACCATCTACTTTGTTATTTTTGGAATCCCTGTGGGTGACAGTACCATGGAGTCACCTTACTCACGTGACTTGCTTTTGTTCCCGACCTCTAAAATGAAGTGTCTGGACAAGATAGTACAGTGTAGAACATAGTATTATGGGGAAATGCGGGGCTGGAACAGGTTAAATTACAGAAGATCTGTGTTCGTGTCACCTCCTTGCCACCAGTGTTACCTGAGTCATGTCCTTCTTGCCTTCTGTAGACGATGAGAGTTCACTGGTTGACCCCGATGACCTGATGAAGCACGTGGGGGATGACGGCTCAAACTCTGTAGCGACTGAGCCCTGGCTCCGCCCAGGCACCTCAGAAACACTGAAACGATTCATGGCAGAGCAGCTGAGCCAGGAACAGCAGCAGGTTCCTGGGAAACCAGGCATTTTCAACTGGCAGGGTCTGTCTACTGCCCACGGCTAAAATAAACCTGTATTGGACCAAGCAGTGCCTTTTAAGGTGAAAGGAATGTTAAATCTGAACCTTTAACATGTGTGCTTTTGGTCACTACCTGAACGTTACTTACACAAGTTCCATCTGTATATAAGGTGTATTTTTCTCATGATGATGTGTATGATGTACATAAAAGGCCATTATTAATTTATATAATGTAGAATTACATAGAATTATTTTTGCACAATTTTGCCATATATTAGGTGGTAATGAACTCTTGGAATCAACTACCATATGTGCATTATTAAAATGTGCTCATAAGATAAGGTGAATAAAACCAGTGTCTTAACAGTACTGCAAAACCTAGGTACGCTTGTTTGTATGTACATTTGCCATTGTTATCGCTCTTCAACGTGATTCATTTAATAAATACATTGGTTGTAGTTGTGACTACTTCAGTTGCTAGGTAATGAATCACATGTGCTAGTTATTTCCGTGTCATTTATAGCAACTGATTTTATTCCCATGAGCCATACACTATTTAAATATCACATCTTTCTGCCTCTATTTTTGTGTGAATGAAGGCATTATATTTACTAATTTATATGACTTTACTACTTGATAGAAATAAATTATTTTTCTTACCAATGTCAATTTCTTAACTGGAATTGAGGTTTCTAAACAAGGTGTTTTTAGATGTTGAAGACAGACAAGAACACCCAGGCCAGAGACTGGAATCCTTGCTGCACCACCATGGACCCTTGGATAAGTGAGTCAGTTTTTCTAATCACTCCATTAAGTAAGTGGCACTTTTAAAATTCTGGAAATAATTGTTTGGTCTTTAGCACCCCAGGCCCTCCTTCTCGCACATCTCCATGGATGGAACTAATGGCAGCCTCAAGTGTGAAAGTTTACCACCTAACCCTGGTTTATTTTATTTTACTGTGAAGATTTTTCCTCTCGTACCTTCATTTTGTCTCCTCTAGGGAGAGTCCTGGTACCATAAAATAACCACCAGTCCCAGGTTTGTTCCCAGCTACCTGGGTGGTGGGAGACTCCTAACTAACTCTAGCATCCAGCTGGGCTGCGGGGGCACTTATAAACGCACTGTTCAAGAACCCATTATGTAGAGGTATGAACAGTTTGTAAACACAACCCTCAAATTATCCTGATACTCCATTTTTTTTTTTTTAATGCCATTGTACCACACAACTCAAAGTGACTCCTAGGACACATGATGCCCCCTGGCAAACTGCCCTAAAGGGGACTTCAGCATTCATATAGTATACTCTTAGCTTGGGTTGACAAAACAGGCTCCTAATGCCAAAGGTTGGAATGAAAATATCTGAATTAAAGAACACTGAATTTGTAGTTCTGGCCAAGAATATTCCTGCATTCAGCTTTTAACAAAGAAAAAAAAAAAAGAATGAAACATGGGGCTGTGGAATACACAGGTTTTGATTGCACTGATGAAATAATCCAAAAACTTTATTGACCTATAACCTGATTAGAATATGCCAGATGAGAATCAATATTGTACAGAAAGTTGTACAGAATTTTTTACATAGAAAACTTTACATCTGTACCATATACATTTTATCCATCTGAAAAAATTTTCTACATCCACTGTTTGTTAATACGGAATGCTTGACAATCTTGTCTTTTTTTTTTTTTTTTAAACCATCAGAGCACAATTCACAGTATGAATACATTTCCAGTAAATCTAACTTCCCCAAACCATGCCAAATTTGTTATTTCAACATATTCAACATTAAATTCTGTACATAGAGTAAAATCTACATCAAGCCCCGCCACCCAAAAGAAACAAAGTGACAGCAACCTAGATTCATTTTGCAGTGATTCAAGTTTCAACCCATGAAGGATCAACTCTATGTTAATGGCTCATCTTTTAGAGGCCCTAAGAGAAGTATATTACAGGTAGTTAGGTCAGTACGCGTATTTTCTACCTTTTTTGTTGTTGTTGATCATGACAAGTGTCGGCCACAATAGCTTCTGGGCATGTCAAATCTTCAAAATGACCCCCCCACCCCCAAAATAAAAAAGACAAGAGTTCAACCCAAATGTTTTTGTTTAGTGCATTTGACAAAATATTACAGGTATTTAGCAAATGAATAAGAAAATAAAGAAATTAAAATAAAACAGTGCAGGAAGAACTATATAATGTTTAAGATTTTTATATTACAGACCTGCATCTCTGTACATTTTTCACAGAAGGATGATTACCAGTATCTCAGATAGCCTGAGTGTGCAAAAATCTTCAGAATAACAATACCATAGTTGCTAAATATCTTTTACCATGAACAATAATTTCTTCTTCTCCCCCTACCCCCAATTATAAACATTTTATCCTTCAAAATACAGCTCTCCTGAGTTGTACTTCTTGCAGAAGTTCAAATCTTTACATCTATAGTTCTTTGGGTAAAGTTTTACTTCCACACCTGCCAAAAATATGTGGGGCTCTCCCTGCCACCAAGGACAGGGAAGGACACATGAACATAAGCGGACACTGTGGAAAGAGGCTTTCTGCTCAACATGAGCCCAACATGACAAACAGAATCCACCAGATTACTAAATTGGGACTGGAGCGTTGCAAGTTTGAGTTACAGTTCTGAGCATCTTTACCAGTAATCCTCAGACACTGCAATTCAGAGAAACCATTTTTCAGGTAGGAAACCTCAGCTCCTGGGTCCTTTTAAAAGAGCAGAGGGATGTAAACGCCAACAGAAAAATACCAAGTTGCCATCATTGCTTGTTTATTCCAAGTTCCTGTTCAGGTGGCTGTGATATCTGAAAAACTACTCCAATTCGCAGAAAAAATCTTCTAAGAACAGCACGAAGTTCAGGAATCAAGTCAAATTGCATAATTTCACATAAGAGAGGATAGTAGAATGATGCATGAGCTTTAAACTGGGAGGGGAGAAGGGGAATGAATTTCTCCGTTAGTAGTGCTTGCATTCCAAACCATAGAAGCTCAAAATGCCTTTAGAGTCAAACCACTTTGGGGCCTGCCCTGATCCATGCAGACAGAGGAAATACAAATGTGTAAAGCAGTGACTATATTGATTATGGAACTGAAAGAGAAGTATTCAGAAGACTTTAACTTAATACAAACATTCACTTAACCTAACCTTATTTTGAAAAACATTTTCTATTCTATTTCCTTGACAAACTTATGGTAAACTTTTAGTATTTATCATGTTTTTTCCTGGGTAATAAGCAAAAGTAAGACCAGTGGGAATGACGGTTGAGATTTTATAAGCTATGGGTTACTGCAACTACCTTATTTGTTAAAGACATTTCTAATTTTAGGGAAATTTCTACCTAAGACTAAAATATAAAATTTGTACTCTTCCGGCAAAGATGATACATTCTATAATTATGGTTCAATTGATGTACTATGATGGTCTTTGCTAGACTTCCTTAATGTCTGAATACAAGTCACCTGCCTGTTCTCTCTCTCCTGCTCCCCACACCCATGAGGGACAAGCAAGCAGTGTGACAGACCGTGGCACAAAAGCCTGCAGTGGAATAAGGTCCTTCCTGGATGCAGGCTGCTCATGCCTTAGGTCATTTCTCCAAGTTCTATCCCACCTGGGAATCAGATGGGAATGCATGTGGGCCAGAGTAAATGACTTGGGACGAACATCTGTATGGCACCAACTGACACCGCATGGCCTCTACGGGGTCCCATGGCCTAAATCTCACTGCATTTTAAAACCTATTGAGGGATCACAGCAACCGTTTCCATTTATGTGAGCTAGAAGTTGCTACTGCTATAAAGTTTTAAGAGTGAAATATGTATTTATACTTTCAGTTCTGTATTTTTAGTTTATCTTCATTTCTACTGCTTTTAAATTCTTAGATGAGTTTATGGCCCATTCACTAGGGGCTCTGTGTCACATGGAACCAATAAATGTGCCAATGAATGGCTGAGGCCTGGAGCACAGGCCTGGGGTTGGGGGCAGAGTACAAGGCTAGGGGTTGGGCAGAATAGCAGTTTTCAAAATAAGGCCAAAGGAGAGACTTCGGGGGTCAGGATGGAAACTGCACAGTGTGTGGAAGCCAGTGGCTTGTCAAGAGTCCTAAAGGAGTCTGCTTCCTTCTTTACTGAATCCCCTACAAAATCACTAATTAGAGAACAGAACAGGGTAAGGAGGAAGAAGAATGAAGGGCCAATGAGTAGAAGGGCCACAGTGGCCCAGGACAGAGCAGCACTATGGCCTGGGCCTTGCTTGATCTACCTCAGAGCAGTGGGACACAAAGCCGGTGCCCCTGCCTCCCACTTGAGTGTGATGCTGCTCAGGCTAGAAATGCTGGGCTGGAAAAAATATCTTATACTTACCCTATTGTCACTTATCTTTAGAACTTTAGTTAGAAACAAAAGCAGTAAGTTAGTCCAGGCTTCCCGGTGACTTTCTGATGTCAGAGTAAGGAAGTAACTTAGGGCTTCACTGCAGACACTGTAACAGAAAAGGCTCATGTTACACGTGCTTACATACCTGCTGCCATGGATGTTCACAGAGCAAGACCAGCTGGGACAAGGTGGGAAAGGGCTTTACTATTACGAACTGGTTAGATTCCATCTGCTTAGTTAACTACAGTGTCAACATAAATGTGTGCTTTTGAAATTAGGAAGAAAACCAGACATTATGAAGCCACTGCAATTTATCAGGAAACTCACATTTTTTTCAAAGTCTCACTGAATTTCAGAGCCCCTGTGCGTGGCACATGCCCAAGCCTGGCATCAAGAAACTTGGGCTGAAATGTGGCGTGGCTCTTCCCTTTACTCACCGTGAAGGTGTGGATACTTCTGGGCCTTAAGAGTCTCATCAGTAAAATGGGCAAATGGGGATTAAGTCCTCTCTTAAAATTCTAAAATGTATTTAATTGGTCTCTGAAAACATCTATTCCCTGAGAACACACAAAAACATGTGGGAGACAGCATTCTTTCTGAATGACAGGATTCATTATTAGCAGGAGTTTAAAGGACCGAATTTTATTTATTTATTTATTTTTTTTTTTTTTGAGAGACAGAGACAGTGTGAGCAGGGGAGGGTCAGAGAGAGAGAGCGGGAGATACAGAATCTGAAGCAGGCTCCAGGCTCTGAGCTAGCTGTCAGCACAGAGCCTGATGCGGGGCTTGAACCCACGAACTGTGAGATCATGACCTGAGCTGAAGCCGGACGCTTAACCGACTGAGCCACCCAGGCGCCCCTAAAGGACAGAATTTTAAGTCGTCGTGAAGTAAAAAGCGAATGCAAAAAAAGTAACACTAACAAAACTCTAAATTTTTTTTTTTTAAACTAAATGCAGGCAGGCAGGTATTCCTGCTTTCACAAATGATCAGTTTGTAAAAACCGAGTTACCTGTGGCACAAAAAAGCCTAAAAATTACCAAGTTTTAAGAAGGGGCGCCTGGGTGGCTCAGTCGATTAAGTTTTAAGAGAGCACACTTTCTCCTTTGTCCTGCAGCAGCAGCAACAGACACGATTTGCTCATGTCCCCAACTGTGCACAAGTATGTTCATCTAGGAGACTGTATGTAATTTTCACAATCTCTTCCTTACACTCTGGTATTTGCATGGTCCTGCAGCGGGGCGGGGCTGTGGACTCTGCCCCAGGTGCGAACCTAGCGGTCCCTTCCTACTCTGTGCCACGTAGCCACGTGAATCTTACTTTAAAAGCCTTTGCTGGACCTCCTCCCAGGCACTGACTCGGCTCTCGTCCATGTACATCCGGAAGAGAATGCGCAGCCCACAGGCCAGGCTGCTCGTCTCCTGCTTCAGAAGGTTAGGTTTGGATTTGCCTTTGAAACCTACAGAAAAGGGAAATTTCCAGGATTAACTTGGGAAGGCATCCTTACAGAAAGAGGCAAAAGAGCCTCCTGCAAAGGCACATTTTGTGTCACTCAGCTGTGGCACCTGCTGCTTACAAAGCAGAGCTACCCTAAGCCACAGCAGGCTGAGCCCAGGACCTCAGCACCCCTGAGGCGGCCCACAGGGACAGGAGTCGCACAGAGAAGGCACACCCCAGGACGGGGAGGGAGGCCAACTTGGGCTGGAGACCCTGCAAGAATCGACCCTGCGATTACTATGTTTAAAATTTCCTCCTCTTTCAAGCTGGGGACAGGAAATACAAAACAACGTTTGGGCTGGGAAACTGGAACTCTTCAAATGAAACTGCCCTGACAAGCTCCACACAGCCTGCGCCCGGGTTCCTGATGAACAGGGCAGACCACTCGGCAGGAGACGCTTTTCCAAGGCCACCGGCAGTGTGAAGGGCCCACCGCGTATGGACACACGGAGCCTGGTGGCTTTGGCAGGAGCACTCCCAGCTGAAGGGTGGGAACAACTTTGGTTGAATAAAGGGGAAAGGTAAGTACAGAGGATGAACCAAGCCATGAGCTTAATTAGGAATTAAACAATTATTTTAGATTAAATATACAAATGTAAAGTACCCAACACTATTTCACAGAGTTTGATGTTCAGTAAACATTTTTTTTCTGCATATTCTGCTGCCTCTCACTCTTCCAGCACTGTTTTGTACCTAATAGGCACCAAGGAACTATTTCTTCAATAAAAAACTAAATATATTATAAAGTTGTTTTATTTAAATATTCCAAAATAAATATGCACCCCCCCCCCACAAACATTCACTTCCATTCTGAGGTGTGGCCACTCCCAGGCAAGTATGAAGAAGTCATCAGAATGCATATGCAAGATTTCATGTTCAGGACTGTCCTACACTTTTTCTCATAAAACGGCAGCTTTTAGTATGCTGACAGTATCAACGGGATGGCCCACGCTGGGTGAACAAGATGAAAAAATGGTCAAATCAGATAAGCTGATTAAATACGGGGGAAACAAATCTCCCCCCAGCAGATAGGTTGCTTATTGTAGGTTAGACAAAGGCCTGGCTATCGACTCTGACAATCAGACTGCCTTCCAATTATTACTGTTAAGGTAGAAAGTTCATACAGGGAAAGCCATAGACCTGAAGCGTACAAACCATGAATTCTGAGACATGAATGCAGCCCCGGTGCACGAGCATTCATGGTGAACACTAAAATGTGACGCTTGCGCAGCTTACCTGCTTTCCACAAAGCAGTCCTCTGTTCGTTGTTGGAATTAAATGCTTTTGCAAATCTATGTGACTCTAATAAGCAGTCCAGTAGCTTAAAAAGTTGTTGTGATGTTAAAAAGCGGTACATTCCTTGGTCTTGAGTATCAACTCGAACATCAAAGTCCACGGCATCTCTCTTTGGAAAACAAACCACCACAGCACGCACACACACACAGAGTCACAAATTTTAGTACATTCAGAACTCAGTGCTTCCCCAAAGATCAGCTTTACGAGCAAGCCACAGAACTTTAATCGTTTCTATCTCAATAGAAAATAGGAAAGGGTCCATCTTTGGGACTACATTTTCAGACCTTTATTATTCCATGCATCCTAGTCACCAAGGATGACTCCTATCTTTCCAATTCCCTCCTAATTCCTAACTCCAGAAGCTCTGCCCCTACCAGAGCCTACAGCCCCTCACTGTTCCTCACCCCTACTTAGGATCTCATTTCTTCACCAGTATGGATTCCAGGGACTGCAGTTAGAATTATTCTCTTGCGTAATCCCTCTTTGTAATTAATTGGCCGGCAAAACTGACTACTCCACATCTAACCCACACAACAAACATGACGGGAGTGGGCTCTGGGTGGTGCCCAGCAATCCTGCACTGCCCGAATCCACTCTCTAGATGATTAACTCATGTTTTCACTTCTCCCCTCAATTATCTAAAATTCTCTTCCCAGCCTTATTTGGTAGAGGATTTTTCTCTCAATGAGAAACCAGAAGCCGTCAGAATCTGAGACCTCCCACAAACTCCCACTGGCAAATAGACCAACCTTCTCATGTTAAGAACAACATACTTTGCTTGCTTTCCTGTCAAAATGCACCAACTGCCTATGCTTCTAACCCTCCAGGGACTGGCCCATTCACTCAAAAAGATTCCAACTGTCCCTCTACCCATCTTTCGAATTAGGTTTTCTCTCTTCCCTGAAGAACTAAAATGCTGCAATATTGCCAATCTTAAAAGACAAAAAGAAAGCAAACCCTTCTGACCCCTTCATCTTCCTCCGGCAATTATCCTATTTCTCTGTACCCCTTTACAGCAAAATTAGAATTATCAGTATTTGCTGTCTGCAATTCCTTTCTTCTCTGGTACCCATTTCAAAAATGCTTTTGTCCTCAACATTAACAATTAAAATTAAGCACAATGTCAAGATCACTGAAGTCCACCAAATTGCTTGAAGGTAACTCTCAGATGAAATATTACTTAAAAAAATTATTACTTGACCCACTCAGCATCTAACAGAGATGATCACATCCTTCTTAAATTTTTTTTTTCTTCATTTGGCTTCCAAGACCCCACTGTCTCTTGCTCTCCCCTTGTCTCATGGATTCTTATTCTCAGGCTCTTTACCAGCTGCCTCATCACCAGGAGCTCTAACCATGGAAACCCCCAGGCTCAGTGCCCGACCCTCCTCTCAGCCCTGTCCATACTGATTGCCTGGAGGAAATCGTTTAGTCCCAAGGTTTAAAATGACATTTATGTGATGAAGAGCCCCCAAATCAAATCTCTAGCTTGACCTTTGCTCTGAGGCCCAGACTGTGAAAGCCAACTTCCCATTCAACATAAAAAACAGTTGTCCTCACATCTCCTTACCTGGGCTGCAGCTAGGTTTTCGGCATCTTCCTTCTTACTTGTGGCTGGGAAGAACACAATGTTGTCGATAGTCTGGATGAGTTCCAGCTGCACAACACATTTAATCAACAGGGCGGCAAACAATTTTTGTTCTGGAAATTCTGTGAGGAAACCCACCCCAATGCACATGCAAACAAAAATTATTTTGAATCCTTTATAATTTCTATGACATTACAATGCTTAAGGAAACATTCATATGAATGAAGGTTACTTGCACACATCACACTGAGTACACACTGCCTTTGCACAAAAGCGCCACTCAGTAAGTCTCATCAATTTTTAGAAAAGCCTTAGAAAATTAATTTTTTAAATAAAAATATTCTCAATGACTTAGACCAGTAAACTATGTCCAAAAAGGTCCCACTACAACTTTAAGAAGATTTAAGTTATTCTTGAATAAAATGCAACAAATGCATTAAAAGCTGAAATACTAACAGCATTTACTGGAACTCAAGTTTGACCTTTGAATATAGGTAATATAAAAACCTGTACCAAAAGAAAACAACAGGAACCAGATCTGCGATAAAGGAAGGAGGGACAGCCACAAATTCTGATAAATGGGGCAATACTACAGGTTAACCAGAGCACATGTTTTATTTGGATCCAGGTTAGAAGCTGTAGCTAAAACGACCTTATATTTTCAAATAGATCCATAAGCAAAGAAGTCTATAAAAAGTTATGCCAAGTACATGATCACAAAATACTCTCCACAGGTGAGATGAAACATAGCTACATTCCTCTAGCCGGACGAATTTGCTCAACAAGACACAAGACTGTTTCTGACAATCCACAGCCTATAAGGTAGCATTCATAGAAGAATTTCCCTTTTCACTGACCATCCCAGTTAAGCAAATGCAAAAGCACAAGGTTAGGAAAGAGGATTCAAGTACTGAGATACTGCAAGAGCTTGGCAGCACTGACAAGTAGCTCCAAGGACGGCCCAAGGCCAAACCTCAATCCTGGAATGTCAAGGGCCAGCTCTTCCAGTGAGCTTTCCGGGAGGCAGATGACTGGCCAAGGGGAGTGGCCTGTAAATCACTCAGGGCAATCGTTTAGCATTACAGACTTACAATCCTTCAGTCTCTACTTTTGCTTTTATTACAAATTCCCCTTTGGGGCACCAATTTGTGGAACACGAATACATGTTTTAAGGACTTTCGGGGTAGCAAAACAATTTGCATAAATTTCTTCTTATTGAGGTCATTAATAAAGACTCCTTTCCAGGCAGTTTTCAGAAATGCTGTTGTATGTAACACTTATTACTAGATCTCGTGTCAAACAAAAAAGTGAAACAAAGAAACCACAAGTCCCACAACTGTCTCCTCTTCAGTATCTTCTTCCTAGTCCTTTACCTCAGTCAGAGCTGACGACTACCAGTCAGTCATTCACCTCCCTCATTCAAGTCCTAAACTCAGTCCTTAGAGTAGGAGACTCCTGGCGGCACAGCTGGAACTCCCAAAGAGACTGGGAGTAGGCTGATGTCTGACGAGATGTGTTCTCATCAGTCAGCCGCTCACTCAAGGGGAGGAGGAGCTGTCAGCAGGATGACAGTATGGTGGACGAGGCTCCACTCTGATCGAACGGGTGAGGCTGGGCCTCTCCCTGCTTTCTGGTGTCCTTGGAGGCTATGGATCTTAACTTTAGACTCACCAGCAATGGCCAGCAGCATGTTTGGACAGATTTTATAACAAGTGCTGACTGACACTGCCAGGGTTATATTAGGTGACCATTTCACTGGTTCACCAAAGCTAAACAAGATTCACTATGTGGGACAGCAGTCACTGAGCCGAGACTAGATGGGGTGGTGGTGGTGTTTTCTTAACATGCACAGAAAGAACGAGACAGCCACCCTTCAGACAGGATGAAGTTCTCAGGTGTGTGTTGTGATTCTTTCCTGTGAGCAGGAGAGAGTCAGACAGCAGATGGTCTCTCTTCATTAAACAGAGGCACCACCACTTGTCCACTACGTGAGAGGGCTCATGGGGACATGGTGGCCATTTGTTCTTCCTCTAGCTCCACCTATTCTGAATCAACAATCCCATGGGGAACTTTTCCTAAAGAACTTCAAGGGGAAAGAGGACAGGACATCTGATAGTAGGAAACAAGCCTGGGCACTCAGCTCAGGGTGTGGGGAGCAGCACGCAGCTCCAGTTAAAGGTGTATCCCTAGATTAGCCACGTGAAAACTTTCTAATGTGTTATGACTACATCCTTCTTTTACAGGGCTAAGTATATTTAAATTCAGTCTCGGGGCTGAGACAGAGAAAAAAGCCACTCACTATTCTGTCCTTACGGCATGTTCCAGTGCACACTAATGCTGTCATGGATTCCCGTACGAGACATGCTGTTCTCCAGAGAACAGGAATAAAAAAAGAGCCACTCGCCACTACCCATCTCCCTCTCCCCTTTAAGAAGTTAGCAAAACACAGTGACTGAAGCCAGAAGCTCTGTCTTCTCCCAAGAACAAGTTTAAGAACCTAGGATTCATAAAAAAAATTCCCTGGGAAAAAAAATTAACTCAAAATGGATCAACAACCTAAATGTAAGGGCTAAAAGCATAAAACTCTTAAATCCTTGGGGAAAACCTTCATGACCTTAGTTCTGGCAATGGATTCTTACCCATGACACCAAAAGCATGAGCAAGAAAAAACAGGTAAATTGGACTTCATCCGAGTTAAAAACTTTGTGCATCGGATGTTATTAAAGAAATGATAAGACCTATACAACAGGAGAAAATAAATATTTGCAAATCATGTATGTGGTGATACAGGTACAGTACCCAGAGTGTGTAACAAACTTACCATTCAACAAGACAACCCAATTAAAAAAAGAGCAAAGGACATAGATATTTCTCCACAGAAGACATACAAATGGCAATAAGCACATGAAAAGATGCTTAACATCACTAATTAGGGAAATGCAAATCAAATCTACAACAGGGGTACCACTCCACACCAATTAGGATGGTCATTAAAAAAAAAAAAAAAGAAGTGTTGGTGAGGACGTGGACAAATTGAATTGCTAGTTGGAATGCCACTATGGAACATGTTTTAGTGGTTCCCCACAAAGTTAAACATAGAACTATCCGATAATATGACCCTGAAATTCCACTCCTAGGTGTCTAGCCAACATAATTAAAAACAGGCACTCAAGTCATATTGTACACAGACATTTACAGCAATATTATGATAACCAAAAGGTAGAACAAACCCAAATGGCTATCAGCAAATGACTGGATAAACAAAATGAGATACATATCCAAACAACTGACAACTGGTCAGAACGAGGTATCAATCACTGATCAATTTTACAGTCTGGGTGGACCTTAAAAACATTATGCTAAATACAAGCTAGACATAAAAGGACATATATTGCATGATTCCATTTATATGAAATATAGCAAATCTATAGACAGAGAAAGCAGATTAGCGGTTGCCAGGGGCTGGGAAAGGAGAGAGTAAGGAAGAATAGCATTAACAGGTGGGGAGCTAGAAACATTTTGGAACTAGACAGAGTTGGTGATTGCACAACCCTGTGAATGTACTGAATTTTTCACTTTAAAATGGTTACTTTTCTTACGTGGATTCCACCTCATTTTATAAAAGCAATTATAGTTGTCTGTTTTCCTCTACGGAGGAGACAGCTTTTCCTTGGGTGTTCAAATTTCCTTCAGTAAACAAAGTTGGATCAATTTTTAAAAAACAGAAGGAGTTCCCCTTCTTTGTGGAAAGCACTAAGAAGGTGAGTGGAGGACATGGTGTGGGGCATCTGAGTGGAAAGGAGTCTGGCTTCTCAGGAAGCGGGGTGCTCCTGCTCGGGAAGCAGTACAGAGAAAGGCCCGTCAGGCCCTATTTTTGCAGAAAGAATATGAGGCTAACATGCAGAAGGAAATGGGGAGAAGAGAGTCAGGTGCTCAACACAAACATTGAGCACTTGCCTGGGAAAAGCTGGAACTGCAGGTGTTAGCCAATGTCCAACTTGGAGCAAACGCGGTAACAAAGTGACCACACAATCAATTACACTATATATTTGTTAATAACAAAAGTATGAGCAAACATTTCATCCCTTTCCTACATAAAACATACTATTTTTACTAGGAGAAATAACTCACTTGCTGTATGTTTAATTTTGCTGACTTCTTCATTCACAGTAGAGACAGAAGCCATTGGTGCTTGCTGTCTATTATCTGCAGATCTCGGTTGAATAGAATCATGAATATCTACAGATTTCTGTGATATTGTATCCTAATAAAATAAAAAATTCATTGTAAATACAACAAATCTTAAGGATGAAAACAGTTTCTAGTATGCTGCTTTTGAAAACAATTACATAGGCTCACTATGAATAGGACATTCCACACAGTGATTACAGACACAATGGGGAAATTGTTTAAAGTTACCGATGCACAGATAAGAGCTGACAGCCTTTAAAAGAAAAGCTTCCTTTCTGACCCTCACTGGTCTCAGGTCTGGTACCACCCAACAGCAATAGATAAAAATGCTAAGCTTCATTGTGTGGAAAAACTAATCAGGTGCATGAATCTTCATGCAATCTAAACAGAGCACTTTATGTGGCAGACCTGTGGGATAGGTTTCTGCAAGCTCTGTGTAGGTGGAGCTCAGGAAAGCTCTGTAGGGGACAGTTTAGGGAAAGATGTTCCATCATCCAAGGAATTGGCGACCAGAAAGATCAGTGAGAAGGTGACTACCTAGGAGAGTGGTGTCATGAGAGAAGCTCAACATTCAAGTCAACACCAGACTTTGGCTCCAGCATTAGGTATCACCTTGGAAAAGCAATGAACACTCCTGAGCTAGGGTTTTCCCATCTGAAAATGGAGAGGACCTTTCCTTGTAGGTTATTAGGATAATAAATGCAAAGCACTAATAAATGCAAAGCACTAGCGCAGTATCCGACAATATATGATAGCTGTCATTGCTATTCTAGCTTTATTTTGTTACAGCAAAATAAAGAAGCCAACGTGTGGTTTCCAGAGGAACTGAGAATTCTGACCCAACAGTTTTAGCTGGAAGCAAACTCACCTGGATTTCTGAAAGGAAGTCAGGGGCCTGCGTTCCCAAGAAACAGTGCTAATCAAAATAGTATTTTAACTTAAGATTTAACATATCAAGTTTATGATTTTTCATTTGCTGTTCCGTATAAAATGGGGATAATGTACCAAATCGGGTTCAAAAAATTTCTAAAAGGATCAAATGTAAAAATATTTTTTAAACAGTGAAGTGCTACACAAATCTAAAGCCATATTATTATTATAATTGTTCTCACTCATTTTTGTATTTTTCATAAGTATATAACAAAGAGGCCTTTAATAATAATTATATAGATCTAGTAGAGTCATTGGGTAATTTCTTTGACCACGATGGCCTATAATACTTTTATGGTAAAAACTTAAACGGAAGTGGGGCGCCTGGGTGGCTCAGTCGGTTAACCATCCAACTTCAGCTCAGGTCATGATCTCACGGATTGTGGGATGGAGCTCTAGGGCTCCACGTTGACAGTGCACAGCCTGCTTAGGATTCTCACTCTCCCTCTCTCTCTGCCCTTCCCAAGCTTGCACTCTCTCCTTCTCGAAATAAATAAACATTCAAAGAAAAACTTAAATGTAAGACGGTATACAGCAAGACTTCTAAATTTATAAATCCTTTAAGGGAATGTTTAGTGTTTAAAATTAACTATTAAAAACAAATGTCTCTTTTTAACTTGTACATTTTTTCTTGAGAGAGAGAGAAAGCAAGCATGTGCACACACATGTGAGAGAGGGGCAGAGGGAAAAAGAGAGAATCTTTGCAGGCTCCATGCGGAGCATGGAGCCCAATGCAGGGCATGATCCAACAACCCTGGATCATGACCTGAGCTGAAACCAAGAGTCAGATGCTCGACCAACTGAGCCACCCAGGCACCCCAGCTTTTCCATTTTAGTAAGTATATTTTAAGGGGTAAATTAATAAGTTGACAGAATAAAAAATGTATTTTCTTACTGAATATAAGTGAAAGCACTGGTTTTTTAATTTTTTGGGTCACTGGCTCTTTTGAACATTCTCAGGATCTCTAAAAAGCTTCTCCCCAGAAAACTAAATGTGCACAAAAACTAGGTCACAGTACTGGGAATTTAAAAATTCTCCTTTGTATCACAGAAATTTTTGATGTTAGGCATACTGCGTTCTCAATTTTTCTGTTCAACCAATGTAAATGAAGATGATTTTTTGGTAATCTTTGCACTTTTTAGAACAGCTGTGCACCAGAAGTATGCCCACACCTCTCCTTTTAAAAAGGACTCTTTAATGGAAGAGGAGGAGCTCCGATGAAAGAAATCTCTATGTATCAAAGTGGAGACATCTCTTAGATATTCTAAATATATTAGAGTCCAAATAAAATTTCATTTTTTGAAAAAACTACGTATAAATGGATATACTATACATATAAATGTATAGAAAAGAGCTGGAAGGACATACACCACAGTATTAAACCCTGGAGTTGCAATGGAAGGGCAGAGTATAAAAAGGTCCTTGCATTTTTTTTTATGCTTTCTTCTGTACTGTATTTTTTTTTTTTAACAATAACTGGGTATTTTTCTATTTTTAATTTTGAAAAAGTAGCCCTTCATCATATCAGTGCTGGATATGCACCTGTGCTGGACTGTCACACGCTCATATTGCTTGCAAGTTTGCCGAGCTGAAGAAGGCTGACCATTGTTCTGGGGAAAAGGTGGAAGACGGCCCTACGTTCTTGAAATCTGGTGGTGCTGCCATGGTTGATATGGTTCCTGGCAAGACTATGTGTGTCTAGAGCATCTCTGACTATGCTCCTCTGGGAGAGGAGACAGACAGCGGCTGTGGGTCGTTATCAAAGCAGTGGACAAGAAGGCAGCTGAGGCCGGCAATGGTACCGATCTGCCCAGAAAGCTCAGCAGGCTAAATGAGCATTATCCCCAATAACGCCACCCCAATCTTTTTTTTTTCTTTAATATTTATTTATTTTTGAGACAGAGAGACAGAGTGCGAATGGGGGAGGGGCAGAGAGAGAGGGAGACACAGAATCCAAAGCAGGCTCCAGGCTCTGAGCTGTCAGCCTGATGGGGAGCTCAAACTCATGAACTATGAGATTTTGACCTGAGCTGAAGTTGGACACTTAACTGACTGATCTACCCAGGTACCTCAACGCCACCCCAGTCTTCATCAACGGTGGCAGAACGTCTCAGAAATGTTTGTGTCAATTGGCATTTTAGGTTTCAAAGACTGGTTAATGGTAACAATGCATTGTAAAACCTTCAGAATGTTTGGTGGACCATTTGCTTTTGTGTGTGTGTGGCAGTTTTAAGTTATTAGTTTTTAAAATCACTACTTTTTAATGGAAACAGCTTGACTAAAAATTTGTCACAGAATTTTGAGACCCATTAAAAATGGGTTTAATGAGAAAAACAAAAATAAATACAAAGTAGTCCTTCAGTGCACAGCCAGATATACTCAGCTGCGAATGGTGTGAGGAAAATACCATCATTTCTTGGCAAACTATCATACAGAGAAGAGAAAGAAAGGAAAGCAGGGTGCAAGGGGTGGTGTATCTGTGAGGCGGTGGCAGCAGCAGCTCTGAGAAGGAGCCACAGAGAGGGTGAGCGGTCCCCAGGGGCACCACTGCTCGCACCCCCGTCCTCCACCTAGGGAGCTCTGCAGCAGCCCGGGCCCTGAGCACTCTCACCCTGGCACATTCCGCTCCAACAGGTTTCTGTGCCCTGGATAACCTGATCTAAATCTCATCACAAGACCACTCTAACACGAGGTTACGTAAATTGCTGAGGCCACAGAGCCTGTCCCTGCAGAGCCAGGATTTTATTTTGGGTCTGACACTAAAGCCCACACTGCAAATTACTGTAATACACAGCAGAGGTAGCAAAGACTAAAGCCCACAAAGCAAGCAAGGAGTGGGCCATATTTAAGAAAAACAGGAAAGAGAGTAAGCTTATTCTGGGCTTGAAACAGAACTTCATAAGTGGTGGAATCTGTTATGAACAGACCAGTCCTGCAGATTAGGGTCATGGAGCGGCGTGACCCCAATGTGCCAAATGGGACAGCTCTCTCAAGACAAACTCACAGCAGTACTTGACTGCAAAATCTAAGTTTTAGTCGTTGACTATTAGGTAAGAAATGTAAAAGCTGTGGAGGATAAATTGATCAATGGATACTAATATGCTACTGCTGACGCTGTGGGGCACCTGGTTGGTTTAATCGGTTGAGCAGCCAACTTTGGCTCAGGTCATGATCTCATGGTTCACGAGTTCAAGCCCTGTGTAGGGCTCTGCACTGACAGCTCAGAGCCTGGAGCCTGCTTCGGATTCTGTTGTCTCCCCTTCTCTCTGCCCCTCCCCAACTTGTGTTCTATTTCTCAAAAATAAATAAAAACATTAAAAAAATTGAATAAAGCCAGATTAGAGAATAGTATTGTTCCAGTGGTAATGGTAATTTCCTGATTTCCAATGGTAATGGCACTGTGGTTATATAAGTTTTTTTGTTTTGTTTTGTTTTGTAAGGAAAAACAGACTAAGGAATTTAGGGATGAAAGGACATCTTATTTTCAAAGAACTCAGAAAGTCTCTAGGGCTGCAGTGGGTGAGACAAAAAGGATGGAGGGAGGGAGGCTATGATAAAGCAAATACAGTGAAACGATAACATCTGGAGAAACTTGGTGTCATGTAAGTTTTGTGTGTCAACCGGCTGGGCTGTAAAGGGACTGAGCAGATGAGGTGAACATCTACAGCCAGTTGACTTAAGTAAAGGAGATTATCCTCAATAATGTGGCCGGACCCTCATGTGATCAGCAGAAAGGCCACCAGGTTTCCCTGAAGCAGCAGCTCTGCCTGTGGACGGCAGCTCCTGCCCAGGGCTTTCCAGCCTGCCCTACAGATTTCACATTACTGGCCCCCATAATTGCACAGCCAATTCTGTGAAATTTAAATAAAAAATATAGATATGTATGTGCACAGATCATACACACACGAATAAATATATGTAGACAGAAAGAGATATTTCCTGCTGGTTCCACGTCACTGGTACAACACTGACTGGTATAGATTTTGGTACCATGAAGTGGGGTGCTGCTGTAGCAAATACCTAAAAATGTGGAAGTGACTTTAAAACTGGGTAATGGTAGAAGCTAGAAGAGTTTTGAGGCATATGACAGAGAAAGCCTACATTGCCTCGAAGAGACTGTTAGTAGCAATATGGACATTAAATGCAATTCTGGTGAGGACGGAGGAGGGGGTAATATGCATTACTGAGAAATCTGTCATCCTAAAGAATACATATATATAGTCATGAATAGAGTGTTGACAGCAACATGAATGTTAAAAGTGCTTCTAGTGAGATCTCAGAAGGAAATCGTGAACATGTTACTAGATAATGGAAGAAAGGTAATAGTAAAATCTTGGTTTGTGAGCACCATTCCTTCTGGAAACATGCTTGTAATCCAAAGCACTCGTGTATAAAAGCAAATTTCAAGAACCACTGGCTCAGTGGATCACAGTTGTGATCATGTGATGTTTGGCATCACGTACTACTCATATTGCAACACACTGCTTGCTTATCAAGTTAAAATTTATTAGAAATATTTGTCCATCTTGTGGAACAGTCGCAGAACAAGTTACCAGCAATCTAAGGTTTTCTGTACTTGTTACAAAGTAGCAGAAAACTTACCTGAATTGTACTGTACTACTGGGTGGAAAGGAGAACTTGTAAGTGATGAACCTGGATATTTAGCTGAGGATATTTTCAAGGAAAAGGTTGAAAATGCGGCCTGGCTTCTCCTTGGTGTTTACAGAAAAATGTGAGGATACAGAGATACATTGAGGAAGAAATTACTAACTAAAAAGGAACTAGCACTTGATAATTTGGGAGGATCTTGGCCTATCCAGATTGCAAAGGATGCTAAAATTGGAAAATTCATTGTTATGAAAGCATTCTTTGGATAGCTAAACAACTTTTTGTTGGAAGAGGTTAGGTATGTGGATCCAACGGATCCAATCAAACATCTCAGCAGAAGGCAAGGAGAGAAAGTTACCCACCAAGGATCCATGAATAAACCTCTTGACGCACACTAGTGACCAACAGGGATTTTAAGAATGATATACCAGTAGAAACAAAGCCAGCCTAGACTGAAAGGGACTTGGGATAAATGAAGGAAGGTTATTAGCCTTCTGGGATTCTACAGGCAGGAAATGGGCTGATGGAGCTGCACTGCTGCGAACTTAGAGAGCAGACCTGCAGGTTCACAGGAGGAGCCACGGGCCCAGAGGGCAGAGCATCAAGGCACAAAGCATTATCCTCAGGCCTTGAAACTTAATGGAATTTACCCTGCTGGGTTTTCAACTTGCTTATTAGGAACAGCTACCCTTTCATTCCTTCCAATTTCTCACTTTTGGGATGAGAATGTTTATCCTACGCCTGTCCCACCACTGTATTTTACAAGCAGGTAATTTGTTTACAGGTCTGCAGATGGGGAGGGATGATGCCCCAGAAGAGACCACATACCTGATCTAGATGGCTGTGATGATGAGATTTGGGACTTTTGATATGATGTTTACAAGAGATTTTGGACTTATTGATGCCATAATGAGGTGAAACTCTGAGGAATACTGGGAGGCAGTGAATATATTTGGCCTGAAAGATGAACATTAGTTTTTGGGTGCCAGAGGGTGAACTGCAGTAGGTTGAACAAACAGTGGTACCAAAAAGGTATACCCAAGTTGTTACCTCTGGTACTTATGAAGGTTACTTGGAAACAGGGTCTTTAAAGACATAATTAAGTTAAAGATCTTGAGATAAGATGGCTTATATCTTCTGTTACAGACATAAGAGATGGCTAGTGTCCTTATAAGAGAAAGAGGCAGACAGAGAAAGAGGCAGACGGGACACATACAGATTTGACATTATACAGGCACGTGAAGATGAGGGCAGAGACTGGAGTGATGTCTGTACAAGTCAATGTATGCTAAGGGTTGCCAACAGCCACCAGAAGCTGGAAAAGGCAAAGAAGGATTCTTTCTTAAAGCCTCTAGAGGGAGCGTGGCCCTACTGATGCCTCAATTTTGGGCCTCTGGCCTCCTCAACTGCGCGACAACAAATTTCTGTTGCTTTAAGCTACCAAGTTTGTGGTAATTTCTTGTGGCAGACCTAGGAAACCAATATATTGGGTGAATGTATATTAGAATTCTTTTACTGTTTTTGTAATATTTCTCTTAGGTCAGACTGTATCCAAATTAAAAGTTTAAAATAAATACCCAATAATATCTTTAGCCTGACATAGAAATCCTTACATAATCTCATACCTGCCTCTTAAAACTCTTGACATCATTTTACTCTATGTCTTAGACCATCTGCATCATAAAATAATTTAAAATACCTCCTTTATTGCACTTACAGAAATAAATTTTAGCCAACCAGAAAATTCCGCACCATGAAATTTAACCTAAGAATTCTAGACAGTACATTTATGCCATCTTTTTACTTTTTTTAAGTTAAAAAATTTTTTTAACATTTTAGAGAGACACACACACACACACACACACCGAGTGCAAGTGGGTCAGGGGCAGAGGGAGAGGGAGACACAGAATCTGAAGCAAGTTCCAGGCTCCAAGCTGTCAGCACAGAGACTGATGCAGGGCTCGAACTCACGAACCATCAGATCATGACCTGAGTCAAAGTCGGACGCTTACCGACTGAGCCACCCAGGTGCCCCTATGCTATACCCAGACTCCTATAAAAGAATTTGGTCCATCATAAAATTACTTCTCTAAAACAATTTTAAATATGCCTTATTTATGAAAACTTACCAGCTGTTTTTCACTCACAGGAGATGGAGGTGGGGGAACGGTTTCTCCAGAAGAGGGACGCCAGGTCAAGAGCCTTTAAAATACCAAAATCACACCAATCATTTAAAGTGTGAAAGATGACATTTACCAAACATGAAACATCCAACATGTTTTCAAACAGGTGGAAAAAAGTCACAAGAATATACCAAAAACAATATTATCCTCCTCTGATTACTGCTAAAAACAATTTGCTAAAAAAAAAAAGTCTAGTGAAAAGTTTAAAATATGTACCTCCAGGAAACAATTAACTAGCATTTAATACAATTAAAAGGGTACTCTGGTCATCAGCTTAAAAAAACAAACCCAAAAACTACTTCTGAAAAGTTTCAAAAACTTTAAACTCACTAGGTATTAATGTCATTAAATATTTTAAAGTGAGACTGAGAAAAGTTTGAGGTCTTTTAAGAAATTCATAGAACTCTTTAGATTCTATTCTTGAACAGGAAGATGATTAAGGCCCAAGTTCTTGCTTCTGAGAAGGAGGAGTTCCTGGGAATAGGGTAGACAGACGCTAGAGACATCATTTCAATTCCATATAGAGAGAACTCTAGCACAGTTAGTTTCTATGAAGAAATGCTTATTAGATGATCTTTAAGATCATGTACCTTGAATGTGTAATTCAATATATTCAAACAGAAGCAGTTCTTAAAAATAAAAAAAGAAAGTTCAGCCTGATTGGTTTTTGTGATGACTTCAAAGGTACAATGGATAGGCAAGATTTCATACCATCTTTTGACATAAGGGCAACAGACAAACTGACAAAATTGGGTCATCTGTCAGGTACATTACTCCAACAAAATGTGCACCAAAAAAAATAAAAAAATAAATAATAAGGAAAACTGACCAACAGTTGTCCTTTCAGTGTAGGGGCACCTAGAGACTGCTTTCCCAGAGGTGTGTCCCTTTTGCCTGACTTCTGATGTCCTATTTATTAGGATACTTACCAGGGGATCATGTCAATGCGGATATATTTAACTCATGGCAAGACAAAGTTCATGATGCTTAAAAATCTGAACTCATAGTTTTCATACACAGTTTTATACACACACACATACATACACATGTGCCTACTTTATAAGATGTTTTAAGTAAGCTTTAAAACATCTTATTCAGTAGATTTAAAAGCAGTAGATTTGTGCAGGTCAGAAAAACTCAATAGTAGAGCTGGGAAGTAAATTCAAGTATGTTGTACAACTAATTCAGGTGCTATTAGTCATTTAGTGAGACTATGTCTTAGTGTCCCCATTGATAAAAACTCCTTCACTATAATTCCAAATGAATCCATCAGAACATGACAATTAACTTTGAAATATATTTGCAAATCAGTTTTCCTTAGATTATTAAATCTACAGTAGCTGAAATATATGTTGAGTCCCCCCCCGCCCCCAATTCAAAACCACTGCTTGCTTTAATCTGGATAATTGAAACCTTATACAAGTAGAATCACTTCAGCATGACTAATAACCACATGACCAATCATACTAAAGGGTCTAGTTTATAAAGAATCTAATTCAAGTATTTGTTGTGGCTTATAGGAATCCGATTTCCAATAAATACAAATTCATGGAACACTGAGGTATTTTTAAAAGAATTTCTGTTATAAGGAATCACTGGTTACTATCAAACTTTTTAGATCGATCATTCAATATACAAATATAAAGTTGTATAAAATCTTCTTACGCATGTGGGATTGTGGTTTTGAAGATATCCAGTGTGCAGTTACAAGTTTTATCCCAGATTTCTAGGGTAAATTTCTCACCATTCAGAATAACAACATTCTCTAAGCAGTTTGTACCAGATCGTGCTAACTGCTCATTGTCTAGAAAAGAAAAGAGCAATTCATTTATATATTGCCAGGGCCACATTTAACACTTTGTGTCACTATTTGCTATAGACCTACCTTGCTGCACACACCAGTACAGCTGGGCAAAAATATCATCCAAAAGTACATCACTAAGTACTTCTAAATACTGGGTGAATACATCACATATCGCATAAAGTGCATGATTACAAGTCGTAGTCATCCATTCAGCTTTCTAGGGGGAAGAAGTTGTTAAAAGAAGGTCAGACCATTCATCAACCATCAGAATTAAAGAAAAAAATGTTTGCATATTTAAAAGCTAAGTCTGTCCATGTTCCTTTCAGAGCACTCACTTCCTTCTAGAATATTACATTCACTTCAATTCAGTTTCTGAGACCTATTTTCCTCCACTGTTTCATAACCATCTATATATAAAATAATTTAACTGCTTTTTGCATTATTTTTGATTATATAAAAAATTACCACTGTCTTGCTATTAATATCATGACTTCGCAAAAAATATGCATGAATAACAACAGCTGGCCTTGCTCTAGAATATGACAGAATATAAGAGAGAAATAAACAGGAAGGAAATGATAAGGACTTATCCAAATGGGTTTAGCGTAAGTTTAAAATAAAACTTTCATGAAGTATGGTTCTTGAAAATACCATAAATGGTGAATAAGGCCATGCAAAGTACATGTAAATAATTTATTTTTCTCAAGTACATAAAGGACTGATCTGGACTGATATTTTCATATACAGTTTTGTGCCAGTCATATACATATGTCTACCTAATACAATATTTTAAGAGTCTACATGTAGATTTTAAAAACACAGATCTAAAGTAAAACTTTGAGAGCCCCCAAAGTTTTCATTTAATATAGCTGTATGAGACAAAACAAGAAAACTTGAGGCTCTCTTCCCTACATTTACTGAGATGCATACTATAATTGGTTTGTAGTAAAATACATTGAAATAAAATAAATGGAACTTATCAATATGTATTCTTTATTCACTTCAGAATAAGATGTCACTATGAATACTAAAAGAAAGCTACTGGTATTTGTAGTTGTGGCAGTATTAAAATGAAAAAAGAAACCAGAAGTTCAACTGGTTCAACTGAAAACAACCAATTCATTAACTCAGTTCTATTCCCAAATACTATTCTTTATTTATTAAGAAAAGACATACTTTATATTATAACGAAAAATTCTCTAGGAGTTTTTTTTTTTCTTTTCCATGTACTTAATTTGAACTAAACTGTATTAGGGAAAATATTAAGAACCTTTTAACTTGACTATGTTAAATGAAAATTTCATTTTCTCTTACCTCTGTCTGCTGTTCTGGTAATTTCATGTTGTCAAAGATTCTAAAAACAATTCTAAATAAATCCTGCCACCAGTGTTTTTCATAAGTGTGGCCATAAGTTTTCATTATTTCAAACATTACTGTTAAACCCCTAAAATGATAAAACACAAGCAGGAAAACTATAATTCAAAAAAGCATGCCGCATCAGAATCCCCTCTTAAAACAGTTTTAAGAGTTCATAAAGCTCCTGAAAAAGTTTAGAAATAGTCTTAAACTGACATGATATTCAATTTTAAGAAATTTCAGCTATAAACTAGGTTTCTTTACGATGCATTTTGTAGGGGAAAACTCAAAAGCCTTGGCCTTAAAATGTTTTATTTCATATTTCTTCCACTCCCACCCCACCGGCGGTTCCCACATTTAAACGTTGTAAATGGAAATAAAGATTCCAAAAGATCATCATAAAATGAGGTTTTGGAATATTTGTAGGACTTTTTAGCTAACACTGTAATTGTTCCTATCGCATCTCTAAACAAAGGGATTTATAAAACTGACCCACTATGACATTTGTGTGAGTGGTTCGTTGCCCACCATATTCTAGGCACAGAGCAAAACCTGACACCCATGAGACACACAGTTAAGTATCTACTGAATAAGCTGCTTAGTATCACATTCACTATCTTCTGAATAAATGTTAAAACTAAAACTCAACGTTGCCTTCCTGATTTCTTATTACCTTCCTATAAATAATAATACCTTCATGTAACCATTAAAAAGCTTGATCTTTCCTCTAGATGTTACTTTCTTCCAACAAAATATAGGTGTTCTTCCATTTAAAAGGGCTTATATTTCTAAAATGTCTGATTGAAGTCCTAACAAAATTTTCCTTGAAAGACTCCACAAGGACTGGTTCACAGTCCGGCTCATTTGCTGCTATGCTTCCCCCCAGGCCTTGCACAAGTCTGGCATATGACAGGCTCTAAATAAGTATTTGTTAAATAAATGTGTAAAGTAACATTATAGTAGTTTGGTCCTACAGCAAGTTCACAGCTGTAGATATCTTTGACCCGTAAGATATCTAATGTATACAATGAGAAGTAAAGAAGCCACAGTAAAGAAATTCCTATGGAAGAAACGCACTGTCTTCAGTGAGAGAAGCCTGTCAAAACTCCATGTTTCCCCCTACAGTAGAACAAAGCTCCCTTTTCCTCCATCTCCTGAGCTTGAAAGCCACTTCTTCCTGCTCTAAGTAACTGGATGCTAACTCCCACAGCTATGGGAAAGGGGAATTCTGTTTCTTCCAGGCCCCAAAGCAAACACAAATCCATAGAAGTTTCCAAGGATTTTCACTGTTCAAGAAGTCTTTTTGAAAGCAACACTTAAGTTGCTGGTGTAGGGAAAAAGAGTATTTGAGACCCTAGGTTAATTAACCAACCCTGAATCTACAGAATTTTGAGGCAATCAAATGAAAACATATGTTAAAGTACTGTGTAATTAATCTGTTATACAAATCATGGCATTACATTTTTGTTTTTTTAGATTTTTTTTTTAAGTGAAAGAGAGAGACAACATGCATGAGTGGGGAAGAGGGGCAGAGGGAGACAGAAAGAATCTTTAGTGGGCTCCACGCTCAGAGTGGAGCCGGCGTGGTGTTTGAGTTTTACAACCGTGAGATCATGACCTGAGCCAAAATCAAGAGTTGGTCCTTTAATTGAGCCACCCAGGTTTCCCCATGGTATTACATTTTTAAATGTAATCTATATATCAGCCCTTACAAATCCTCGAATGAAATAAGAAAAAGCCATTACTGAACAAAGTTTACCCATATTTTCCCTCTCTTTACTAGCTAGAATACATATTGTCTCTTCTCTTTAACAACTAAAACGCATTCATAACTGAACATCGGATCTGGCAAGAAGGAAAGCAGGATGGTCCCAGACAAGGACAGGCTCAAAAGCTAAGAAAGCAGGTAGGTCCCTTGTCAAATAAATTTCTACAAACAAAGGCAGAGAGGGGGTATTGAGTTTATAGGACTTGTCCATCATGATATATGTTAGTTGCTCCACTGAGGTGGCTGGACAACAAGAGAAAGTTGTAAATCTTAATAATTTAGATTTATATGAGTCACGGGCTATCTTGAATTTTATCAAGCTCCTAACAGGTCCACTGCCAAATAATCCTCAATGTCTAAATGCAAAATAAAATGCTGTATATTGTTCTTGTGATTACTAAATTCTATGACAAATTCCCAAGGTTTGAATCTTATTTTGGATTACTTAACCTAACTTTACAAAAATTTCTTTTTATAACAAATAAAAATGAAGTTTCTTAGGATATGTATCACACTAACATTAGATGGAGATGAGGGTGGTGTGGCACAAGGGGAGGAAAGAGAAATTCATTCTTTCATTATAGTTCTATCATTGATATAAGTTTGTATGTACTACCTTTATGATTTGAAAAATCCAGTAAAGTTAATTGCCAAAATGACTAACGATTCTCCCTAAAAAGAAGATGGGATACATAAAAGAGGGATTTATTTAAACACAAAATTGAACTCATGATGCCTCAAGCACTTGACATATAACAGGATATACAAATTGGCCATTTTAATCTAGCAGTCAAAAAGGTAGTTATGATAAAAATTTTACTATGGGATGACAGGAGCTGTAACATAAGAATTACATATTGAATGCTTATCCAGTTACATTATATCCAAAATTGTTTCTTTACAAATGGACTATACATTCACATAGATCCTTCAAGGAGAATGTATTTTTGAAAGAGCTCACTTCTTTTTAATAGACCTACATTATTCAAAACTGTGTTAACTGACCAGTCTTCAAAGAGAAATGGTTCTTTATCTAAAATCCACCAAGCATGTGCATTTGGAAATTCTTCTAGCATTCATCAGGAAATAAAATAAATTTTGCCACTAACTTCAATTTCTTCTAATTGGAAACGAACATATGAAAAGACAGAATGTGTAAACAAATTAACACAGAAGCTAAGACTCAAAGTAGGATGCTATAAGAAAATGTGAAGGAAAAGTAATATTTCCATTTTTACCGTTGCTTCTATCTAACAACTGCTATATTTGATAAAACACCTGACTTACAATGGACTTAGGGCCTTTACCTATCGAACTAGTTTTCACATAAGAAAAGTTAACTTAAGTCAAAATGAGCCTTTCAAAATTGTAGTTACAAACACTGATTGTTACCTGGTTCTTACATCTAATTTGCATCTATTGATGATACAGGATAGCTCAAAGAGAATTGGGAACCATCCTCTCACCCACACCCTGTCTTCAGGCGCCACATTCATATCATCGCTTGTATATTCCTTGAAAGCCTTCAAGAAGAAAGGTAGATATACTTAAGGCAAAATATAACACCTGTACAATTTTTCACCAAATTTTTAAAATGTTGTTACAAATTCAAAGCACTTTGATAAATAACAATTTATAAAAAGATGGCGATTATAACTGCTTATAAACAGCACTGGACTAGAATCCAGAAGTTGGTTTCCGCTTGAACTCTGTCACCAGCTTTTCTGCATTTTACATCAGGTTAAATCTGATTTCCTTTTTTATCATTTCATGGTTATTACACCATGCAGCCACACTAACCACCTCTGGGAAGTGTGAAGTTGGTCAAATGAGTCGATGTATGTAAAAAGTAGTAAGCACCCTGTAGGTCCAAGTTAGTATGTAGTAAAATCTTACTACCAATCTGTAATGCACCACTTTTCTTGATGACAGTCAGACAGATTCAGACATGTAAGATAAGGTTGGCAGCCCGGTTGCCAATTCAACCTTTTACTTCGGTGTTTAAGCCTACACACATCCACAGACAGCCGACCTCAGGACTGCACAGCACAACATGCAAGAAACAGTATACAGTAATGGCCGAAAACACAGGGTCGGGTTCAAATCCTAGGCCTCCTTTACTAGCCCTACAACCATGGAGACATTTTTTAAGTTCTCTGTGCCTCAGATTCCTGATCTGTATGGGGCTATAAACACTACCTATCCCATAAAATGTACAAGATTAAACAAGTTAATACATGTGAAATATTCAGAAAAACACCTGACACCTTTAATAAATGGTAGCTATCATTTCTAAACACAAGTCAGAATCAAGTTTACATAATTTTGGGGTTTACTTAAAATTAAATGCTTCGTATCCCCTCAATTCCCAAATAAACATATCTCAGACTGGAAATAAATACTCAGCAAAATTTTGTTTACTAAATGACGCTATACCTGAGGTCTATCAGACACATATTTTGCACAATGGCGAATAAGTCGAATTGCTTCCATACTTGTGTCTGGGAAAGCTGCATTGCACGCAAATTCTGACAAACACTTCACTGCATCCTGGAAAGAATCAATGGTCGCTGGAAAGTGTTTTTCAAACACAAGAGCTAAAAGGGTGGAAAATATATCAAAATAATTATAATTTTTTAATTATTCTTAACTGCACCATCAAACACCAACCCCTAGATGTAAAGCATATTTAAAGGTTAAGGGTTTTGATGTGTAACAGACATGGCTTCATGTCTGTCATTACTGCTTACTTGACCGCTTGGGGACAGGGACACAGGTCTGTGTTCTGTTTACACTATAAACCCAGCACCTAATGCAGTGACAGTACAAAGTAGGTACTTGAATCAGATTTTGAGTGAATATAAAAAATTATATTTAACCTATCTGTATTTCAGTTTTTTAATCTATAAAAAATGATGGTCATCATTATCTTTCAATCAGGCTTAACTTACATACTCAGTATTTCATTCTCCCTTACAGTCATAAGAGGCTGTGTAACGTAATGGTCAAAAACTTTTCCCTGGCTTTGAATCCCACCTCTATCATTCACCTTAACCTCACTGGGCCTGAATTTCCTAATGTATTAAAAAAGGGATAATGAAAATACTTATCTCATAGAGTTGTTGTGAAGACTGAAGGAAACACACTCAAAGTATTTACTGTGCTTATTACTTGTTACTGTGCTTGCCATAAACATTCAGTAATGTTAAGTATAATAATGTAATAAAAATAATACTGTCAGTATTTACTCTTTTTCTATAGGCAAAACTTAGTAAACTTAAACCCGCAACAGGCCCATAATCTTACACTTGTATTATTATCTCTGGAACACAGTTTTTTGTTGTTGTTGTTGTTGTTTTTTTAACTTGAATACAGCCAGAAGAATACTCACTGACAATGTGCCCTGTTGTTTGGAATGCAAGTTCCACTATGCTTTCATCTTGATCAGACGCAGCTAGATGAAATACAGAGAAAATGTTCTTCCATCCGGACCGAATGTTAGCAGCTTGAGAATTAACCATCTGTGCTATACACCGTACAACCATATCTCGAATTGTTGGAGACCTAAAATATTAATATAATTGCTTGGATATACATACAGATAAAACCCATCAGGTTTTTCCTTTCTTCTGTTTCTCCCCCTGCTGTGGAAAATAATAAGGTATTTTTCTGATATTAAGCAATTCAACAAATATAATACCTGTTCCGTTTCATTATATGTTCAAAAGGTCTTAAGAAATCCTTCTGGAATCTGAAATTAGCAAGCTCCCCTTTCTCTAAGAACTTCATTGACAATTGCCTCAAGGAGTCTACTGCAAAAATAGCTACATCTTCATTAGGATTACAGCCAACCTGTAATGGCAACAGAAATACAGGGTGCTAATGTCAGCAGTGAAAATCTGTTTCTTCATTTTTGTTTTAGAAAAAGTATAGAACTCATAGCATAGACAGGTAAATCCTAAGATTCTCCACAAGGACACTAGGTGTACTAACAATATTTCTCAACAAGAAAAATACACTTTAAATTCTTAAAACTTATGGAAATCACTTCTAAAAGGCAAAACAGGATTCAAAGGGTTTTCTAATTTTAATTATAGAAATGTAATTAAGAAAAGCTAGAATAGGAAAAAAGTCTCAATTACATTATAAGGAATTTCAAAATACAAAAAACATTACAAATGTAAGTATATCTTATAGTTATTCAAATACCTTATTAAAATGATCACCAATAACTTCCCAAATTCGAGACCACTGAAGTCTTATTCTTCCCATGTTGTAATATGATATTTCTACTATTTTTTGTAGACTAAACATTCTTGGATGTGTAGTGGAAAGTAATTCATCCATAGACACGGCACAGAGCCAACGGACAAAATCCACTATAATATAAATAGATATACATGTTTTTAGCTTAACTTCCAAATTTTTTAGTCAAAAAAAAAAAACAATTTGTAATTGAAATAAATGTATATACTTACCAATGGCATTTCCATCTAGCCTTGTAGACCCTGTAAATATTCTAAAGAAAAAAAACCATAATTCAAAAATGTATAAAGTCTTACTTCTGTTACATCAATTCAGAAGTAAGTAGCCTGAGGTACTAGCTACTTTGAATCTGTTTTAAGGGAACAAAAACATCAGGTAATCAAATGAATATTTTAGCATATAGTTTAACAACAAGTATAGTTTGGATGTTCCTCCTTCCCTCTTTTGTATTCAATAATATGAATAAGAATATACTGTTGTAATTTTATTAGTAAATTTACAAATAGGTAAATTATGAAACTCTTAAGAATAAGAAAAAAATATCAATTTGTAAAACAAGTTGAATACTCGCACACTACAAAAGAGAAGATTTTTCAATGTTTCTTTATTACTAGCATTAAACACATTCTTAAAATGGAAAATTCTACTTCGTTTTTATAAGTAACATGTTTGATTAGAAAACTCATGTATGTTAAATTACAAGCAATTTAAGAGAAGCTTGCAAATGGTTTCCAATTGTTTAACCAAAAAGTGGCTAAATAACTTTTCTTAGAAAATTCAAATGTTTAGAGATAAGCTGTGCTGTCCAGTTTTGCCCAGCTTACTTCACTGAGCAATTTTTCTTTGTTTCAAAGTTTCATAGAAGATTTCAGCATAAACCTACTATATCAGTCCTCTTTTAAAAGTCTGCATTTTTACCCATCTTCTAGGTTTATAACCGAGGGTTTGGATGTGACTTCCAGGGTGAACTGATCTTCCTCAATTTATATTGTGTACCATAGGATTTGACTGACAAAAGGGAAACCTTAAAGGTGGGAGCAGGTCAAATATTAAAATTAGAAATAAAAGTGATCATAGTAACAGTAATAGCTACCAACAATTACAAGGTGGGTATTATTCTAAGTGTTTTATATATATCTACTCATTTAATAATCACAAATACTCTGTGAAGTATTTGTAGGCTTCCAATTTTATCAACATAGAAACTGAGGCATAAACATATTTAATAACTTCCTCAAAGCCACAGAACTCATACGTGCTACAGCCAAGATTCAAACCAGGAAGGGCACACTCCAGAATCCACTCCCTTAACTACTTTGCTATATATTACCTCACACTTACCTGAGCAAAACATTAACATTTAAAACATACTGTTTTTTCCCTATTATGTCCACTATATCCATGTTCTGAGTATATAATGATTTTTTAACCTCAGTGCCCTTGAATGTCTTTCCACGTGTCCTGGCAATGAGTAACAAAAACACCACAGGAAAAACAGCCTAAAAACTGACAAGAGATAACTTAGAAACTGATCTCCTGCTAAAGGGATATTTTAAAAATTCCTCTATTGCTCTTGTCAGGAGAACACAAACTGGGGGAAAAAATAGAATAATAAGAATAATAAATAGAATAATAAATAGAATAATAAGCCATTTAATCTAGTGGATAGACTGAATTCAGAAATTAAAAATATACAAAGCCTACAAAGTTCTAACAACAACAAAAATGAAAACTGCTAGAGTGCACATTATAAATGTCATTAGCTGATTTCTCAAACTACTGGTATTCTCATAGGCAATGGCTATTAAAAAAAAATACCAAAAACAAAAAGAGACAAAAGTAGATAGTATGTAGGAGAAACAACAGGAAAAGGAAAAAAAGAAAGAAAAAAATTTCTTTGAGAAGGAAGAAAATGGCAAAGAGTAGAAGGGGTGAAGAACAGAAGCAGAGAGGGAGATTATATGCAACTACAGGGGAAAGAAGCAACAAATTCTCTGAAGGCCCTGAAATGATGGTGAACAAGAACAGAGAAATACCAGTAGCAATCAGACAGGTTCTATAGACTCAGGGTGAGAGGAGAAGTTAGGGGGAGCATGCATCCTGAAAAAGGGCATTCAAATTCCTACTCACTT
This sequence comes from Cryptoprocta ferox, assembly GCA_028646485.1. Lineage (NCBI taxonomy): Eukaryota > Metazoa > Chordata > Mammalia > Carnivora > Eupleridae > Cryptoprocta > Cryptoprocta ferox. The sequence continues at coordinate 61,462,105 of CM053569.1, read as the reverse complement.
TGGTAGACTCTGAGGGGTCACTCTATTTCTAGTAATGCTCCACTACAGATAAGCCATACGGTAGAGCACAGCAGTCTGTGGAGGCATTTAAAGTTAAGCCTTCATAAACTAAGGCAGGAGAACAGAGCTATGTTTCACAAAATCAGTCTAGGAAATGGACTCTACATTCCCTGTATGAAAAGCAAAGGACAGAAGCATGAGAACCTTGTGTGTTAATATTAAACGACATGCCCTGAAAAGTACGAGCAGGAAAATGAAATAGATTACTGCTTCATCACAAAATGAAACCACTGTGGCAATACCAAAAAAAAAAAAAAAAAAAAAAAAAAAAAAAAAAAAAAGAAGGAGTGGACAAAACCTGCAGATTCTGGATCCCATACACTTTAAACTGTATGCACTAAAGAAGCAGACTAAATTACTGTAAATGTACAAAGTTTTCACAGTGAAAATATCAGAGGTAACACTTATTTCTTAGACCTAATTGGAAAATGCTTGTGAGCAAATACAGTTGGGGATAAGCTACACATATTTTCTGATAGGTGACAGAATGTTCCAAAGTGTGAGATGGGCCAGTATAAAGCTAGATTTGGTGTGCTTAAAATTAATAAAAACAAAAACTATGGTGATTTTTTTTAACTTTTAGCAGTAAATCATTCCTTGAAAACACCTATTCCTGCACAGTTTAGTAATACTTATTAAATTGGTCTAGTTTAGCAATGTCTAGCAAATTCTACCCTAGCAACTCCATAGATTAAACAGCCCAATATTCTCCTAAATTCTAACGGTTTAGGATTCCTAAAACACAAGTGGAGATAAGTAGAAAATTTTATCATCTAAAAGCCCTTATTTTTTATTTTTTATGTAGGAGAAATATTAATATAATGAAACAATTTTACATATCTGTTCCATCATATATTCAAAGCCCAAGTTACAAAGAGCTAAGAAACAAAAAATCACGGATTTTTAATGGAGATGTTTGAGGTTGAATGGGACAATAACTTTTATTTTAAATAATAATTTAATCCGTCTCCATTGCGACGCTCTCCAAAAGGCAAAAATGCATTCCAAGAGGTAGTTTGGAAGTCAGCGTTTCAGTGTGACGGACTCCGCGGCTTTGATCCCGCTTCTTGCTTACCACAGCAAGAATATTTGCCTAAAATCCCGGGTTCCTTTTACATTAGGGGAACATGCATGCCCCAGGGCGGGTGGGTCCTCCAAGGAGTGTCTTTTGTCTCTTCCCCATGACAAAATTAGAGACCTTGAAAGGAATATGTTTTTCTGAAGCTTTGTGGAATTCAGATACCCATCTTAAATCTTTTAATAAAGTCATATATTTTCTGATAAGAAATAGAGCTATAAATAATTAAGCAAAAAAGAACTACTTTGATTTTTCATGTTTACTCCAATACTTGTCATCACAGATTATTCATAACAACAGACCTAAGGAGAAGAAAATCACTTTTTGCAGGACAAGCACAGAACTTTCCAGGATGTTACCTGACGATATTGGCATCACTGTCTTGAATATCTAGGTTATCTAAAGGACTTGGCTTATGAATTTGAGCCAGGATATTACATGTGAAAATAAACTCAGACATTTAGAAACTCAGAAAAAATTTAATGAGAAAGTGAAATGCACCACACAAGAATATAATCTTATAATAAAACCAAAGACGTAACTTTTAATGCTTTCGCTATGAGCTAAAATTTCAATATTGAGGTTTTGTACAAAATCGGACATTGGATTTACTGTTGTAGAAGTTATCTGGTGATGATGAATTTGAGACAACAAAGTACTAACAGAATTTGTGTTAAGACTCCTCTAAAATATCTTAAATTCTTAAAATGGAGAGGCATTATCACTTGATGAAATGAGAGACATGTCTCCCTGCAACAAACAGTGGATGTATGGGTAAATTAGAACCGGGTATGGTCATATAAAATATACTATGGAAACAAATAGTAGGTAAAATGTTTACTCTCGCCTGAAGAGATTCTCATGATAGTGAAAAGGATTTTTTTGCAAGGCAAGAAAAGCATTTGGAAAAAAGCTTCTGTGACAGCAGAAGGGGAGACATTACACTGCTCTACAGTTGTACATGCAGGCCAAGAGGTGGAGGGGGTAAGAGTGTACACTCAAGAGATATGCTGCCTGAGTGTATGTCCTGGCACCACTCCTCAACTTCTCTGTGGATAAAATGGTTATCACAATAATAATCAAGACAAAACTAGTTGTGGGGATGAGCAAGTTATTTGATCCTCTTCTGTCTCAGTTTCCTCATTTTTAAATTAAGGATAATAATAACACATATCTCATGAAGTTACTGGAAGGATTAAATGAAATACTACATGTAAAGCACTTCGAAAAGTGCCAAGCACACTGTAAGCCTTCAAGATATATAGTGCATGTAAGATGATACACAATCTTTCTTCAGCCTTCACAAGGAAAAGGCAAATGACCTTCTGCCCCTAAAAAAAAAAAAAGGTCAGCAAGTGGATATTAAAGAGTTCTTTTTCAAGGAAAAAGTTGCAGCGAATATTTGGAATATTCCAAATATTTCCGCTAACACATTAGTTCAGTCTGTACACAGAGCAAAAAGTTTTATCTGAAGTAAAATAATGAATTAGTGTAAGTCTCCAAGCACCAAGAAAAAAAAGTACATATTTTTGAAAGTTTCATCAGAAGTAATAAAAAAAATTAAGTATCAGTGTTGTAAAATGTTAAGTTTCAAATATTTGGGCACTCATCTAGAAAAACCTAACCTTCAAAAGAACATTTAATATGGGTTTACTATTAAGAAAACAAACTAAATATGAGGAATACCTGGTAATGTATATAATATACAAATTCCAAAGTCCTTTCAAACGAAGTTTTCAATGAGAATTGCCACCAAATGTTTCCCTTATTCATAATGCAGTCTTACGTCAAATAGGACTTGAAAGACAATTTACACTCCATTTTCATACAGGGATAATAAGAGCAATTAGTTTTCTATAGAAGACAAAAAATGTGTCCTTTTTCATCAAGATTACCATTTCCCTAATGCCCAGTAATATCTATTTTAAGTTAAATTCTCATATTGTTTATCTCCTTTCTATATTCCACGATCTAAAGAGAAAAATTACAGGTATTTCATCATCTAAATCACAGTATATCATAATACAGTCTTATATTGCTTAAGGAAAGTTATTCTGGCAATAGTTTTTTTTTCACTACTACTTAGCAATATATATCTAAATGTTACAGAATTAAAATAGTATTCATTCAAAAAGGGAATAAAATAAATACCTTACCTATCTACAGCAACAACAACACTTTGAGAACTGGTTTCTCCAATGGATTCCTGAATACTTGCTATCTGCTTCCAGTCCACGTTTCCTCCAACTACCACACAAAAAGAGAGTCATTTCAGTTTGAAAATAATTCAGTGGAAGAATACACCTAGAGTTGTAAAATATATTTCTGAAATTAGTTATCTTCCTAATGAGAGAAATAAAGCTTTTGGTGAATAATGACTTATCTGGCATTTAGGGACCTGTATCAAAGCCAAATGTGCTTAATTAGCTAATACTAAGTGGCATATAGATAGACATGGATGGTTATAAAGACAAATTGTACTTGCAAAGATCAACAAATTAAGGGCACTGAGAAGTTAGATCACTAAATTAATCATACTAGGCATAATGTCCCTTAATGTTGAAGAAACAGCACTAACTGCACTTCCAATGTTGTCTTCTTAGGTTGTGTTCCAATTCCATATGACTGGATCTTCCTGTCATTTAATCTCCAGTCCTCTGTTTACAGATGTTTATTGGAAATTTTACCTGTATTTTCTAACATCCCCTTATTCAAAAGAATCATTTTTCTTTCCCTCAGAAACTGGTCCCATATGTTGGACAGCAGAACAATTCCCCCAATTTCTAAACTCTTAACCTCACAATCACCTTGGATACCTTTTCCCTACTCTACCTGGTACTAAATCTTTCTTTTGATCTGTTTCTGGTATCATTCCTTCATTTTCATTCCTACTCAGTTCAGACCCTTATAATTTCAGGCCCAGATTACAGACACAGTTTACTGACTGTTTTCCCTGCTGCTAATTTTTCCCCTCTGCAACCTCACTTTCAGTCTCCTATCAGGTTCATTTTTCTAAATCATCACATTCATTTTGCTTACTATTAATTTCAGGATAAAGCATAAACTTTTTAAGCCTAGCATTTAAGGCACTGCCCTTCAACATTCTAGCCATTATATGTCTCTGTTCAGGCCATCCCTGGACTACCTAAAACTTATCTACTAAAACCCAGTTTGAATTTTCCAGAGGGATTCCATCCCATTGTTCCTCTGAACTGAGCATTTACTTAAATAAGTAATAGTCAAATCAGGATTTTTTTCCATACAGTTTCACATAAATTACTATAGATGTATTAATGTTGCCTTCTCAGCACAACAGGAAGTTCCCTAAGGCAAGGAACCAAGTTATACACATATTGTGTGTGTGTGTGTGTGTGTGTGATTTCTCCACCTTACTCAATATTAAGCCCAAAGCAGATGTTAATAAATATTTGTTGACTCAAATGACCAGACACTTAATAAATGCCTTTATGAATCAACCATAATAGATGATATTATTTAAAGCAGCCAAACTCAAATTTTCTTCCAGGCACTAAACAATGAAAAAGACATGATCCTTGTCCTCACGGAGTTTATTTTATAATTTACCAGGAGAGATACACTTATAACCAACTTTAGTAAAATGTAATAATTACGTCATAGCTGAGATAAACTAATGATATATAATACAAGTTTCAATAAACAGAACTAAAAAAGGAGGAGGGAGAACGGGCATGTTAGCTCATGGAAAGGCTTCACATATGATGATCTATTATTTCAAGTTGGACCCAGAAGGATGATCATGTAGGAAAAGAAGCAACAGGAAAAGTAATTCAGGTAGAAGGAGCAGCATATATACTGGAAGGATGCAAGTATATATCATGTTTTAACACACTTGGTTATAGCCATAAGTGAGGATCTGACGGGACAAGGAAGAGGGAGAGAAAGATGGACTAAAGTTAGAATGTGAAGAACCCTTGACTGTCATGTTTAATGCACTACCTCTGAAAATAAGGAACAGACCTTTCAGAAGACTCACATGATCAAATCTATTTTCTAAAAAATAATTCTGGCAGTATCTGTAGAACACAGTGAAACAGGAAAAGATAATGGAGCTAGAAAGACAAATTAAGAGTCTATTTCTATAATACAAATGAACAAGGATGAAAGCCTGAAATAAGGACAGAGAATAGTGTCAAGCAACACTTGAAACATGCTATCACATTATAGGAATTTAACAAAGAAAAATCCATGGGAAAAAAATAATGCCAATCACCATATGGCTTTTTTTGTGTATCATCTGCATGTCCTTCCTGGAAAGCCTTTATTATATAATAATCTGTAGTCATTAATAATAAACATATTTAGAGGAATAAAAAATATATAAAATGTTTACCAATCCAAAGAACCTATTTCAGAAACACGTGAAATCAAAGATCTGCATGACACTGTAACATAACAGGCTAATAGTTTCAGCTTTACCAAACAAATTGCTCAAAAGCACAAATATTCGGATTAACTAAGAACAAAGAGGTAGGTGTTGTGAATATTTACTTAAGATATATATGACCAAGCCAGGGAATTAAAAAAAAATTTTTTTAATTAAAGTTTGTTTATTTTTGAGAGAGAGAAACAGAGTATGAGTGGGGGAGGGGCAGAGAGAGAGGGAGATAGAGAATCCCAAGCAGGTTCCCCACAGTGAGTGCAGAGAGCCCAACATGGGGCTTGAACTCACACAACTGTGAGATCGTTGACCTGTGCCAAAACCAAAATCCAGTTAGGATGCTAACTGGATGCATATGGTGACCCCATATGCTATGTACTCTTAGTAACTAAAAGTTTCATGTTTCCAAAAAGGATGAAGTATAGATTTGTAGCATATCAGTCAGAAAATCAGACTAACATATACTCAGCCCTGTTAATGTGGTTACATGGAATACGTGGAGAGGGATGCTGTCAATAAAGGAATATACTAATTTATTTTTTAAAAATATAGATAGACTAAACCTGTTCAAATGTCTGTACTACATCCCCTTCTAGTTAAATTCTAACTACAGTGTCCTGCTGAATAAAAACATCTGTTGCCTAAGTGACAAGGCACAGATGGACAGGGGTGGACATCTGCCACATTGGGCTAGTTGATAACCAATGAGATGGCCTAAAGAGAGGACTCTGCCCAACACAAGCCAAGTCAACAGACTGGATCCCTCTAGGATTCAGACTCAAAAATGAGAGAGCTAATCAATCAGGAATGAGTGCAGAATGGAGCAGCCCAAAAAGAAAAATAGATAAAGCCTGAAAGAGAGCTGGAAGAGCATGGCTAGTTGATTGAAGAGTATGGCTTGGAAGCCTAAAATTTTTATTTCATTTCCAGAACCAAGGAGTGTTTATTTTTATGTAAATTCCCTTTTCCTGAAGTGAGAAGGTAGGTCTTCTCATATCTGTACAACTTAAGTAGCATAATAATAGTGATCAAATTAATTTTAATTCACTTTCAAGTATACTAGGAAATTATCAGCAAGTATCATTGTTTCTCTTGTTTGACTAAAACTTTTAGAAGTTAAAGCACTCCACTGGTGTTTTATTTTTAGTGTAACCTACTGTTATTACTTGCCTAAAGTAAGCCCTGGCAATTTGCACCTGTCATTATTTTAGCCTTCCTACATTCCAAAGGCCTTTTCAATAAATACATAAATAAGTAAGTAAGTAAATAAATAAGCAAGCAATCAGTCCACATTCATTTCACTTGTTGGTAAATATCTTTCATCTGTATCTGAGGCTTCCAGGTTATATAAGTCACCATGAAGGTGCTCAGGCAGTTCTAAATCCTGCTGCTGGGTCACCAAGTTATAAGATCTATACCTTCACCTCCCAGAACCACAGCATCTAAGATACAACTAGGGTAGCAGAACTGCACTGCTGGCTGCCACAGCTGAAACATCACTGGGAACTAACTTGAAGCCACAACATGGTGCTGATATTTCTTCTTTCCCTATGGATCATTTTTTCAAACCTTAAGTTCTTTTGGATTTCTTAAGAATTTTTACTATGAGCAACAACATAGAAATCACTAAAAATAAAAAAGACAACATCCAGAATACAGCACTACAGTACAAAATCTTAAAAGGTAAATATTCCTAGATCTGAGGTGTATTCTCTTCTGCTCTAAGTCAGGTCTCCAGATTTCTTGGATGGAAGTAGGGTGGGGAAAATGGATAAAGAACAATCCAAAAACCATTAATACACCAGCCACTGTGCTAAGTCCATTTATACATATTCTTATTTAATCCTAACAACTCTGTAAGTAGATATTACCATTAGTTTCCAGAAGTGCAAACTGAAGCTCAGAGAGTTAAAGTAACTTGCACACAGTTAAGGAAAAAATACAAATGAATTCTAACTCCAACATATAGTGTTCAAAGTCAAAGACAGTTTAAATGTTGCTTCTTTCCTGGTGGAACTCTTTCCATTTATGACTAAAATATATACGGTCATTGGTTCTTCTGTAGCCATTTTCACTAATTATTTTCCTTTGTTCTACTGGGTTAAACCTGGAAGTTCTTGGCCACACTTAGCTCACAATGAACCATGGGAAAGTTGCCACACCGGTATGAGTTTGGTTAAGTTTGGACAGTGCCTTTAAAAAATCTGAATATGAATGCTTTCTTCAGTTGCCCCAACTAATTATCATCTTATACAAGCCTTCACTCGTTTAAGTTACCTGATTAGTCTTAAAATACAGGTCATTTGAAACTGCACCTTTCTCTTGCTACCCCCAACTATGAGATTAAGACTAAGGGTCACGTATGTTGCAAAGTAGACCAGGCAAAATTGGCTTAGTTTCCCACATGGTCTTCTTGCTCTTCCTCAAAAGGTTAGTCACAGGGCATTTTATCATGTCCCTCTAATTAGATTTCACTGCTATTAATAAAGGTACTTATATTGAACAAGTTAATAATTTTTGATACTTCATGAAAACAATTTAAAAAGTTATCTCACCTAGCCCAAGTCCCACAAATTCATCAGGAGCCTGATCTTTTGTTCCAGTAAGAGATCCTTCTCTACCCCGCACTGTTCCAGAAATGTATCGAGGTTTTACTCCAGTTCCTATAAGTTGTGCAAGCTCCAACTGACTGATGCACTTTAGAATCTTCATTATAACAACAAAGAAAAAAAACCTTTTTAAAATTCCATGTTAAAAATGTTTGCAAAAATACTTCAATATATGCAGCCAGGATTTAAATATAGGCGACATTATAAATCATTATAAAAAGCTAAATAAACTTATCCTGAATGTACTAAATTAATTTTTCCCCAAACACTAAAGCATGTTAGTAGAATATTTAACATTAAATCATTTTATAAACCAAACTGAAAATTTGAAAATAAAGTGCTTATACCTCATGCCATGAATTTCCTAAATAATTTCCATCTGTATGAGCCACTGTGATAAGTGTTTTTATTGTGTCAATATTCTTCTGTTTCATTTCAGTAATACCAGAACTCACTGTAAGTAAGGTAAATCTTGCTAGTGCCTGGACATATGCGTCTCTTTCCAGCTATAAAAAAGAAAAAACATACACTTACATGGTTGTTTTAGTAAGTTTTAACTGAAAAATCACATGCCTCAAACTACAGTGTTTTTTTTAAGATGATAAATGAAGTAGAAAAGGACGAATTTCTAAAATATAAAGGTAATGGAGATGTCAAATCAAGAGGAGACTTTTAGTGATAACAAATGAATTCATAGAGTAAAAAAAATATTGAGTACTATGTTTCAAGTACTGTGTGGACTAGCAGAAATCAGGTTTATAAATTTGCTCATTTCTTCTCTACAGCTAGGCTGTGCTTTTTAAGACATAACATTCATAATTAAATGTGAAATGGGTTTAAAAAAAAGGAAAGCAAGTGTTGACTAAAATTTATTATCAGACGAAGTATATAAATTACTAGAGGGGCCTGTCTTCATGAAAAACAAATACTAGATACTTGGTTCTTTTCAAGATTTAACTTTTCTTAAGCTTAGTGAAGTTATAAAGTAATATATAAAAACATAAATATGAAAAATATGATTCAATAAGTGTGAACATGCAACATATTTAAGACATTCTAATTAATATATAGAAATTCAAAGTCTCAGAAATTTTGTATATAGTAATATTCTATAGAGAAAAAATTGCAAACCGAAGCTGTTTTGATGAATTCCAGACACATCAATATAGAATTACTCCTTCTGTCAACAGCTTTTGGAAACTTAAACATTAAGATTCATTTAAATTCCATCATAAACTTGAAATTAGTTTTTAGTAAGTCAGACATAAAAAAAATAATTGCAACTAGTCATGATGTAAGTAATTTATGTTTCCCAGACTGACTACAAAGGCAAAATTCTTTGTTTACCTGAATGCTGAAAATGCATGCAATTCTGATTGCGCATCTTATACCTTCCAGGCAAAGAGAGGCTACTTCAGTATCATCACAATCTTGCAGACCCACACTAAACGCAGCCAGAAAAGGTGTCCAAGCCAACTAAAAAAATTAAAAATTTTTAATTCAAGCTGTATCATGAACATCAAGTGATAATTAAATTTTATGATAGGACTACATTAATATTTCTCAAAGCTTCAGAAAATAAATGATTTGAGGAAGTTCTGGGGGAAAAAAGCAACGAAGTCCTGGGCATATTTCCAGCTTTTTTGGACAAAGGGGGAAAAACTATGCAATGTTGCTTGGGCCTAAATAAGGGGACCTTAGACATATTTTAAGCCAAGTATCTATAAATTATTCACATCAATAAGAAATGGTCATTGTCAATATCCAGAAATGGTATTAGTTTTACCTTTACCTTCAGAACCCCTCTCTCTCCACAAGCTTTGTCCCCTGCAGCATCTCGCAGACTATTTATTTCTAAGCAGATCCTTTGAGTCATTTTCTCTTTGCAACAATTACATTACTCTTCTTTCTTTAAACCTGCTCCCTCGACATCATTTAGCCTTACTTTTTTTGTAGTCAAATATTTTACATTGAAACATCAGTGATATCTCTGGTTCCTAGTCGGGCAATACTTTTAAAAATATAGTTCAATAAAATGCTTCTTCATTATAGACTGTGAAAACCAACAAACACTAAATTTTACTAGTCATACTCAATACCTAGTAAAACTGTAATGTAAAATAAACAAAAAGAGCTACCTTTGGACTACTGAAAATTCTAATATCAAAACATGTATGTATACATTGTTGTGTGCTTGCATGTGTAACTTTGAAATGTCTAATGTGAATATTTGTTGCTCTTAATAAGTTCTAGTGAAGCAAAACTATATATCCATATAACCATAACCATACACCAGTGTGCTGTAAAAATGACAACTGGAATTTTCAAAAGATCTAAAAAGTTTTTATTTCAAAAAAAATTAAAAAAAAATTTTTTTAACATTTATTTATTTTTGAGAGAGAGACACAGAGTGTGAGCAGGGGAGGGTCAGAGAGAGAAGGAGACACAGAATCAGAAACAGGCTCCAGGCTCTCAGCTGTCAGCACAGAGCCCGACGCGGGGCTCGAACCCACAAACCATGAGATCGTGACCTGAGCTGAAGTCGGCCGCTTAACCAACTGAGCCACCCAGGTACCCCCTCAAAAAATTTTTTAATTAAAAAAATGTTTTGAGAGAGTGAGAGAGAGTGTGTGAGTGTGGGAGAGAGGTTAAGGGAGAGAGAAAGAGAATCTCAAGTAGGCTCGATACTCAGCACAGAGCCCAATGTGGGGCTCAATCCCATGATCCTGGGACCATGACCTGAGCCAAAATCAAGAGCTGGATGCTCAACTGACTGAGCCACCCAGGCACTCCAAGATCTAAAAAGTTTTTAAGATTATTAAAGAAAACGGGATTACCCAAAGCTGTGTCTGTAACATCAGAAAGTTTAGAAGTATATCAAAAGAACATAAGACATAGTACCTAACTTCTAGTCCTAGCTTTGCCACTTATTTAATCTCTCTGAACCTCACCATCTTCCTCTTTAATACCTGGACTGCCAGTATAGACAGAGGCTTTGGGAAGCATATGAAGTGCAATATTTTTAAAATATGAAGTACCACATGGAAGTAATATATTACACATTCTATTGTAAGTAAAGAAACAGGACATCTATTCAGAAACCTGTGTAATATCTTATACAAGAAGTATAAATGGTTCTAAAGGCAGTGAAAAATATGTTTAACTCCATTAAAAATTAAAGACAATGATTTCTATCAAACTACACCTAAATAATATCCAGGGGACACTGAAATTATCCATTCATAACTGTGTAATCCTTTGTAAAATACAATTTGGCAATATGTAAAAAGATTCTTAATATTTATATCCCTTAAATTATATCACATCCTAGAAACCTCTCATTCATTCCTCTACCCAGTCAATGCTTGTTCACTGAGCACTTACTACAAGCTAGGAATTGTGTAAGATATTGGGAAAAGTGAAGAGAACATAGTCCCTTGCTTCAAGGAACTTAAAGTCTATTAAAGAGATAAATATTAAATTTAAAATAAGTAGATGTATAAATACAAACTGTTAAAAATACAATGAAGGATAAGTATAGCATATTATGAAAGGTCCCAAATTTGGAAGGGGCGGAGCAGGGCAGAACTCTCTGAGAAGGTAACATTTAAAGTGGAAAGCACTTGGGCAAAGAAGGAAAGAGCATTCTAGATAAAAGACATGGCTTGTAAGAATGTTCTGAAGACAAAGTAATTTAGGACATTCTAGAAACTGATGTTAGGTTAGTGTGACTGCAGCATAGCAAGACGTAAGAAATCTAGCAATGAGGTTGGAAAGGCAGGTGGAGCCAGACAATGTTATGCGTGTGTTAATTTCATCATGGTATCATCCAGAGTAAGTGAAGGGCCTTAACAAGGCAACATTTCATTTTGTATTTTAAAATGATGAGTCTGGCCTCTGTAAATGGATAAGAGGAGCATAAAAATAGACATAAGGGTACTAGTTAGGACACTACGATATTCAGGGTAAGAAATGAGGATGTCTGAAGAGGTTAATGGCAGTAGAAATGGTGGTGAAAGGAAAGATTCTTAATTCCAGCTTAGAATATGTTTACCTAAACTAGAACTAATCTAGAGCACAGATAATAAAAGCTATTTATGAAGAATTTTTAATGATATAGGGAAATACTTATTATGTGAGAAACAGCAAGATATAAAATTCTACACACAGTATGATCACAACTATATGGGGCACCTGGGTGGCTCAGTCGGTTGGGCGTCCGACTTCGGCTCAGGTCATGATCTCATGGTTCGTGGGTTCGAGCCTGTGTTGGGCTCTGTGCTGACAGCTCAGAGCCTGGAGCCTGTCTGCCAATTCTGTGTGTGTGTGTGTGTGTCTCTCTCTCTGACCCTCCCCTGCTCATGCTGTCTCTCTCTCTCTCTCAAAAATAAATAAAACATTTAAAAATTAAAAAAAAAAAGATAAAAAAAAGCAGTATGTAAACATATTAACAGAAGTTTTCTCTGAGTGATAGAATTATGACTGGTGCCTTCTCTTTTCATTCTCAACCTCCCCTCAGACCAAAACATTTGAGAAGAAAAACAAGAATGTAAGATTTCAAGACAAAATGAGAAGTTGGTGTATAAAATGTTTCCTAATAAAGTGTTTCTTAGATTTTAATATCATTTTCTATATTATTTCCAAAGATAAGGCTACTTATTTTTTATACTCCACTATTTAATATTGCCTCCCTATCCCATCCTGTAATTCATCAAGTTTCAGAAATAAAGTTATTCCATAGACCTTGAAGTAGGAGCACAATGATAAAACTTGAAAGCTAAAAGAAAGCACAGAAATCTTGTAGTCATCTTTTACTGCCCATGCATATGTGTACTTAATGTCCGAATAAGAACTCAAATTATGATCTTCAGCTTCCACAAACAATCTTCCCACATCGTCTCATGAACTGGAATGTAATTTACCCCTTTTTCCCTTTTCAAATTTGACTAGACTCTCTAATTCCCTATAATCTTTAGTCACCGCTTACTCACTCTGCAATTTGGAGAAAGGATAGGAATACAGGGCGGGAAAATGAAGAAAGAATAGGCAATAAAATTTTAAGGAACCAGTAAGTATTATTCTTACTAGATCAACCTATAAACATAAATAATGCTTGCATCTGTTCCTCTCTCTACTTTCTGAGCTCCAGGTGTACTCAGAACCCACTATGAGATCTTGAGCCAGAAGCTCAAGAAATTTCAGGTAACTCCAAAGGCTTAATTAAACAGATGTCATTTGAAGAAAACCAGGTCAAAGATTAATGATTATTCTCTGAAATTTTTCTATTCTTATTTCTTAAGATTACACATTTACTACTGCAATTAGTGTATGCTTTTTCTCATTCTCTTTAAGAAAAATTTTTTATTTGCTATATCCTAAATAACATTGCTTTTGCTTCCAGGTTTACACTAATGGGCTAGATCACTGTATTTCCTTAACTTAAAAACATGCTGAACAAAACTGTACATAAATGTATACTCCAATCAAAAGTTATTAGTAACTCCTGGGGCACCTGGGTGGCTCAGTCAGTTAAGCATCTGATTCTTGATTTTGGCAGGTCATGATCTCATGGTTCGTGAGATCGAGCCCCACATCAGGCTCTGCACTGACAGTGAGGAGCCTGCTTGGTATTCTACTCTCCCTCTTTCACACACTCTGTCTCTCTCAAAATAAACAAACATTAAAAAAAAAAGTTATTAGTAACTCTTACCTTAAACATAGGCCTCACGTGCTCCAAATGTGTTGCACTTGTAAAAGGTGCCTGAACATGACTCACGGCCTCCATGAGTGCTTTTGCTGTCTTGGCCATCTGTTCCATTTCTAAGTTATACAGAAGCCTTCTTTGTTTTTCACTGGCTACATCTGAAACAACAAACATTATTAGCATTTAAAAAATAAATCATTTTAAAATGTTTTGATATTTTACTATAAAATAATAAATGCCACCAATGAATACTAATTATAGTCTTAAAAAACCAGACACAAAAGGTCACATAAGGTGTGATTCCATTTTTATGAAACATCCAGAGTAGGTAAATCCATAGAAACAGAAAGCAGACTGGTGGTAGCCAGAGGCTGGTGAGAGGGAGGGAATGTGAAGTTTAATCCTAAGCTTCCCCATCTCCTTGAATCACCCCTACTTGGTTTCTGTTTATGTGTAACAACAGATGAACAGACAGAACTGTGCTGCTTGTAGAGGAGGCAGGAAAAGACTGAGAGTTGAAGTCTGTCTTTTGGGGTTCCCTAAGCAGTCTCGCTTACCTCCAAATCCATGCTGAGATTTACTACTGAACTGACAAGTCTGTACTAAATGCACGCTAAATCATGCATATTATATAGCATTTTCTGTTGATCACTGGTCAGTGCTATCTTTATTCAGAATGTGGAAAAAAATAAAATCATCAGGAAACTGTACATTACTTTTCATTAGAATAGTATTTGAATTACTCTAAACCAAGTGAAAAACTCTTTTAGGAAACCGTATTTTTCCTCCCGAACAATGAGAATTCAGTTGATTTGGATACTTACTTTGTTTACTTGATTTTGTAGGGATTGTTAGTTCTTTTGTTTCTTTCATTGATATCTTTTTTCCAGCTATTTCATTATAGATGGCCGACAGATACTCTTCAGGAAGGTCTTTACTGTCATTGATACCTCTATTCATCTTAATGTATTGTTCCTTTGTCATTTTATTTTTAACCTAGAAATGAAAAAGCATTATAATTCCTAAAACTCATAAGAATTTGAATACTCTTAGAATTTATAAATACTGTGAGGACAGGACAGGGAAAATACTCAATTAAACATATTTAAATGAGAAAAGGAAGTCACGGAGAATGAAGGTTACGTAGAGAATACCTATCCTGGTATATGCTAACCCACTTTGCGCTCACATGCACATATATGATTTATAATAAGAAACAGGGAAATCAAATAATGAAATTATTTGTTTTTGCCCAAGGTTTAAGAGCTCTAGCTAGAGTCTTTAAAAAAGGACCATGACAAGTATTAAAAACATACAGTATCAAAAAGATTCAAATCTTAGTTCAGGAAAACAGAAATATGTGGTAAAGATTTAGAAGCTAATTTTATATACCAGTGGATGCAAAGTAACAACTGAATTTATTTAAATCAGATAATAGTCTCTCCAACTGACTCATTGTGGTAAATGGAGATCAGGTGATCTGGGTGAAGTGTCCTTCAAACATTTTGTCTTGTTAAGAGTATTCTGACCAGGAATGTCCTACAGCATACCTTCATCAGTCTGTGGAGTACAAGCTTGTAATTTATAAGATGCAGTGTCACCAAACTTGAGAACTAGCACAATGAAAATATTTTTATCTCCCAAACCCAGGTGGACAAAACCCAGAGAGGTTATATAGACTGTGTTTGTTTGGTTCCAGACTAGCGCAATACAGTGAATATTGCAATAAAGTGAGTCAAATTAATTTTTTGGTTTCCTAGTGCACACAAAAGTTATATTTGCACTATACCTTAGTCTATAAGCCTTATGTCTTAAAAAAATAATGTACATATCTTAATTCAAAAATATTTTATTGCTAAAAAATGCTAACCATCATCTCAGCTTTCAGCAAGTCATAAACACAGAACACAGATCACTGTAACAAATGTAGTAATAATGAAAAGTTTGATATAGTACAAGAATCACCAAAATGTGACAGACACATGAAATCAGCAAATGCTGTTGGAAAAATGGTGCTGATAGACTTGCTTGACACAGGGTTACCACAGGCCTTCAATTTGTAAAAAACACTATTACCTACAAAATGCAATAATGTTATATGATAAAATATTCTTTACTTAATTTAAATATGTATGTATGTGTGTGTGTGTATACATATTTAATTAAATATATTCCTACCATCTCCCATGAAGAATTTAAGGCAACTCTAAAGATAAGGCTCCTCCTGTAAATTTATCAGATACATAGAAAAGAAGCAAGTCATAACTTTAAAAACTCATCTTGGGGCACCTGGTTTGGCTTGGCTAGTTAAGTGTCCAACTTTGGCTCAGGTCATGATCGTACAGTTGGTGGGTTCAAACTCTGCACTGGGCTCTGTGCTGACAGCTCAGAGCCTGGAGTCTGCTTTCGATTCTGTGTCTCCTTCTCTCTCTGCCCCTCCCCTGATAGTGCTCTGTCTCCCTCCCTCCCTCCCTCTCTCTCTCTCTCTCTCTCTCAAAAATAAACGTTAAAACAAAACAAAACAAAAAAACCCCACCTCATCTGAGTAGGCACCAAAAAAAAAAGGAAAGAAAGAAAAAAAAGCTATTTCACCTGATGTTCTGATAAACACTAAGTAACAATGACATAGGGTTACTAAAATAAAAGATCATATAAGTGCTGCCAATAGGAGACTAGAGAAGAGAAACATTAGCTGGAAATCTTACTGTTTTAGTATTGTACCAGAGACAAAAAGAAGTCTTGGTAAAAAATCTGAAGTAGCTATACATTATGCTTGTGCATCTAGGTTGGGAGGTAGGAATGGGAGTAGGGAATACATTAATTTCAGGTACCCCAAATAAAAATATACTGCTAAAATAGAACAATTCTGTCACAGTGGGATTCTGGAAGTAGGATAACACATAATCCTAAATAATCCTACTTTTCTTTCCCTGCTTATCTTTTATGGAACACCCTACTCATGACTTTTGTTTTCATGTGCTTAAATTAAGCTGTGTTTAGTTTTAGTATTTAAATCCCTTATTATGATGGAGATTAATACACACAAAAAATTAAATGTGTTCTAAGTATACTTCAAATTTTTAAAAAATTCACTGACTCACTATATATAAAAGGTGGCCTATTTATATATATAAATATTCTAGGTAAAAGAGGAACATAAATGATTTGTTTAAATATTTTAACTATGAAAAGACAACTAAGAATGAGAAGAATTAGGTTTAAGGAATTCCTTTAAAGTTACCTGTGTTCTCTAAAAATGATGTCATTTGTTATAGTTCATGTGGTCCTGAATCAATTCATATGGAGTCATGATTTTGGGTTCAATTTTTTTTTAAGTTTATATATTTACTTATATATAAGTATATATATATATACATATATATATATATATATATATATATACACACACACACACACTTTAGAGAGATGGGGACAGTGCAAGTGGGGGAGGGGCAGAGAGAGAGGGTGAGAGAGAGAATCCTGAGCAAGCTCCACACTGCCATCACAGAGTCTGACGCAGGGCTCAAATTCACGAAACTGTGAAATCATGAACTGAGCAAAAATAAACAGTCGGATGCTTTACCGACTGAGCCACCCAGGCACTCTCAGTTCAATTTTCTAACTGAATTTTCCTTCATAAAAACTCATAAGCTGTTCTGTAGCTGCAGGCTGCATATCAGGACATGCGGCCAGCCAGCAGCAGTCTGACACGGAGAGGGAAGACGACCTCTGCTAGACCAGGACTCCACACACATGTTCTATGGACAGAAACAAGCGCAATGAAGACAGAAGACTGTTCTCAAGATGTTTCCTGACTGACCTGAGTTCAGAAATTTTTAACAATCTGGGTCCTATGAAAGGACATTAAAGGAAGTTTTAGTATTTCCTCAAAATAACTTACACAAGAATGTACATGTGACACAGATGCATATAACACTGACAATTCATTTACAGAACCAAATTCTTTAAAAATATAACATTCTAAAAACAAATGGAGGTAGTGTATTGGTTTGGACCAAAACACCAGACAGAAAACTGTGATATGAAGATATCCAAATAAGTCAGTATCTGTAGATAGCCTTATAACACCATGGGAAAAAAGTATGCTGCATAATAAAAACCTGAAAGTGAGCAGCTTTAACTATACTGCCAGCAATATAACAAAAGCAATTTTTAAGTGATTAAAATATTAAATGACTTTTTAAGAAAGGTCTATATAAAATCAAGTAAATCCCTGGTAAATGTATAGTTGTTGAAGGTAACTCTGTATATAATCCCCCGTTCATACATTTGATACATAATTTCCATAGAAACCTTGCCTTAAACAACTCCAAACACACACACACACACACACACACACACACACAAACACACACACTCTCTCTCTCTCTCTCTCTCTCTCTCCTGATATTGCAAAATTTAATCTCAACCTTTAAATAAATTTTAATTTTTCCAATACCTCTTGGATGAGTAATAGTTTCACTTCCTAAGAGTAATAGATAATATTAGATACCATAAGTACAAAGAAACTCTTGCAAACAGATAAATTTATAAAGATAATTTTCCCCAAAGATACTCAAAGCATGTTTTTGAAACTAAGCCTGAAATACCTAAAAATCTTAAAAATAATTTTTTGCTAATGAATATCAGAAATCAAGTGCTAGTACCTTAATATTTAAGAAGGAATTATGAATTTTAAGAAACAAATGAAGCTTGAACACTGACTGGATATCTAATACTTTAAAATTGTTAATTTTTAGATGTAATGGTATTGTGGTTATGTTTATTTTATTTTTTGTGGTTATGTTTAAATAGACTGTGTGTCTTTCAGAGATATACTCCGAAATAAATACAGATGAAATGATATGATACCTGGGATTTACTTTAAAATGATCTGGGAGAGACAGAAAGGATAAAAATTGAACAAGACTGGCCATAAGTTGATAACTGTGGAAGCTGGTTTATGGGCACATGCAAGATTCCCATACTAGTCACTCTGTTAAGTTTGAAATGTTTAAAAGAAAAGTTAAGGTTTATATACAGTGTTTTTCCATGTTGTAATAATTATAGGCAGAAGAATATATGCATATTCTTAGAATAAAATTTATCTTATGCTTTATATAGCTGTCAATCATAAGACAAATACAGACTTATTTTGCAAATGTCTAAAACTCTAATTAAAATTATTATCAGAAACTGCATTTGTAAAACATACACTACACCACATTAAATACTCCCATTTGGTGACTGGTTTCACTACATAAGATTAAAATTTCAATTATTACTTACTGAATTAAAAGAACTTAATGTGTACTGTTATATGTAGCACATACCTGTGGACTGTGAAGATCTGTGGTCAGCATGATAATTGAGTAAGCCAAAACATAAGCAGTATCTGCACTAGCAAAAAGGGTTTGTCTGAAAAAATAAATGTATCATGTTATAAACTTTTATTGTTTTACAGTTGTATTTAAATAAATCAAAACCCCTTAATTTTCTCTTTCAGGATTTATGTTTTAGCTCATACTACAGCTTTTTTATGAAATCGCCTATCACTTCTAGATAGAAGATAATCTAAAATGTCTGGGGGCAGGAGATGATGAATCTGATTTTCTCTAGCGTAGTGATAGCTGGCAACCCACAAGTACTTGAATTTGAATCTTGCTTACCCTTGGTTGCATTCTAGGTATCTTGCAGCAAATTTTTCCATCAATCGATCAATTTTCTGAGCTTCCCCTGGAAGACGGAATCCTTCCAGAAACATACGAAGGGCTGAAACAAAGTCCTTTCCTGAAAAGTCGTGTTGGTCCACATATGCATACATGACTTCCTTGTTAAATTTATCATTATCTCCCAGGAACTCACCCACTTGAGTCTAAAGAATAAAAGAGTAAAAAACTGATATCCTAAATGAAATGCTACATTTGCCACAGAGACATTTAAAAAGCAGAAAAATCTGTAAGATTCACACATTTTGACTACAGGGTTAACTATTTCAAATATAAGGCTAAAAAGTTAAACATACTAAATGTGTTTATTAAAAAAAGATACTCTTTTGAATTTAGAAAATTAAAAAGCAAAATTAAGAATACCTAGGCTATTTTTTAAGTTTTATTATTTACATAGGGCATTTTAAAAGCTAAACAGTAATGTATCATTATGTACTTCAGAAGGAATTTTACAGAAAAGGTTAGAATGAAAAAAAAAAGGTGTTCTTACAGAGTCTAATCTTTCCTCTTGATGTAAGAATTGGGCTATATCTTCAGGTGTAGTGCCAAGCATCCCTTGTTCTTGGAGGTACTGTATTCCTCTCTTTGGTTTCTTATTAAATCTAGATGATGTTAAAGTTAATAGAAATATTAGATATAGAAAATCATTTGCATTTCCCTAAAAAGAAGATCTTAAACTACCAGATTAATTTTCTGATACCACTTAGAAAATAATTTAATATATAATCAGTGCATGAATATACAGAAATTATTATGCAAAGGTTTATTTTTCTTTTAAGAGTCTCAAGCAAAAGGCCATCTTTATCAGTGATATGGACCAGTTCACAGTCTATGTGAGATGTCGAGTAAGGATATCAATACTAAATGTCTCATGTTTTTAATATATATATTTACCTCGATGCTCAAGTCATCTTGGTTTATTCCATTTACACCCACTGATTAATTCTGGTGACTGTTTTAACCATGATCTGACATCATTTCCTTTATTGAAAAAATTCCTACATAAGCAATGTTTTCAAAGTCAAGTCCAAACCAACTAGACTGATACAGAAAATCTTTCTCAATATAACTCCCGTTTATCTCATCCCCTCTTACCCATCTACTCCCAAATACCCTATTCTCATTCCCTACACATAGTGCATTTCTGCAATCTATTTCCTCTACATATCCTTCACCTGTTCCATTCTCTGTGGAACTCTCCTTCATGCTTAGAGATCCAGTTCAAATGTCACCTCCTTGTTTCCACATCATTCATTTTCTACTTTTACTGTACCACTAATTACATTGGTCCCTCATCACCTGTCACCTGGGTATTACAATAGTTCTTAAATGGTCTTGCTAGCTTTTGTTCTGCTCACATTCTAACCCATCTTTCAGGCTACTGGCAAAGACATCGTTCCAAAACAGAAATCTGATGCTGCGGCTACTATGACTAAAATCCTTCAATACATAGTATGCTGAAGCCAAGAAGAACAAGACAAAAAATTGTTTACATGGAACATAAGGCCTTCTGTAATCTGGATCCAACTCAATGCTCTCATTTCATTTCCTGAGACTGCTCCCCCAACCCTGCCTCTGCCATCCTAAACAATAATCCTCAAATGTTCCTTTTCTCTGTGCTGCTGCACATGCCATTCTCTTTGTCTGAAATGTCCTCACCTGTTCTGTCCTAATGACTCCTGACAAGTCCTAATTCATACCATATATTAAAATCATTTTTCACTGAGATAAGCATAATCTCTGCTCTCTAGAAGCTCTCTCACTAATAAAATAGACCTGATTTTTAAAAATTATAATAGTAAGAGTGCAACAACTAATGTATTCACAAGGTAAGAGCACAGAAGAGGAAGTAACTAACAGAGATAGTTGTGATATATTTCCTGGGGAAGGTGACTATGAAACTGAGCTCTGAAGAATGATTACACAGTTCATAAACAGTATGAAAAAACATCCTAGAGAGGAAGGAATCATACTAACACATGGAAGCATGAAACAGCATGATGTTATAATAAACAGCTCTGCATTGCTGAAAGGCTAAAATGAGATAAAGAAGTGGTAGGTGACGAAGCTTAGAGTCCAGGAGATCCATATCATGAAGGATATTATACCCAATTATAAGAAGCTGTGTTATTCTCTAAAAGCAGAAGAGGGGAGAAATAGAAGCTTACTTTAAGACAGACCACTCTAGCTAAGTGTGAGAAAAGACTAGAGAATAAATAAGGCCAAATAAAGGTAGGCCAATTAAAAGACTGCACTAGTCAAGGCAACAAATAGTGATGGTTTGAATTGAGAGAACAACTGTGGGAGATGGAGAGAAGAGCTAAATAGCACAGATACTTAGGAAGTAGAATCAATAGGATTTACTGACAGATTAGATCTAAGGGGAAAATCTAAGTAACTCCAAGAATTCTAGCTTATAAATTTAGTAGCATCCTGGGGTTACTAGCCTAAATAAGAAATACAGAAACAGTAGTTTTTTGTTTGTCTTTTGATTTTGGTAGATGTATTAGGGAACTGATTATGGAGAGAATGGAGACTGATAAATTCGGTGATGGACAATACTGAGTATGAGAAGCTAAGCAATATCCAACAGAGCCGTCCAACAGGCAAGTAGAGGTATTAAAAGTAACAGTTGGGAGTGGTGACATGGTAGCACATACATAGTAACTGAAGCCATTAAAAAAAAGCATGATCACCTAGGAGAAATGACAAAGTAAGACAAGAGTTGAGGGACAGACTCTGGAAACGCTAAGCTGTATTCAGGAGATAAACAGCCCACAACAAGACTGAGACGACGTGGGTCAGAATGGTAGGAGGAACAGGACAGAGTGGTACCACAAACAGTGGTGGAAGTGTGTAATGGGAGCACAGTAACATGAAAGTATGAAGCAGAGATCAAGTCCAGGGGCTGAAAGGAGGGGTAGAGACTAAGGAGAGCTCCACTCTGAAGTCCTGTGACGACTCCCTCTCACTCCCAAGTACTTCAAATAGAGCTACCATACCTTGGCAGTACTTTGTATACGATTATAGACTGTACAGAGTACTATTCCAAAAACATATATATATATATATTGCTCATATTCACACTGTAATTTTAAATACAAGAACCAGTGCCTTCATGGTTCTTGGCACACAGTCCCAAACACCAATGTACGTTTGCTGAGTAACCAAAATTTCAATATGAATATCTAATTACACATACTAGACCTTGAGTCCCTCAGAAGCCACGGCTGTTTCATTCATCAAGTTTCCCTAGGACCTTGCATAATGTCAGGAACAGATGAGACTTTGATAAATATTGACTGAAAAACTGGAATGAATGAAGTATTAATGGCTCTTTACTGAGGAAATTTTGCAAGATTTTATAATTTTATGACCAAAACATGTGCTTGCATTTTGTCAATTTTTTTTATATTAATGATTAAAAAATGTGAACTTGAACATTCACCAAAAGGCACTGCTTCAGAGTTAGGAAGAAATACTTTCCAGTAGAAGATCAAACCATGTAAATATACAAGGGAATTTTTAACAGTTTATAGTAGCTAAATTCATGGAGAAACGTTAGCAACTTCCTTTTTCCTTACAGCTTCTCTTTGAAAGAGATGGGTAATTTTATAGGGATAAAAGCCGGATGTTAGTACTTAGACAGGAAACAGTCCAGGAGCAGGCTGATGTCATGAAGCTTAGTGGGAAAACTGACTTCCCAAGATCTAGGTCTGGTAGAGTAGCTAGGTAGGAAAGGGAGGTTATCACCTAATCAACATATAAAAATCAAATTGATAACAACAGATCAATAACAAGAGTAGCACATTTGTACGGGTGCCGGGTTGGCTCAGTCGGTTTAGCATCCAACTCTCGATTTCAGCTCAGGTTGTGATCTTGCAGTTCATGGGACTGAGCCCTGTGTCAGGCTCCACACTGACAGTGCGAAGCCTGCTTGGGAGTAACACATTTGTAACTCAACTGGAGAAAATATAAAACCTATGAAGGAACAATGCTAGCTAGCTATTAGAAGTTTCATACTGTAAATTTTTTGACCTGTCATCTACTTAGGAAATATAATGGGGGATTTTATAATTGAGCTAGTAAATGAACAATGCAAAACTACACAGATGATATATTCATCAACAGCAATTAATATACACTGCAAAATTAATTTAATGTGCGTTATAAGGGTCTGTTGGGTTAGACGGCAATAAACAAGGAGAGCTGAATAAGGAGCCACTAGAAGTCTTGGATGTAGGAGAACTACGCCCAGTTTTAGTCAATGAAAGGTGATAAATAGATGAAATAAAAATACTCTGAAGATGTAGACAAACCCAGGGAAAGGGTGATACTGTACTAGCAGAGGATATTCAATAACATTTCTCCTTAAAATTTGATACTCACAAATCTATTCCTTGTTCTATTATTTCTTTTTGTTGCTTTAGGACTTCAAATTGTTCTGGATTATCAGTGCCAGACATCTGTGTACTGTAGCTGCCTATTCCTGAAGATGATGTTGACTCCAGGGAATTTAAACTTCCATATCTGTTTATTGTCTCAGGGTGTTTGATTTCATTTGTCTCTTGTTCTAAGGGTTTCTCTTGACCTGTAAGTAGAAAGACTGATACAGTAAATCATTCTTTCAAAGAAGAAGATGTAAAAGGTTAAAAAAAAAAAACTGTCAAATAAGGCAAGATATTTTAATGCTTCTTAGATAACTATGCAATACAAACAAAATATTAGGTGCCATCCCAGACAATATACTCTGATACTAAAACACACTGGAATTAACATCTGTATAATTTGCACCATTAAAAGTTCTTTTTGCAGTTGCAGTGCTAAGTATCTACTGCGTTTCTGCTCCAGCTCATGCCTCACAAGGAATCCTTTTCCCTCAAAGGGCTACAGACTGATGTAATACTAGGGTAGACCTGTAGCATGTGCTCTTCTCCTATTAAGGGTAAATGCCAAACATAGGTGAACAACTCAATCTTCCTAAAATACTTTGGCTTGTATAGGTTTCTTCTATAATTATCTTTTACTCAATGTACATAAATATGCTTCACTTTAATGTGGTATTTAAAGTATTTCAAGGAAGATTTAGAAAGAAAAAAGTTTGGATAACAAGGTTGGAAATTCATAATTCTAAAGCTTGTATTTAACTCCTACAGAATGCTTCTTTATCAGCTAAATGAATTAAAGAGGTCATGAAACTGACCTAATGGCAACTGGAACTATCCTCTCTAAAGTATCATTAATTGAAATGACAAAGAATTAGAACTCAAAATGACACCTTACCAAGAGTTGTCTGAGAGTTGGGATTCACATACTGATCCTTACTCCATTCAACCATACACTTCAAAATTGACACTAAGCATTCTAAGCCTTTTTTCCTCAGGCTCAGTTCCTACAAAATAATTCATAAAAAGAATAAAAACAAAAAGATCTTTAAAGGAAAACACATAGTTCTTCCTTGGCCAAGTTTAAATTTGAAAATTCTTTTAAAGTTCTTACCTGAACATTACTCATACCAAGTTCTTGACTACCCCGTCCTTGAGCAATTTTTGACAGATCATTTACTAGTCTTTCAAATATATTCGCTGCATTTAAGTCACAGTCATAGTTTACATAAATATCCACTACACTCTGAGCATCTGTAACAAAATAATATATTACTTTTAACAAGAGGCATCTAGTATAGGAGTATAGTAAATATCTCTTAATAAGAAAAGATAATAAAGAAGGATAATTTCAAATACCTGCACAGATCCTTGTCAATGTCTGAATAACCATCCATTTGTGGTCAAATGAGCTGGTAGAAGTTTCCAAAATGTATAAGAAAATTTCTTTAAAGAACACCTGTGATTAGGGAAAAACTTCTGTTTAATATAGTGTTTATAATTCACATATGTGATCACTTTTTAAATATCCCAAAGTTGTAGAGCAGAGATTACGAGCCAGGCTCCTCTGGAGTTCAATTCCTTTTGAGTAGCCCTTGTAGTAGAGGCACTGCACTTCACATGGTTTTGTTTGCTATCACACAGCCACTACAAAGGAAATCTGCAAAGATCTGGAACTCCTCTGAGTGATAATTTCGTGAACATATTTATAAAACCAATGTAATTCATACTTCACTGTCTAATTCCTCCAAAGAGTATAAATTGAATTCTGTTCATCAGTTATGTTTTACAGACATCATAGTACCAGGTGCCTAATTTTCCTAGATTTAAATGTACCTAATGTTCTAATCCACACAATAAAAATAATCTCTTACACTATGATATTTTTATAATTACTCTTTTGGGGCGCCTGGGTGGCTCAGTCAAGCCTCTTGACTCTCGATTTCAGCTCAGGTCATGATCTCGTGAGTTCGAGCCCTGCATCAGGTTCCACATAGACAGTGCAAAGCCTGCTTGGGATTCTCTCTCTGCCTCTCCCCCACTTACGCACACATAGGCACTTTTTCTCTCAAAATAAATAAACTTAAAAACTTATAATTACTCTCATGGTGGAAATCTCTGTCTATAAACAACAAACTATTTTTCAGTATTCTTTACATCAAATAATGTCAAATACAAAGAAGTTAATCAACCTAATTAAATAAATACAATTTACAAGCTAAGGAAGAATTTTTAGATTCAAATTTATTTTAGAAAAGTGACTGATTTAAGAGGACATGACTAAAAAAGAAAACCAAAAGCACATATTAACATTTGTGAAGGTTATTTGCTCCAGAAATTCATACTGATAACATGAAGTGACTAACATCTTCTCCCTTCTAATTGGGTGAGGTACCCTGGAAATTTGCTTTTCTTTCATAAAATCCAACACATTTCTATTACTTCCTTAATGTCAGCAGCATTTCCTATTAAGACCATAACTTTTTAAGAAGGTCGGGACCAGGTCTTTCTTGCTGAGTACTGTGTCCACACTGCAAGGCATAAAGCAGGCAGCCAATAAAGATTTATATCCAACATACAAAATATGTTAATTGGCTATTTATGTTATCGGTAAAGCTTCCAGTCAACAGTAGGCTATTAGTAAGTAATTTTGGGGGTAGTCGGAAATTAACATGAATTTTTGGCTATGCAGGAGGTCAGTGTCACTAGCTCTGTATTGTTCAAGGGTTAACCGTATACAGAATCTGAAAACACATTACACATTCTTCTTAAATGCACATGAACACTCTCCAGGACAGATCATGTGTCAAACCACAAAACAAGTCTCAAAAATTCAAGAAGAGTGAAATCATAGCAAACATCTTTTTCAACCACAAATGTTTAAAATTAGAAATTACAAGAAGAAAAATGGAAACAGTACAAATACGTGCAGACTAAATCACACATTATAAGCAACTGGGTCATAACTACCTAAAGACAAATGAAAACAAATATAACATCCCAAAATATATATGATGCAGCAAAAGTGGTTCTAAGAGGGAAATCACAGCAATATAAGCCTACTTCAAGAAATCAGAGAAATCTCAACTGAACAACTTAACTTTACACCTTAGGGAATTAGAAAAAGAAGAATAAATGGAACCTAAACTCAGTGAAAGGAAGGAAAGGACAAAGATCAGAGTAAAAATAATAAAAGACTGAAAAGATCAATAAACAATGAACTGATTCTTTGAAAAGATAAACAAATTGACAAACTTGCAGGTAGACTGACCAAGAGAAAAGAGACAGGGCTCAAATAAATAAAACCAGAAATGAAACAGGAGGTTACAATTGGTTTCACAGATATACAAAAGATCACAAGAGACTACTATGAACAATTATATACCAACAAATGGGTTAACTAAAAGAAATGGATAAATTCCTAGAAACATACAATCTTCTAAGACTGAATCAGGAAGAAATAGAAAATCTGAAGAGACCAATTACTAGTAAGGAGACTGAATCAGTAATCAGTCTCTTTAATCACTGGTGTTGAGCAAACTGGACAGCTCTATGTGAAATGATGAAATTGAACCACTATCATACACCATATACAAAAATTAACTCAAAATGATTAAATACTTGAAGTAAAACCTTTAACCATAAAACTCATAAAAGAAAACATAGGTGGTAAGCTTTCTGACATCAGTCTTGGGGATGTCTTTTTGGATCTGATTCTAAAGGCAAGGGAAACAAAAGCATAAATAAACAAATGGGACTATCTCAAACTAAACAGCTTCTGCACAGTGAAGGAAACCATTAATGAAACGAAAAGGCAACCTACTGAATGGAAGAAGAAGGTTAAATATATGCAAACCATACATTTAACAAGGAGTTAATACTTAACATATATAAAGAATTTATACAACTCAATAGCAAAAAAAAAAAAAAACAAAAAATGGGCAGAGGATACAAATAGACATTTTTCCAAAGTAGACATACATATGGCCAACAGGCACATAAAAAGATGCTCAATCGGGGAAATGCAGGGGCGCCTGAGTAGTTCAATCAGTTAAGTGTCAAACTTCGGCTTAGGTCATGATCTCACAGTTCATGAGTTCAAGCCACGGATCGGGTTCTGTGCTGACAACACAGAGCCTGGAGCCTGCTTCAGATTCTGTGTCTCTCTTTCTCTCTGCCCCTTTCCCACTCGTGCTCTGTCTTCCTCTCTCAAAAATAAGCAAACATTAAATATATACATATATATTCATATAAATACATATGTATATGAGAAATGCAAATCAAAACCACAACAAGAAACCACCTTAAATCAATCAGAACATCTATTATCCAAAAGATAAGAAATAACAAGTGTTGGCAAGGATGTAGAGAAAAGGGAACTCTTGTGTAGTTTACAATGTAGTACAGCTACTATGGAAAACAGTATGGAGGTTCTTCAAACGATTAAGAGTAGAGCTACTATATAATCCAGCAATTCCACTAATGTATCTCTACAAAGAAATGAAAACACTAATTTGAAAAGATATATGATCCCTATGTTCACTGCAGTGTTATTTACAATAGACAATAGAACAATCTCAGAGTCCATCAATGGGTGAATGGATAAAGAAAATAGGATATATATAAACAATGGAACACTACTGAGCCACAGAAAATAACTTAAATCTTGTCATCGGCTACAACATGGATGAATCTTGCAGGTATTATGCTAAATGAAATAAGACAGAGAAAAACAAATACTGCATGGTTTCACTTACATGCAGAGTCCAAAAAACAAAAACAAAAGGAAACAAAGTCCTTGACTCCTAGATACAGAGAACAGACTGGTGGCTGACAGAGGGTGAGGCTGTGGAGGTGCAAATTAGGTCCAGGGCATTAAGGGGTATAAACGTTTAGTTATATAAAATAAGCCTTTGGGAATGTAATACCAAGCATGGGGAATATAGTTATAATTTTGTATTAACTTTGTAAGGTAATAGATGGTAACTAGATTTATTACAATGACCATCCTGCAATGTACACAAATGTTTAATCACTATGTTGTACACCTGACACTAATAAATTAGTGTATGTCAATTATATTTAACAAACAAATATACAAAAAAGAAAGTTTGGAACTCTCCAGTTTATGCTAGATTGGGAGAAAGAGGAAAATGAAAATTTAGCTACTCTCTATGGATTATCAAATTGTACCAATAAGCAACAGCCTTCAATTGTATTTAGAACAACATGCCTATCAACAGGGGCTCTAGAAAAACCAAACTTTTTCAGAGGAGATTTACAGAGCACCTATAATGTAACATATGTAGAATAACAATACTATCATAAATACTTTGTCTGCAAATAGATATTTTCTTGGAAAGTTGTGTATAAACTATTTTCTGATATAGACATGTAAGTTAATGTCCATAGAAAAATCACATTACAGAAACTCTGAAGTGAATATTCTCATAAAATGAATATTCATGTAATAACAATTTCAACACTGCTTTACAAATTTAGGTTTTCATACGTTGGCTTTGTTTTCTCCAAATATAATACAGCTTATCATGCATTTGAACATGCTTAGTATTTTCAAAAGCATATTACACTTATCTTGTCTGATCCTCAATCTCCCCATAAGGGACAAAGGAGAGTGAAATAGACGTAATCTCTTTAAATATACAGAACAGTATTACAAGAATTTTGTAATGAGAATCTACCATCTGAGGACAAAGGAAATTTCTTACTAATAGTATTTCATTTTAAATTTGTGCTTCCAAAAATTTTGTATATCAAATAAGTCTGCATTTAATTTGCATTTAATCTACAAAAATAGTAATCCAAATTTAAATGATTTTTGTGATACCTGGTTTCCTACGAATTTATATTTCAGTCTACTAAACAGTACTTTAAAAAGTTGTATTCAAAAATCTCTAAGTAAATGAACACACAGTCTTTCAAAATAGTCTAATGGCAATCTAAATGCTTCATCATCAAAGGGAAGACTTTTGGGTGAGTATGGAAGCAAAAGTTTCAAAAGTATTTTTTTTTCATTTCCTTCATTTCTAGTTCCTGAAGATAATGGGAAAAAACTATCAAAAAATAGCAGCTATTCCTACCTAGTTAAATGCCTTCCGTTATTTTAACAGCTATAAGACAAACCAAAATTTGACAATATATATGCACCAGAAATGGTTTCCTGTCCAAAATTTGGCCCCAATATAAAAACTTTCACTTAAAATACCTAGGCCTGGGGCGCCTGGGTGGCTCAGTCGGTTAAGCAGCCAACTTCAGCTCAGGTCATGATCTCACAGTTCGTGGGTTTGAGCCCCGCGTCAGGCTCTGTGCTGACAGCTCAGAGCCTGGAGCCTGCTTCTGATTCTGTCTCCCTTTCTCTCTGACTGTCCCCCGCTCATGCTCTGTGTGTCTCTCTCTCAAAAATAAACGTTAAAAAAAAAAAATACCAAGGCCATATTCTGTCTTATTCCCATAATATTCTATGTGAATTTTAATAGATACTATAGATTAGTAATAAAGTATGATTGTTTTAACCATCTCAAATCTCTGGGAAAATGATAATTTACCCTTTCTATGAGCTAATAAATTATCAGTCTTTAGTTAGGATTAAATATAAAATTTATAAAAATTATAAATAAGTAGAGTGTATTGGGAGATACAGGTTTCCAGTTATGGCACAGATAGATCGTGGTAATGAGAAGTACACTCAGTGGTATTTTAATAGCATTGTACGGTGACAGATGCCAGCAACACCTGTGGTGAGCAGAGCACAATGTACAGAGCTGTCAGATCACTATGAAACAAATATAACATTGTGTCGACTATACTTCAGTTTTAAAAAATTGTAACAATTAAAATGTAAACTGCATAGTATATCAAACATATAGTTGAAAGCTGACTAGCATAAAAGTGTTTCTAAGATGTACAATGTCCCAACCAAGACTATATTTTAACAACTGATAAGTAGAAACAAGTACCAATTAAATCCAGTAAAACATAAAGTACCATTTTTAAATACTGAATTATTTGAAAGTAAAAACAAAATAACATGAACTGATATACCTGCATTATATGTGCAGGTATGGCTGGAACACTACTATTTTTACCAAGTCTCTGGAAATACTTTAGCACCACATGACCATTAAGATCCTGGGAGAAAACTTTAGAAATATAATATACACATTTGAAAAATAAAACAAAGCAAAAATTAAAATGTCAAATTTCTAAAATAGAACCCCAAAAATATAACCCTTACCAATAATAGCCTCTTTAAAGGATACCGATGGCTTAAAACCATACATATAACGTATATGTTTGCAGCTTTCTTTTCAGATAACCAGATTTATTATTATATACCATATACACAAGGGCAAAATTATTGTGAGGACTGAATTAACTCAAGACAACTAGAATCATTCAACCAGTATAAAAACCTTGAAGGCAGGGGCTATGTCTTAATTTGATTTTGTATTCTCAGTGTTTGTCTATTGCTTAGTACTTCATAAGTACATGTTATTTAAATGGGCAAATGAAAAAAAGGAGCGCAGCTGACCGTTGAACAATGTGAGGGTCAGAGGCACTGACTGCCATACAGTTGAAATCCACATATAACTTTAACTCCCCAAAAACTTAACTACTAATAGCCTACTGCTGACTAGAAGCCTTATGACAACATAAACATTCAACTAACACATATTTTGTATCATATATGTATTATATACGGTATTCCTATAATCAAGTAAACCAGTGAAAAGAAAATGTTACTAAGAATATCATAAAGAGGTGGGGCGCCTGGTTGGCTCAGTCGGTTAAGCTTCGGACTTCGGCTGTTGGCACAGAGCCTACTTTGGATCCTCTGTTCCCCTCTCTGTCTTTCCCCTGCTTGTTCTCTCCCTCTCAATAAACAAATAAACTTAAAACAAAGAAAAAAGAAAGTCATAAGGGGGGAGCACCTGGCTGGCTCAGTGGGTTAAGCATCTGACTCTTGATCTCGGCTCAGGTCATGATATTGCAGTTCATTAGTTTAAGCCCTGCACTCAGCCACGCAGTGTCAGTATGGAGCCTGCTTGGGATTCTCTCTGACTCTCCCTGGCTGGCGCTCGCGCTCTCTCGCTCTCTCGCTCTCTCAAGAAAGATAGAAGGGAAAGAAAGAAAGAAGGAGGGAAGGAATCATAAGGAAGAGAAAATACATTTACACTACTGTACCTGCACTTACTGAAAAAAATTCACAGGTAAGTGGGCCTACTTAGTTCAAAGCACTATTGTTTAAGGGTCAACTGTACACAACAACACACAAACATTATTTTACATTATGAAAAACTTTCCAGGGTATTAATAATCTGATTTAACATGAAACAAAATACCCAACAATGCCTAAATGCAGAACATACCTCAATTTGCATCTTCAGATGCGTCTTGAAGTTTGACAACAAAGTAAGAAATATGGAAAGAGAAAGCTCAAAAACCTCTGGAACAGATGAGACTCCATTTTTTGAGAGTGCAACACACAGATACTGCTTAATAGCATTAATAAACATCTCATTTGTCTTGAAAACAGGTCCTGCATTCTGCAGAATGGATAGAAGTAACTGCAATGAAAGAATCTTGGATCGTAACTCATGAGACCTAAAATGTAAAAAAGAAGGCACAGTATATGGACAAATTTAGCATTATGGTATTAAAAGGCTGTTCCAAAGATATTTCCTGGTACCACATAATTTCACACACTTTTAAACGGAGAGGAACAGAAAAGTCTACAACAAAGCACAGAGTATGAACAAGCTTCGCCACTAGTGAAGGGTTAGTTGCACTTAGGTTCTCAAGTACCACACTATTTCATAAACTTCTAAAATGGAAAACAATCATCCACGCATACTAAAAATCAACATACTGCTCCACCAGACAAGAAAAATAAAGATTTATCCCTTCTTCCTTTCTTTCACAAGCCCATTTCACCTTTTAGAAAACATCACAAACTCTTCCCAGATTAAGTACCATATTTAGTATATAATAGTTCCATAGTATATAATATAGAATAGTTTAGTATATAATGTGCTTTTTTCCTAGGCATGCTAGTCACATCTCCTTAAAAAAGTTTTGGTTATATAAACAA
This sequence comes from Cryptoprocta ferox, assembly GCA_028646485.1. NCBI lineage: Eukaryota > Metazoa > Chordata > Mammalia > Carnivora > Eupleridae > Cryptoprocta > Cryptoprocta ferox. The sequence goes on along the minus strand of CM053569.1, from coordinate 61,429,008 downwards.
GTTATAGGACTACTTCAAAGTTACTTTTTCAATAGCCACTTAAGTTGTTTTCTTTTTTAAAATTCAAAAAGGTTTTCAGAACATTTATTTCTCTTAATAATTTATCCATTTATTCCAAATATTTTAAATAATGAAAAGCAAAAAACTACCTTTTTAGCTTAAAATTTCACTTTTTTTCTGATCAATATACTATACGATATTCTGATCAGTATCTAGCATTATAATTATCAGATTTCACAAATATAATTTTTCTCCCATTAAAACAGGCATCTTAAGTCCAACAGACCAAGATTGGATCCCAGGCAACTTTTCAAATGTAGAACACAAGAACACACTTAAATGTTCTAGCAGCTAACTCTTTTCTTTATTCCAAATATTATTATCAGTCGCATTCACACCATTGACAGTAAACTTAATTGTTTCTGATTTCTACCTTAAAAATGTTATGGTTTTAAGTGTTGAGTAATTCAAGGACCTAAGAAACTCTAACAAGGAATATTTAATTTCATATAAGGGGGAATCACAAAAATATTGCCATCTTTGAAATGAAACTGGAACCAATAACATCATGACTCATTAATACATATCAACTTTCCAAGATGGCTATGCCTCTGAATCTATATATGTGCAGCAAATATAGTATCTCAAGTGCGCACGTGCACTTAAAAAAAAAAAATCAACTTAGAAACAGGGAGAGGTAAGATTTTGAATAGCTATAGGAAAATATGGCCTGGGTGAAGTATCTCCCCTTCATGTTGAGGCCTTCCAAGGCTTTTATGTTACAACTACTTCCTACTCTAGCTAATTTACCATCTTTTTTTTTTTTTTTTGCTGAATTCCAATAGTTATTCAAACCTGCAGCCTACTATTCTCTAACACATGAGTTCTTGTTATAAGTTATTTTTGTATCCCCAGCTCTAACAAAATGCCTTATACTTAGTATGTGATCAACATAACTCATGGATTTATTCATGCATCCATCCATTTATTAAGTACCTACTATCTATAAGGCATTAATTAATGAAGAAATGATCAAATGATTGTCTTATGACACAATAAAGTGCACTTTTATAGGTAAAAGAAGCTAGAAATTTGAGGTCTGCAGATTTTCGTGGGGTAGTTTCAAATTATGAATCAATCCTAATGAACATTTCGTGAATCATCATCTTAGCAAAGCAAGACCACAAAGTATCAAGAGAAGCAAAGACAAAAAAAGAAAATTACATAACTACAAAAAGTCATTAATTTTAGAAAAAAATCACAACAGAAAACCATATATTCTCTTTTAGAAAAGAGTTTAGAAAACTTGATTTCTTTAGTATTCCATTCCAATGTTTAATGTCCCTAATGATCAAGAAAGTCTTTTCTACGTTCAAAAGTTCCTAATATTTGGTTTAAACCCACTAAGAGGATAATTTACATTATCCCTAAGAATCCTTTATAATACTAAAGACTGCAGATCTCCAAAACTGTATTCTTTTTATACAGCTAAATGAAAGCCCTACCCCATAGTACTCCTCAAAATTCATGTATTTTCTTTTGTGTTCTTTTCATTTTGGGCACTTTAAAGAATTCTCTTTAAAGTTTATAGTTTTTCTAATCACACTTCTTTACATTTGATTTGGAAAATTAAACATCTGAGACTTTTAAGATTAATAACATTTTTAAATCAAGGCAAAGATGGCCTTCAGCAATAACACCAAATTCTTAAGTCACTACCTCCTTAAAGTCTTTAACAATTCAGAGACAGGTTATTTTTCCTTTCATAGTGAGAATAAAAAATTGAAAAAATTTTGAACACATTTTTGTAACATACATAGGTATAATCAAATTTATACTGCAATCTGAACTTTAATCCTTTTTCTGTAGAGTTTATATTTTCAAAATAAAGAAATATCAAAACTTGTATCTCTCTCAGGATTTGGACCTAAAATGATTTTAGAATTTTAGGCTTTGGGGCTTAAAAGATGTTTCTTACAGAATCAGTACAATGTGACAAAAAAGAACTATAGAAAATATAACAAATGTACTTCCCCAAACTTACAGTTTTTACTGTAACTGTCTCTAGTCTTTCTTCTTAGTTGGCATTTAGAAACTGAAATGCTCAGGGCGCCCGGGTGGCTCAGTCGGTTAAGCGTCCGACTTCAGCTCAGGTCATGATCTCATGGTTCGTGGGTTCAAGCCCTGCATCAGGTTCTGTGCTGACAGCTCAGAGCCTGGAGCCTGTTTCAGATTCTGTGTCTCCCTCTCTCTCTGCCCCTCCCCCACTCGTGCTCTGTCTCTGTCTCAAAAATAAACTGTTAAAAAAAAATTTAGAAACTGAAATGCTCTCGAGTTTTAAAATATGAGTTGGCACTGCTTACATTCCACCCCCCCCCAATTTCAATATTCTTTTCTCAAAGTCACTTAGGCGTTCTTTAAGATTTCTTTCTCCAGAAAATTCTGCTAAAATTGTAATGGTATATTTCATCATGCTGCAACATTAGAGAGGCATGCCCCTCTAATAGTGCCCAAACCCAGTCTTAAGCAAGAATTAGTTACATTTGACTCATAGGAAATGAAAGATATTTGATGATTTATGACTTACAAAAATGGTACTTTTCTACAGCTTAAACTGATACATTTGACAGGAATCAGACAAGTGACTCCTATCTCGAAGTAGTCCCTGCTCTCCACATAGAAAGGTATCACCTTAGGGCATTTTTCCAACCTTAATGAATACGTAATACCTTTCATTATGAATTTTAAAATTTATTTCTCTTAGTTTTATTACCTTTCAACTGGTAGCTTTCAGAAACCTAGCATGAGGTTACATGTAACAGGGCTACTTTAACCCCAAAGTTACTTTTAACACTGAAATAAGAATTCTTTCAATCATTCAATATTTATTGAGCACCTACTACGTATCAGGCACAGTTTCCTAATGTTGTTGGTATGCTTTGGGAAACAGTATAAGGTATCTAGCAATTTTGGAACTCTTTTTTCAGTACATTTTTTAAAAAGCAAAATAATCCTAAAATACATTTTTGAGGGTTCTACAGGACAAGAAACAAAAGAAAATCCAAAGACTATCTTACAGTAAGTAAGTTTAAAGCTTAAAAAACTGTATTTCTCAAGTAGAATAGCTAATGACTTACTTTGGATCTGGTGGTCCATCTGATAGTGGTTTCATGGACAGTTTACACAATGACCTGAATACTAGAAAGGCATCCTTTTGTAAAATGTGGGAAAACTTAGCACCAGGTGAAGGTCCTGAAGAATTTCCAGATTCCTAAACAAGTTAACATATCATGTAAATAAAGACACCTGACAGTGTAAAATCATTTCAGCCTTCTATGTATTCTATTCAGTTCAGTAATGGAAGGGGTTCTGTTGGAAAAGACTCTGATGAGGAATTTGCCACACTGTTTCTCTTTAATCTGAAATATCACCCTACTCCCCAATAATAAATTAATACTTTAAAAAAATAATTTTAATATATGCTCTCTTTACCACCAAAAACTCTTAAAAATTTATCCATTTCATACCATTACTAACAAAATCTAGCACATCATGCCCTGACAAGACACCTCATCCATGGCCTAAACCATGCTTTTTACTACCTGTCATTTGGTGTTTTATGTTTTTGTCCTATTTTATTTTTTATCTATTCTGCACAGATAGACATAAAACAACAGAAATTGTCAAAGCAATGTTTAAACGTTGTTAACTGATGAAGGTCAACAAGGCCAAGAAAGTTGAATCCTATATATGGGGCAATGATTTAGGGTAGAACTCCCTTGTCTAAAAGGGTTAGAATAAAAACACACTAAATATAGGGTATGGTGGATAAGGAGAACCTATCACTCCCATAGCTCAGATTTCATTTAGCCCTGAATGCAAGTAAGATGAAGTAGGGGCGCTTGGGTGGCTCAGTTCATTGGATGTCCGACTTCAGCTCAGGTCATGATCTCACAGTTGGTGGGTTCAAGCCCCGCATCAGGCTCTGTGCTGACAGCTTGGAGCCTGGAGCCTGCTTCGGATTCTGTGTCTCCCTTTGTCTCTGCCCCTCCTCTGCTCATGTTCTGACTCTCTCTGTCTCTCAAAAAATGAATAAACGTGAAAAAATATTAAAAAAAAAAAAAGATGAGGTTCCCTACATGTCTAAAAGTTCTTTCTCATCCAGTGATACTAGAATTGTCCTATGAATACATGATAAAAATGTTCTTTTTAAATGTAATTTCAATGGAGGGTGCCTAGAGAAGACGTGAACACATATGAAACACAGCTTAGAGTTGGAAATTTAGCTATCAATATATTTAGGGAATAAACTGCTTTGATTTATATCAATGAGAAAAAAAACCAAGTCTTTATTTCCCCAAACTGTAATCAGCCAGTATTATCAACTGGATATATTGGATATATCCACTACAAAGTGCTGGTAGCTTATAAATCTGTAAGATTAACAGGACATCTGCTGCCCCCCATTTATACCTGAGTATCATTGGAAGAGACAGACAATCTGTCATCAGGTAAAGATGGTGTATATGCAACAGAAATTGGTGTTCCTGGAATTCCATTTGCTTGAATATTTTCACTGTCGCTACCATCCTCTATAGTTCCAATGTTGCCATCTGCACTCGCATTTATAGTCGTCCTTTCTCCCATATCTAAAATGGTAAGAATAAAAAAACATGCAAATATATCTGACTTAACTGAAGTATACTGAAAAAGCATAAAGAGTATTTAAAACGCAACAATGGCAGGAAAGCAATGTGAAATAGTATGAATTGGCACCATTTAAAGGTTAGCATACTTAGTAGTAAGTATGCATTTGGAATATATCCAAATAAAATCCTTAAATAGCTCTAGCTATGAACCACACTCAGCTGATGAAAGGCTAACTGGAATGTGCCAAAAGAGAAGCTTACTTTTAGTCTATATTATCATTTACTAAACTGGGTTCTAATGAATGCTAATTCCTTAAGATGTTGAGAGTCTTGAAAAAAAATTACCCCATTATCAAGTAAGTTAGATTCTGGGAAATAGCTTTTTTTATTATAGTCTTTAATTTGCTCTCCAAAGAGAATATATAATATGCAGTGTTTCCAAAATTTCTTTTACCATGAGCCCTTTTCCCCCTTTTTAGAATACCTATTAATAACTCTATATTCTCTGGAACATATATATGGAAAAAATGGCCTACACCTCTGAGTAATCATACTTTTAATTAATGTAAACAGAAATAAATGATTTCTGGTAGAACAGATAATGCAAATAATATCAAGTTTAATAACTACTCTAAGTATAATGTATGTTATTTTGAAAAAGAAATATATACATGTCTGTGGCCATACCTCAGCCATCTAGCAGGAAATTACTCATTTCATGCTATCAATCAAAAGAGAACTATAACCAAGGGAAATATACTATAAGGAGATTTTGAAATATGAAAGACCTGTGTTTCAATCATGTCTTTCCCATTTAACTGGATAACTTATTTCATCTTTCTTTGTCTCAGTTTCTTCATCAGCAACAAAGATAATAATGTTAATGAGGAATCACCAAAACACACATACCCTGCACACACACAACACATAACGAACACAAATGATTCACAGTAAGTGGTAGCCATTATTTTGTAGATATATGGTAACATATGCCCAATTTCTGACTGATTTAGTAATGACAGGAGTATATCTCATATCCCTATTCTGAAGCTGCTTTCTGCTCTCCAAATAGAACATCCTGGATAGATTAAACTGGATAACTTCAAAGCATGTTTTACAATTAACAACTGGTACATGAAAAAGATATTCACTGATAAAATGTATTTGGGAAATTCTGTGCTGCACAAAACAAGACATTAGTTTTCCTGATAGACCTTTTTGGAGCTTTAACATGCTAATGTTAAACATGCTAAATACTATTATAACTTCTAATATATATATTATGTGTATAATATATATGTATTTATGTGCTAAATCTGTCACAGCTTTTAAATACATATTATTTATTACATATATCTTACATATGTTTAATAGAAAAAAATTCTCTGGAAGAAGTAAAAAAATTTAATAATGATTATCAGAAATCAATAATCACTCAAAGCTTATTCCATTTTCTCTCAGTACCTAATTACATCTCCTCCCACTGCCCCCTCCCCTACTTTCTCTTAACAAATGACTTTCACCTTCTACATAGCTAAGAAGTAGATAATTAAGCAGGTAGGCTACCACAATCTCCCCTGTCCCACGATAAAGTTCCTTGACATCAATAATCTTTTTCTTCCCTCTTATTTCCAGGGAAAAAATATTCCTTTGAATTTCTAAAGTGAACTATTTATTCACCCTGAAATTCATCTCTTCTTGCATTCATTATTAGTATCTTCCCTCCCTAAGTATTCTCTTGTAACATTACATTTTCAATTTCATGTATATGACTGAATCTTCCTTATTACTCAACATATTCAAATCTTTTCACTGAAAAAAAAATCTTCAACTCTTGCTATATTTCTGCTACTGTCCATTTTTCTCCTTTTTATCAAATTTCTAAGAGGAATAATCAATATTCACTGATGACACTTTCCTTCTTCCCATCCTAGGAAATTTCTCAAAAGAAATGAAAAACATTCTCTGATTTTATTTTCAGGTTTTGAAGCCAGACATCCTTGAGTTGGATGTCTTCCCACAAGTTAACTTAAAATCTCTCAATTTTCTCATTGTAAAAAAGATAATAGTACCAGCATCTAAATACCCCAGTGCTTGGGGAGGATTAAATGAATAAATATAAGTAAAGCAAATAAAGTCATTTGGGATACACAGAAAGTACTTAAGAGAGTTACTTTATTCTCTATGTTTTCTCCTCTAACTCTCGCTCCAACTGTCCCCCAAACATTAAGTGTAGACTTCTGTTTTAAAGATGGTAAACAGAGTCAATTAAAAATTAACTTCTCCTTTGATGTATACCACTGAAATTACTAAGAAAAATATAAACAAGAGACAAATGTAATGCTTCTAACATTATTGCTATATTTCATCAGTAAGTTTGATAATTACTGGTCTGGTATTTTTAACTGGTATGAAAAAATTCAAGTTAACACTAATTTGAAAGAAACAAAAGTAAAATCACACCCAGGTGCGCAAACACACACTCATATACTTAATTTGACAGAGTATCCTCCAGAAAACAGCAATTATCAAACTTACTAGTGAAATACAGCAATACTGTTAAATACAAAACCAGGTTCCTTGCCATCATTAACATATTCACTATTTTCTAGAGGTTCAAACCAATATTATATAATAGAAACGAACAAAAATGAGGAATAAATACTGTAAAAGAAACAAAGACAAAATACATTTTTCACCAAGAAAAACCTAAGATAATCAAATAAAAAACCCTTAGAAACAATATCAGAGTTGAATAATATCAGAAGGTGAATAAATAGGAGGTAAATATGGAAAAACAAGGGCTTTCCTATATTCCAATTAATTTAGGAAGTGGGTGCCATTTGTGGCCATTGCTGAAGCGCCAACGGTCAAAATGAAGTTCAATCCCTTTGTGACTTCTAACAGGAGCAAGAACTGTTAAAGTCACTTTGATGCACCTTCCCACAATTTGCAGGGAGATTATGTCTTCTCCTCTTTGCAAAGAGCTGAGACAAAAGTATAGTTCAATCCATGCCCATCCAAAAGGATGAGGCAGTAAATACAGGTTGTAAGAGGACACAACAAAGGTCAGCAAACTGGCAAAGTAGTTCAGGTTTATAGGAAGAAATAGGTCATCTACACTTAACAAGAACAGTGAGAGAAGACAAATGGCAGAGCTCTGTCCATGTGGGCATTCACCCAAGCAGGATGGTTATCACTAGACTAAAACTGGACAAAGACCACAAAAAGATCCTTAAACATAAAGCCAAATCTCACCAAGTAAAAAGGAAAAGGGCAAATATAAGGAAGAAACAATTGAGAAGACGCAGGAATAAAGTAATCTTATATATGACTTTAAACTGTTAAAATGAAAAAAATAATTAGAAAATGTGGGGGGAAAAGAGTCATCCAAAATACTATCAAAATGAAAACAAAAAAGGGGTGCCTGGGTGGCTCAGTTGATTAAACGTCTGACTTCAGCTCAGGTCATGATCTCATGGTCTGTTGAGTTCGAGCCCCACGTTGGGCTCTGTGCTGACAGCCTGGAGCCTGCTTCGCATCTGGGTCTCTCTCTGTCCCTCCCCCGTTCATGCTCTATCCCTCTCTCTCTCTCTCAAAAAATAAATAACATTAAAAAAATATTTTAAAAAACTAAAACAAAAAATATAGAAATAATTTAACAGGAAATGTGAAGGACCCAAGGAAAGAAAACAATTAAATTTTACTGAGTGACATAGAAGATTTCACTAAATAAACTCTGTGTCTGGATAAGAAGGTTCAATACTGCAAAGAAGATGTATCTCCCCAAGTTAACTTAAGAGCACAACTCTATCACTAATAAATTTTTTTTATTCAATGAATTGGTTCTAAAGTTATGTACCATATTTAACAGACGTTTACAAAGTGACTGACAAGGGGATGGGGGACTTGCACTACAAAGATCAAAATGTACTATAAAATTAAAATATTTTAAACAATTCAACACTGGATAAAAATAAATAGCCCAATGGTATTATAGAGAAAACTCAAGCAGAATCATGTAGGATAAAACTGGCATTTCAAATTAATTGGGAAAGGATTATTCTATAGGTTAGCTATGCAATCACACACTATACATGAAAAATTAATTTCAGATGAATTAAATATCTGAATTCAAAAAATAAAAAAAGGATTAGAAAAATGTATAGCAGAATATTTCTGTAGTTTTGTGGTAAAATCCATTGTAAGCAAGACAAAAACAGAATTCACAAAGAAAAAGGCAGTATTTGTTAAATTTTATGTAGGCATTATTTGTTAAACTTTATGTGGTCAAATATCTGCTCAGAACAATAACCTAAGCAAAGGCTAAACAAAATAAAAATGAAACAAAGACTGACTAGAAAAAATATTTAAAATACACTGAACAAGGGTTAATTTCATAATATGAATAAACCTTGAAATAAGTATAGAAAAACCAAGAAACTGAAAGGAAATCAGTAAGAAGTCACGAATAGGCAATTCAGAAAAGTATAAAAGCCCATAGATACTCAGTTGGACCAAGAAACTGCCAATATTTAACCTACAAAAATAATGACTGCTCCCTGTGTTTTGACTCTGCAAGTAATCAAATACAAATTAAAACAATAAGATACAGAGAGGAGGACAAGATGGCGGAAGAGCAGGGAGCTCTGTAATCCGCGCACGCCCGTATAGATTGAACTGAGAAGGACTGAAGGGATAAAACTCGGATTTGCAAGTGGGGGAAAGAAGAAACAGACACCAGAAAGAAGACAACCTCAAAGATGCCTGAGTGAGTGACTGTGATCTGGGAAATTAGGGGACAGGCGGGTCCCGGTGGTAAAGGGGAAAGGAGCCCCCGAGCCCAACACAGGGAGAGCGCGCTGTGCCCCGGAGAGACCAGGGGAAGAGAAAGAGACAGAAAACGCACCTAGAACCATCTCTCAGGGAGGAAAAACTCGCCTGTCTCCCCATATATATCTGCCGAGCGCCGGGAGAGAAATCCGTCCCATCTGGCTGGCGAGTTCTTCCTTGGGTGCAGCGGCAGCGGGAGCCTTGAAAAGCGGAAGCAGCGGCTCCGCGAAAAGGGTGGTGCAAGCCGGCCGGGAGGCCAGCCACCAGCGGGAACGCATCTCATCCCCGTCCGTCTCCCCATATATAACTGCCGAGCGCCGGGAGAGAAATCCGTCCCATCTGGCTGGCGAGTTCTTCCTTGGGTGCAGCGACAGCAGGAGCCTTGAAAAGCGGCAGCGGCGGCTCCGCGAAAAGGATAGCCCAAGCCGGCCAGGAGGCCAGCCACCAGTGGGAACGCATCTCATCCCCGGTGACGGTGTTGAACTGCACGGACTGGGATTTGGAAGTGAGGCGGAGCTTGGAGAATACAGTTTGGCTCGCCCACGGCACAGGGAGATCGAACTCAGAAGGGCGGTTGCAACGCTTGGTTCCGGCATAACTTTGAGGCGGCGCCATACTTCTCCCCGCAACCACCAAGGCGGGGCCTCGGAGAGAGCAGCCCCCGAGA
>CM053569.1:61387970-61418359 GCA_028646485.1 Cryptoprocta ferox | reverse complement strand
GAGGAAAAAGAGTCAGGGAGAGGGAGGGAGACAAAACACGAGAGACTCTTGAATCCTGAGGGGGGAAGGGGAAGGGGGAAAGGTAAAGGGGGGTGATGGTCTTGGTGGAGGTCACTTGTGGGGAAGAGCACTGGGTGTTATATGGAAACCAACCTGACAATAAAGTATAAAGTTTAAAAAAAAATAAAATAAAATGCACAAAGAATAGGATAAAAAAAAAAAACAATAAGATACAATCCATCTAGTAAAGTGATATTAAAGAAAGCACTACATATAAATTTTAGTTTATGTGCTGCTGAAGAGAGCACTATATATAAATTTTAAATGTCCGTACACTTTGATCAAAGTATTCCTTCTTTAAAAGTATTCCTTTTTTAGAAGTTTATCCTAAAGTGTTAAAAGATATCTATAATAAGGATGCTCCTCAGAGCAGTGTTTAAAAAGAAAAGTCTTGGAAATAATCTAAAGTTAGTATTAATAGATTATTTAAATCATGGATCACGAATGTAATGAAATACAAATGACATAAAATAAAAACTATAGTATGTGAAAGAGCAGACTGTAAAACAGTAAGTGCGGTATGTTCCCATTTAGATTTTAACATATGTATGCAGGCATACAGGAAAAATATTAAAAAAAGAAGAAACTTCTACAGAGCATAAGACACCATATCAAAATCAAACAACTTGGGCAAATAACAAACAGAGAAAATATTCATAAAATATATCACAGAATCCTAATATAAAAAGGATTCTTAAAAATTAAGAGAAAAAAATCAAGGATAACAGCAGGATAAAAACCTGATAGAATGAAGAAAAGACATGAGTAGATGATTCACTAAAAAAAGATATACAACGGCCCTTACATATGATATTTAATTTCACTCATAGAGAAAGGCAAATTAAAACCAAACTAAGACATGGATAAGATATGGTATGTATATATGATGGAATATTACTTAGTCACAAAGAAGAAGGGAATCTTGTCATTTGCAAAAACATGGATGGATCTAGATGGATCTCCATAAGTCAGTGAGAGAAAGACAAATATCATATGATTTCACTCATATGTGGACTTTAAGAAACAAATGAACAAAGAAAAAAAGAGAAGTAAACACTCTCTTTATATATAGAGAACTAGTGGTTACCTTAATAGGTAAAGGAGATTAAGAGTACACTTAGGATGAGCCCTGAATAATGTATAGAATTGCTGAATCACTATACTATATACCTGTAACTAATATAACACTGAACATTAAATACACTGGAAATTTAAAAAAATAAACTAAGATACATTTCTCACCTAACTGGTTGGCAAAAATTCAAAACTTTAAATTCCACTGGCAATTATGGATAAAAAAGGCATTTTCAAACATTGCTGGTAAGAGTGCAAAATGGTGCAATACTTGTGAAGGGATATTCAGCAATAGCTGATTAATTTTCATACTCATTTACCACTTGACCCTGTAATCTCATTTCTATGAATCTTTCCTCAAGGTAAACCCCCAGAAATACGAGACAATACAGACATTTACAGCTATTGACTGCAGCAATATCTCTAAGAGCAAAGCACTGGAAACAACCAAAGATCCTGTCAGTAGTGGACTGGTTGAAGCAACTATGATACATCCACATAACAGAGTTTCATGCAGAGAACCAAGAGAAAAAAAAAAAAAAATAAGAAAAATCTCTATCAACTGAAATAGGAAGATTCCTAGAATATATTAAATTTTTAAAAAAGGGACACCAAAAAAAAAAAAAAAAGAGGAGACATACAATGTTTTCCCAAAGAGAAATAATCAGAGTACTTGCTTATTACTCTGGGAGAAATACACACACACACACACACACACACACACACACAAAGGATAAACTAAAAGCTAGTGAAAGTGGCTACCTATGGAAGGTAGGTATGTCAGCAAAGGAAGGAATGGATGAAAGAATTCTTTGAGTCAATGTTTTATATAATTTTGACTTTGAATCATGTATGGGATCTTCAATTAAATAAAATTAAATCAGGGGCACCTGGGTGGCTTGCTCAGTTGAGTGTCTGACTCTTGATTCTGGCTCAGGTCAAAGTTTTTGCAAAAATCACGTTGTGGGATTGAGCCCTGCATCCATCAAGCCCTGCTTAGGATTCCCTCTCTCTCTCTCCCTCTGCCCTTCTCCCCAACTGGCTCGCTCACTCGCTCTCTCTCTCTCTCTCTCTCTCTCTCTCTCAAATAAAAAATAAAATCAAAAATAAATTACATTAAATCAACAAAACATTTAATACAGTTTACTACTGTAAATTCTGTAATTATAAATAATGTATTATTTGTCATTAGTAGGAAATGTTCTAAATACATATATAAAATTTTTTTTTTGAGCTTTAGCTGTTGCTGGTAATGGTACCCTGTTGCTGAGAATCTGGGATTTTACTGTAGGGAAAGGGAGATACAAATATGAAATGCAGGAAGATGAAAAGAAACCTAGTGGCACTGCATGTGAACTGGAACTATCAATATGATTTGACTGTAGATCTATCTCTGTACATTGGAAAGACCAAGAAGTAACGATACCTCACTAGCACATCTAGTCTCTAAATACAACTGCCCACTAAAAAGAGCAAAAACTCCTTAAAGAACTGATTCCAGGGCTGAGGCAAGGGAAAGTAATATGTTTACCTTAAAACATCTTACTGTTCCAAAAATTAGAAGTGCTCAAAGATAATGGAATCACATCAAAAAGACACAGGAGCTGCATTCTTACTGGCCAAATCGGGAACAAAGAATAATGATGGTAAATGATTATAATACACTGAATAATGAAAGAGTTCATGAGCTCACAGTATTATTTTTTTTTAAGGGGAAGCATTCTTCTCCATAGAAAAGTGTCAATTAATGTTAGAATTGTGAAATCACTATTTGGTAACCAATGAATGTAATATCTAAATAAGTCAAGGATCATCAATGGATGCTAAAACCACTAAGTGGATGGATTCTCATATGACCTCAAATTATCACTCTCAAATTATTTCTTTCAGTTGACCCTTGAACAACATGGGGGTTAGGAGTGTTGACTCCTCAAACAGCTGAAAAGCCACATATAACTTTTAACTCCACAAAACTCTACTAATAGCTCTGTTGCCTAGAAGTCTTACTGATAATATAAACAGTCGATAAACACATATTTTGTATATTATGTGTATTATATGATGTATTCTTACAATCAAGTAAGCTAGAGAATATAAGTATAAAGAGAATAGAAATTTATATAAATAAAAATATAAAAATATATAAATATATAATATACAAATATAAATAAAAATATAAAGAGAATAAAAATTATATAAATAAAAATATATAAATTTATATAAATATAAAACTAGAGAATATAAATATAATATAAATATAAAGAAAATCGTTAAGAAAGAGAAAATATAGGGGTGTCTAGGTGGCTGAGTAGGTGCTGTACTTTTCAACTCAGCTCAGGTCTTGATCTCAGGGTTGTGAGTTCAAGGCTCGTATTGGGTGTGAAGCCGACTTAAAAAAGAAAGATAGGGCAGCTGGGTAGCTCAGCTGGTTGAGCATCCGACTTTGGCTCAGGCCATCATCTCGCAGTGTATGAGTTTGAGCCCTCCATCCAGCTCTCTGCTGTCAGTACAGAGCCCACTTAGGATCCTGTCTCCCAATCTCTCTCTCTCTCTCTCTGCCCCTCCCCTGCTTGTACACACTCTCTCTCTCTCTCAAAAATAAACACTAAAAAAAGAAAGATACGTTCACAGTACTGTATTTATGGGAAAAAACCACATATAGTGCACTCATGCAGTTCATTATTGAACAGTCAACTATAGTTATAAAGGGAAAAATGCTCCCTTCCAATGAGGAGACCTGGTGCTCATCATTAACCAAGTGATCAAACATTATCACTAACATGGGTAACTTGTTATACATCAATTAATATAATGATGTAATAAGTACCAACATTACCTATGCAGTATTCTTGCCAAATACATTTAATCTAAATCAGGAAACTGTCCTATCAACTCAAAATGTATAACATTCTACAAGACAATTTCATATTCTTAAAAAAAAAAAAAAAAAAGCTCCATGTTATGAAAGATGGGAGGAAAGGCAAGAGAACTTGTTCTAAACAAATGAGACCAAAGAGACGTAACCAAATGCAGTGAGGGTACCCAGATTGGGTCCTGTACTTAAAAAAGAAAAGGAAAAAAAGCATATAAAAGAGACATTTTGGGAATTTGGGAACATTATAAAATGTAGTGTTTATATTAGATATCCTTGAAATAGTGTTAATTTTTTTAGGTGTGAAAATGAATTATGGTTATGTATGAGAATGTCTTTATTCTTAGAAGATATATGCTGAAGTATAGGAGTAAAAGTATCAGAATATATATAACCAATCTTTAAATGGTTCAGCAAAAGCAAGCAACACACACACATTAACATACATGTATGTGTGTAGGTCTATTTAAACACACATAACATAAATGTATCAAAATTTTTAACAACTAGTGAATCCAGAGAAAGGGCATACATACAAAGGTGTTCATTGCATTGTTCTTTGGATTTTTCTCTAGGTAAGAAAACGTTCTAAGTAAAAAGGTGCAGAAAAAAAGAAATTTCACTTCACACTCTGTACTGATCTGTATTCGAGACTCGTAAAGGTTTTTTTTTTTTTTTTTTTTTTTTGCAAAGGGCCAGTTAGGAAACATTTTAGGCTTTGTAGGCCATATGGTCCCTGGTGCAAAGACAGTCACTGTAGGCAATACATAAACAAACGAGCATGTGTTCTAAGAAAACAATATTTACAAAAATCGGCAATGGGCCAAATTTGGCTCATGGGACATAATTTGCCATCCCACAATATGTATTACTAAACTTCTAAAGAACGCATGGGCACTAATGCTGTTTCTACCCTGGCTGTACGTTTATAAGGGTTTTTGTTTTTAAATTCAGACTCCCCAGGATCATGGCCTCTTCTTTAGTCTCTTGCCCATTCAAAGATTTTATGGCTTCAACTACTAATCTATAACAGAATGACTCCCATCCATAGACCTGTCTTGCTATTTTAGGCCAAACTTCTAGATTTCTATTATGTATAGCATAAAGTTTCCACATGGATGGTGCACTAAAAAATTAGTACTTTTCCCCCCCAAACCAACTTTTCCTCCAATATAATTTAATTCTACCATTTCCACAACTATCCACCTACCCATTTAGGCTCAGAAACTGGGAGACCACCCATGCAGAGAAGAGTTAACATAGCAGGCCCAGGGCTGCCTATCCTTAGAAAGGCAAGGTTGGTCCTTGGCTGGCACCTGGGAACTACATTTTGGGAGGGTTTGCACTATTCCCAGAACTAGTAAGAGTGGCTTACTGTGCCTAAACTGTTTATACAAATAATAGTTTATGCTAAGTACCAGCTTTCCTTCTGGAAATCTGAAATTTAGGCACATGCAAATAGAGGGTGCCAACAAAACTTTGGGCACTGAGTCTAAGGAACTGCTCTGGTAGCCAACACTCACAACTGATGTGGAGGAATTAAGAGCTTCCTGTGTGACTTTACAGGAAGAGGACTCTTGGAAGTATGCACCTGATTTCCTTTGGACATTGCTCCATATGCCTTTTCCCTTTGATGATTTTGTATTGTATCTTTACACAGTAAAAATTTTAGTGCTTAGTATAATTATATGATGAGTCCTAGGAGTCCTGCTAATGAATCACAAAACTTTGGAGATATTCTTGGGGTCTTTGACACACCTTACAATTTCTTTTTCAGCAAGGTATTTAATCAGTTGCAAAGTCTTTTTTTTTTTAATGATGTTTTTATTTATTTATTTTGAGAGAGAGCCAGTAGGGGAGGGGCAGAAAGAGAGAGAGAGAGAGAGAGAGAGAGAGAGAAAGAAAGAATTCCAAGCAGGCTCTGCACTGTCAACACACAGCCTGATGCAGGGCTCAATCCCATGAACCGTGAGATCATGACCTGAGCCAAGATCAACAGTTGGACATGTAACAGACTTGAGCTACCCAGGTACCCCAGCTGCAAAGTCTACTTGATTCAACATTCGTTGTCTCACTTCTTCTTCATATTTTCTTCTTCATTTCCACTGTTTCTGTCCTGTTGAGGATTCCATTACTGCACTGGTCTCCTACTGTAATTTCTACTTCTCCACTTACCTTCATCTAATAGAATAATTCTAATCATTCCATCTATTAGTTTAAAAATCCAAAATGGTAACTCATTTTGTGATAGAATGAAGTCTAAAATCCCAAACTTTTAAATAGTAAGCTTAACATTTCTTTAACGTTAGGGGCGCCTGGGTGGCTCAGTCAGTTAAGTGTTCAACTTTTGATTTCAGCTCAGGTCATGATCTCATGGGTCACGAGTTGGAGACCTGCACCCACCTGAGCTATGGCACTGACAGTGCAGAGCCTGCCTGGAATTCTCCCTCTCCCTCTCTTTCTCTCTGTCAAAAATTCATAAACTTAAAAAAAAAAAAAAAAAAAAAAGAGGAGTGCCTGGGTGGCTCAGTTGGTTGAGTGTCCGACTTCAGCTCAGGTCATGATCTCATGGTGTTTGTGTGTTCAAGCTCTGCATCAGGCTCTGTGCTGACAGCTCAAAGCCTGGAGCCTGCTTCAGATTCTGTGTCTACCTGTCTCTTCCTACTGCCCTACCCCGACTCCAACTCACACTCTGACTCTCTCAAAAATAAATACACATTAAAAAAAAAAAAAGATCTCTTTAACTTAGTTTCTATTGTATGACATCACATACTCTATACTTTAGCCAAACTACCACCTGCCAATTCCCAAACCCATCCTCTCCTCTAGACCTGAACTAACAGAGTTTTCAATATATCAAATACCACTCCCCAAACATGTGTGAATCCATACAGTCTAAGTTCAAGTGTCATCTCCTACATGAAGTCCTCCCAGATCATTTTAGATATAATCACTTTTTAAAATTTTAATAGGATGTTAGCTATTTCTTTCTAATGGCACTTATCACTTTATATCTTGTATTATATTAGTCTTATATACGTACATTCCAGAACCCCCTTCTTCCAGAGCATGGTCTATCTTGGATTAATTTTTGTATCCTCCTACAGTGTCACACAACTGTACGTACTTCCTACTTGCGGAATGAAAACATGAAAAAACAAGAAGGCAATCAGATGAATGCCTGGTTCTAGTTTGCATTAAAGGAGAAAAGATATTCTTAGAAAGGATGTTAATATAAGAGAGTTAGGTATGGCTGAAACAGTATTATTCTCATTCAAGAGCCATACTGTACATTTAATCATACATCTATAAGTATACGTAGCAAGGTTCTATGGTTAGTCCTGTGCAAGATACCATGAATTAAATAAGCTTTAGTGGATTAGTCTCAAATCTAATCCTATCTACAAATAATACTAGTTATGGGAAATGACAGATAATATCTTTATAATACAATCCATAAGATATGACCTGCCCCTACATCAGTTATACCTTGGTTGTGACAACAAAGGTAGAAGAAAGCCTAACTTTTTCAAAAAAAGATAATGAAACACTCAAAACTGAATCAATTTAAATATTTTCTAGTTTATAAAGTTTCTCACATTTAGGAGTATAAAGAATATACCTCTACTGTCAAAACACAAAAACAAAACAATGAAATGGCATCAACTTTTTTTCAGTGGGGAGGGGGAATAACAGACTTTTATAAAAGATTGTAACTGAACCTGGAGGAAAAAAAAGAGAGTAACTCTTCAATTATTAAAGACATTGAAAAATTTTTTTTCTATACACACACTCTAATTTGAGAAAGAGCTTATATTTTTTCCCTTATTGTTCCACATACTATATATTATATAGTCAGATGAAATGTCAAAGACAGAATAAACTACTTTTGAGTGAAATACACTACCTCCAACAACGATGTTCACCATTTCTTCTACAATGCTCTGTACAATGTCTTGTGGCTTTTCCTCACAGTCATGGTTTTCTCCATCATATAATATGTCATTTTTAGATAATGCTTTAAAAAATAAAAATCCAAGAAAACTTTAATTTTTTGGAAACTTTTACTAAACATTTAAAATTAAAAACTTTGCTAAAAAAAATTAAAAATAAAAGAAAATCTAATAGATACATGAAACTAGAAGCAATTACAAGTTAAACCTTCAAAATTCATAACTACACGAAATTTAAAATGTTTTATAAATTTAAGTCAACTTAAAAATGATTCATTTGACAAACTATTAAATGATCATTCAACTTAAGCAAATTTTCTAGATTATTCCTTTAGAAACTAAAGATTTTAAAGTATTTTGAATGAAACATTTCTAACCTGTCTGACACACTGATCAAGTAATATATTAAATGTAACTAAAACCTACATTGATCAATTCAGTTTATCAACAATATTGTGCCTTAATATTTGTAAAGTGCATGAAGACGAAGAGACAGGGCCATGTGGGCCTCCACCAGTGCATTCCAGCCTTTCCTTACTGTTTCTTCCCCAAAAGAATCTACATATCCAATGTAAAACTTACTTTAATAAAAAGGGTTCATTCTCCAATTTAACAATCAAACAGATATAAATGCTCATCAGAACTTCTGAACAACTTAAGAGAAACTGATAAACCTTGACATTCCAGAGTTGGCTTGCAGATAAAAACAGGATTTCTACTGGCTGGGGTTTTTAAATGCTGCAAATATCTCAAGAAGGCTCAATTAACACTTTCAGATGCTTTGAGATCCAGGACGCTGTGCTGCCCTACTCCGAAAGGGATGAGACTGCACATTAGTTGATAGTGCTGCTAACACCCTCATCCCCACTCATACTACTATAAAGGACCACTACTTATGATTCTGGCTTCCAGAAGCCTGTCCTCCCTATTGTTCACTGCTCCTAATCTATTATTTGCTACACTCTACAGAATACTGAATGCCACAAGGGGAAATATGATAAGCTTACCAATCTTATTTTATAAAAACTCCAAATACAGTAATAACACTTAAGATTCTTCAGTGGAGTAAAAACATATAAATGTCTTGACAGATAATTTTTCTACAGTCCTTAAGCTTTGTATTTCTGTCCTCTACCTGGCTAAAATTATCTAGAGTCTGAAAGTTAGTTTCAACAAAACTAAATATACACAGTCATTAATATGTTACAAAATAGCTAGTGAATCACGAATCAGTTCTCAAATTATCTGACAGAAATAGCAGTATTTATTATACATAGGAAATCATTAGAGAAGTTAACTATTATGTCCAAAGTCATATAATAAGTGACAGAGATATAATTCAAAGCAAACTCTAGAGCTCTCTTAATCAATGGTTTTCAGGCAGAATTCTCAGTTTTATCAGCTGTTGGGAGAAAAACACCTACAGGGCCAAAATAATCACGACTATACCACAGCAAATTATGTCATATTTATAATTCTGTATCCTACAAGATGACTTGTACACAGTAGATGCTTCCATTCCTTGAGTCTCAGCCCATGTTACTTTTCTTCTGTCACAAAATTTCCTAAATTTTCTAACTGGCCAATTCCAACTCCTATCCAACAAGATTCAACCAAAACATCATCATTTTCTCTACAAAGGTAGTGCCTAACTCTCCTCAGCAGAATTATCTTGTGCAGGTCACTTGCAGGATATTTATCACATTATACCTCATTTATATATGCCTGACCATCTAGGCAAACCATGGGCACTCTTAGAACAATGTCCTTATCTCTATCAGCTTTTTAAGCCCAAGTGCCACATAGTGCCTAGGACACAGTATGCTAAATAAATGTTTGCTGAATGCATGAAGAAATAAATAAAGTGCCAGCTTTATTAGCGATTAGCCCATACTCAGCCTCTTATAAGCTCACAGTAAAAGTAGGTAAAATCTAGCGGTGCCTAGATGGCTCAGTCAATTAAGTGGCCAACTTCAGATCAGGTCATGATCTCACAGTTTGCAACTTCCAGCCCTGCGTTGGGCTCTGTGCTGACAGCTCAGAGCCTGGAGCCTGCCTTGGACTCTGTGTCTCCCTCTCCCCCCCCCCCCCCCCGCTCTCTCTCTCTCTCTCTGCCCCTCCCCCGCTCATGCTCTGTCTCTCTCTCTCTCTCAAAATGAATAAACATTTAAAAAAAAAAAGTAAGTGAAATCTGGCAAGGGCTGGCTAGAAAAATGTAAATCATATAAGCAGTATAAATTTACTATTAGCTTGAGTACTGTGAATGCTTGGATTTATCAAAATTATCTTTTTAAACATTATTTATTTGTTTGTTTCTTTGTTTATTTATTTTAGGGGGGAGGGAGGGGATGGGGAAGGACCAGAGAAGGAGAAAATCCCAAGGAACCTCCATGCTGTCAGCAAAGACCCCAATGTGGGGCTTGATCTCACAAACTGCAAGTCATGACCTGAGCCAAAATCCAGAGTTGTACGCTTAACTAAGTCACCCAGGCACCCCAAAGCTACCCCTTTTAAAATAAACAGTAAAGCACTATTAAAAGTATTAAAAAGGCATCTAATCATGCCACTGCTGATGTCCATCCCACTATTACATTATAAAAAAGAAGTGGTCGGAAAAAAAAAAACTCAACGGCTGAAAAAATATTATAGAAGAAAAATTATATAAAGAAAATTATATAAAGAAAAATAACAGAATTCCGATTAACTGTAACTAAGCCCTAACCATCCTACTTCCATGCAAACACAGTAAAGAGGCAACAGAATTTCTGTCATTTTTTGACCCCAAGCTAATAAGGAACAAAGGGAACAACAAAACTCCCTAGCAGTTTTATAAAATAGCTAAAGCTAAAAACAATGTTTGGAAGGAAAAAAAATGATTTCATGTGATTATTTTCAGAGAAACAAATTAGTAAAAATAAATAAGTGTAATTTTTGTAATCTTGCAACTCTTTTCTCTTTTAAAAACTTTTAAAAACATACTTAAGAGAGAGAATGTACATGATTGGGGGGCAGGCAGAGAGGAGAGAGAATCCCAAGTAGGCTCTGTGCTATAAGTGTGGAGCCCAACACGAGGCTAGAGCTCGCAAGCCATGAGATTGTGACCTGAGCCAAAATTAAGAGTTAGATGCTCAACTGACTGAGGCACCCAGGTGCGCCTTGTAACCTTTCACATAAATAAATTTACTCAGAAAAATACTATCAGAGAACATCTCAAGTTTAGTGTTTACTACAAATCAGGATATAAAAATATTTTTGTGTGTTAGGTGGTTACTCTATTTTAATACTTAATTTCGATACTTTTTAGAAATAGTATTTTCTGAACCAATCACACGTTGATGCCCTAAAACTTTCAGTCACATTACAGAAAACCTTACTAAACAGATCTTTTGTTTGCTGTGAAACTGTTTTAAGAAAAGTGAAGTTCCTATATGACATGGTAACAGACACTTATGACCCCCTGTAGTAACATGTATCTCCTCCAAAACAAGTCTGTAAATTGTACTGCTCATGAGATGCCAGTGAATGCATAGTATTGTTAAATAGGTATCTTGTGTTTTGAAGTCAATTAAATTCACTAACTAGGATGGAAAAAAATCCACAACTAACCACCATGAGTCTGCTATCCATTAAGTCATATTACCCTTTCCACAATTCTTTCCCAAATATGTAGGCCTACACTCTTCCCTTCACACGCCCCACAACCCCTTCTCAAAAAGATTACTTTCAGCTGCAGTTGCCTGATCAGCTTCAGTCTGTTCATTTTCTGCACTGGAAATATCAGATCCATTTTCGGGTTCTGTGTCATCCTGAAGGCTTTTATCCACATCATTTGTATGGGAATCAAGGTCCCCTTCATGTTCTTGGGTCATATGATCAACAGTTTGAGGTGGCAAATATCTAAGTTGAGGTGATTCAGGCTCATGATGGCTTACTGGAGACTGCAACAGATGATGATGCTGCCGATGCCTTTCTTTTTCCATTTGTTTGGCTTCCTGCAACTGTTAAGAAATAGAATAATTTCCCATATTAGTAAAGTAAGTTGTTTAAAATTTGGAAGGATAATGTTACACTCAACTGTAAATCCTTTATATAAAAGGTGTCACTTTGTCTCTAGAATTAGAAATTGGAGTCCATCAGAAGCAAAGAACATAAAGTATACTAAAAAGACACAAAAACAAGTAATAGTGGTTACTTCTTAGAGGGACGGAAATTGGTACATGAGAACACAAATGGAAGTCTTTCAGTATTTATCTTCTCTTCACTATTTCTGGTGTTTGAATCATGTGACTGTATAACCCAAGCAAAATTTGCCAGACTAAAATAAATTTTAATAGTCTCAGAATAATAATTGGATTAATGCAAACAGTGGATTTTCCTAAAATCAAAATTTCACCAAGGGAGGGAAAAAGTGGATGGGGAAATTAAACACACACTCATTTTACTTATACATACATGAATAAATCTAGATACACAAGAAAATAGTCAATGATAATGGTTACTTATAGCAGCTGAGGGCTAGAAAATGACCAAATTAGAAACAAGAGTCAGAGGGAATTTTCAGTGTATACTCTCCTGTAGCATATTCTTATCTCACATTGTCAAATGTCATTTAATTAAAAATAATAAACTTATTATATATATTTAATTCTACATAGAATACCACCTGTAAAACTGGATTACTTATAAGATGCTAAACCAGTAACAATCAGGATCACAGAGTTTCATTTTTTAGCACTTTACTGATTTCAGATACAACTCTTTTGGTCCTCATGACCGAAGAGTAAGAATGATTCTCACGGGATGCTTGGGTGGCTCAGTAGGTTACACATCCAACTCTTGATTTTGGCTAAGGTCATGATCTCAGGGTTCGTGAGCTTGAGCCCTGAGATGGGCTCTGCACTGACAGCATGGAGCCTGCCTGTGATTCTTTCTCCCTCTCCCTCTGCCCCTCCCCAGTTCATGGCATGCTCTGTCTCTCTCTCTCTCAATAAATAAATAAACTTTATACACACACACACACACACACACACACACGAAAAAAGAATGATTCTCACAGAATTAATTTCCATAATGGTAAATACTCTGCCTAATAAGAACATTTCATATTCCTTAGTAATATCCCATTTTATGTGGAAATACCAGAATTATATGAATGTATAAAATAAATTTAAACTAAAAAGTTTTAATGCCCAAACTGCCAATGCCAAAATGCCTCATAATACACATGGTCTAAATCCCATGTTTTACAGATAAAGAAAATGATGCAAATGACCATTTGCATAGTTGGAATCAGAATAGAATTTTCAGACCAATACTTTAGCCTATTCATGAGAAAGTCAATTTCCAAATTAGCAATGAAGAACCTATGACTTGCAATCCAATTCCACCCTCAGGCTAAGCTTCAACAGATCTGCACTGTAGTTTAGTGAAACAAGCATATGCTTTGGCACTACCTACAAGCATGGTGTCCAATTCTATTTATTCCAGCGTTTCTAGAACTCTAGAAATATCCTTAAAAAAAGCAATGTTATTGTATGAAAATAAACCTTTAAACATTTTCTATAAACTACCATACTTTCTAGATGGGTTTCTCAACATCAGTACTATTGACATTTTAGGTCAGATAGGTTTTCGTTGTGGAGGGGGGCTGTCTGGTGTACTGAAGGGTGTTTAGCAACGTCCCCTATCCTCTACCTGCTGTGTGCCAGTAACAGCCTCCCCACCCCAGTCATGACAATCAAGAGCCTCAAGTAGGCTTCGGGGGCAAAAAACACTGTTCTACAGAAAGACATTAGCATTTTCTCCTTCGCAAGTATTTTAGACCTAAACATTTTATAGAAAGTTTTATATGAGTAGGGGGAAGGGAAACGTTATTAATAGTATATGTAAGTGAATTAGACTTCTAGCTTACAATATTTTAGAGCAAATGTTCAAGTTAAATCAATCTGCTCCCCACTTTTTTCTTATTTTCACTCTCTCCCCTTTCCTATTTTTTCTATAATTATACATAGCACAGAACTAAACACCCTTCATAACATGAAACATATTCACAGCTTTTATCAAAATTCAGTTATATATTTATTTCTGAGATTGTTTGTTTAAGGTTCACCTTTCCCCTTTCCCTTCTGTGACCCACAGTTTTAAGGTCTTTCATGGTAGAAGTCAACTTGGTTTTGCCCAACACAACTGAGACTGAGAACAGTGCTACGAACATAAGGAATGTAATAAAAACTTGTTGCAATCCCTATTAAAATAACACCAGCATTCTTCACAGAGCTAGAACAAACAATCCTAAAATTTGTGTGGAACTAGAAAAGACCCCAAATAGCCAAAGCAATCTTGAAAAAGAAAACCAAAGCTAGAGGCATTACAATCCCGGACAACTTCAAGATGTATTACAAAGCTGTAATCATCCCAAGACAGTATGGTACTGGCACAGGAGCAGGCACTCAGATTCACTGGAACAGAACAGAGAACCCAGAAATGGACCCACAAACGTTATGACCAACTAATCTTTGACAAATCAGGAAAGAATATCCAATGGAATAAAGACAGTCTCTTCAGCAAATGGTGCTGGAAAACCGGACAGCGACAAGCAGAAATATGAACCTGGACCACTTTCTTAAACCATACACAAAAATAAACTCAAAATGGATGAAAGACATAAATATAAGACAGGAAGTCATCAAAATCCTAGAGGAGAAAGTAGGCAAAAACCTCGCTGACCTCAGCTGTAGCAACTTCTTACTCAACACGTCTCCGGAGGCAAGAGAAACAAAAGCAAAAATGAACTATTGGCACCTCATCAAAATAAAAAGCTTCTGCACAGCAAAGGAAACAATCACCAAAACTAAAAGGCAACCAATGGAATGGGAGAAGATATTTGCAAACGACATAACAGATAAAGGGTTAGTATCCAAAATCTATAAAGAACTTATCAAACTCAACACCCAAAACACAAATACTCCAGTGAAGACATGGGCAAAAGACACGAATAGACCCTTCTCCAAAGAAGACATACAGATGGCCAACCAACACATGAAAAAATGCTCAGCGTCACTCAACATCAGAGAGATACAAATCAAAACCACAATGAGATACCACCTCACACCTGTCAGAATGGGTTATATTCACAACTCAGGCAACAACAGATGTTAGCGAAAATGTGGAGAAAGAGGATCTCTTTTGCACTGCTGGTGGGAATGCAAACTGGTACAGCCACTCTGGAAAACAGTGTGGAGGTTCCTCAAAAAATTAAAAATAGAACTACCCTAAGACCCAGCAATTGCACTACTAGGTATTTATCCAAGGAATATAAATATGCTGTTTCAAAGGGGCACATGTACCCCAATATTTATAGCAGCACTATCAACACTAGCCAAAGTATGGAAAGACCCCAAATGTCCATCAATGGATGAACGGATAAAGAAGATGTGGTGTATATATATATAACGGAGTATTACTCGACAATCAAAAAGAATGAAATCTTGCCCTTTGCAACTCTGTGGATGGAACTAGCGGGTATTATGCTAAGTGAAATTAGTCAGTCGGAGAAAGACAAATATCATATGACTTCACTCATGAGGACTTGAAGATACAAAACAGATGAACATAAGGGAAGAGAAGCAAAAATAATATAAAAACAGGGAAGGGACAAAACAGACTCCCAAATATAGAGGATTACTGGAGAGGTTTCTGGGAGGGGGGATGGGCTAAATGGGTAAGGGGCATTAAGGAATCTACTCCTGAAATCACTGTTGCACTATATGCTAACTAACTTGGATGTAAATTAAAAAAGAAGCTATTAAAAAAAAAACTTGTTGCACAAGTCAAACCAATAAAACTTTTCTCATGTTTCTGCCATTAAAATGATAAAAGATTATATGCATTCACTTCTTTAAAAAAGGCAGCACAACTACTATTTATGGTTTCAAAATACTAGAAAGAATCCAATGTCAATACTTAGGAGAGTGACTGAAAAGACTACAGCATATCTCAGAGTACTATACACCTTCAAAAAAGATCTCTAGAAAGTAATATGGAATGATTTCCAGGACATACTTCTAAGTGAAAAGAGCAAAGTACCAAAAGAGATGTATAGGATGTGTGGTAGCCAGCCTTTAAGATGGTCACCAATGATTTCTCTTTTTGATTTTCACTTTCTTGCAGAGTCCCCTCCACATTGTACCAGGGATGGTCTGGGTACCTACTTCTGATCATCAAGTAGGCACTGTAGCTTCTGTCTTGTTGCTCTGTCTGATCATCTACCCTGGAGACAGCCAGCTGCCGTGCTGTAAGCAGCCCTATGAGACCCACATGAAACTCAGGCCTTTCCAGCCGACAGGCAGTGAAGAACTGAGACCCTTCACCAAAGTCAAATGAGTAAGATTGGAAGTGTCTTCTCTAGCTCAATGAAGCCTTTAAGTGACTGCAACCCCAGCTCACACTGTGATTCATACAGACAACTACAATCTCATGTGGAACCCAAACCACAACCACCCAGCTAAGCCACTCCTGTATCCTGGCCTTTCAGAAACTATGAGAAATAAGCAGCTAAATCATAAGTTTTAAGCAGATGAAGTTTGGGGTAATTTTTTATGCAGCGATAGGTAACTACTACAGTATGCTACCTCTCACGTAAGAAAAAGGATATGTGAAACCATGTATGTATCTACTCATTTGTGCTACATAAATGCACAAAGGATAAACTAGAAACAAAAGATATTAGCTACATCTAAGGGGTAGAAAAAAGGAGGGAAGAGGAATGGAGTGAGAGGGATGAAGAAGGAGTAATAGTCCTCTGAGTATACCTTTTGTGTAGCTTGTGTTAAGCTTGTGTGATAGCGTTAAATCATAGTACCGTTTAACATACTCAAGAAATAAACAAGCAATTAAAACTAACCAAGAAATGGAAAACAAGCAATAATAAATGAACTTAATTGTATTATAAAGGAATAACATTATACCATGAAGAGTGTAGAGAAAAAAAGAACCTAAGTAACTTCGGAAATAGTTTGAATGGATCTTATAAGGCTAAAGACAAAAAGAACTAAACATAAATGCTGTAATCTACTTAGGAAGTCTGCTTCTCACAGTGGTATGGGTTAACTATACTAAAACTATTTTATGTGTATAACAGGACTGAACAAATACCATATCACGGAAAATAAAAGCCATACTTTTCACTGTTTAGAAAAAGGAAGTTACAAATAAATAAAGGGAAAAGGCTGAAATGAACCCTGTCATGACATTGGACTAAAAGAAGTAGGGCAGAGGGAGTATACTGACACATCTTTCCTAGTGCTATCTGCTGAGAGGGCCTAGAAGCAATAACATCTCAGTAGCAACGAATACACCTAGCACTCAGATTTTGGTTTTAATTACCATTCTCCAATTGAAGGAGCAAAAACTCCCTGTTGAAGTGCCTGGTCTAGGGCTGAGGCAGGAAAAATTCAATATGAACCTGGAACATTTTGAGATTACAGAAAGTAAGAAGATGCTCAAAAAAGGATGGGAGTTTGTCAAAAGTACATAAGACCAAAGCTGGAATAATCTGAGCAACAAAATATTGAGCACTGGATCATAACCAACAGAATAAATATCTATGAGTACCTATATAAAAAAAAATATAAAAAATATACAGGAAAGAAGAATTCTTGTTAATAGATACAGAAGATTAATTCTTGTTAATACACAGAGAAGAAGAGATAAACAGAAAAATCACTATTAGGGAACCACCGCAGTAATAAATGTTGCCAACAAGATCCACTGAAGGATATTTAAATGCGGGATGGGGGAGTGTGAGAAGGAAACAGGATATTTACATAGTTTTAAGGTATCTCCAAAATGTCTATTAACTACAAAAGAATACCTAATAATTTTACAGTGGAGGAACCTAGCAGATACCACCTTAATCAAGTAATCAAAGTTAACATCACCAGCAACAGGACATGTCAACATCATGAATTCCTGATACAATGCACTGAAAAGGACACAACAATGCATCAGAGGTATTCTAGCAAAAAACGGACAACCTCAGTCTAATCATGAGAAAACATCAGACAAAGCAAATTGAGTTACATTAAAAAAATGGTTTAAGTATCCCTCAAAAGCATCAAGATGATCAAAGATAAGACTGAGAGGATGCCATATAGAATCTTGGATCTACATGAAATGACATGTAACTGGAGAAGACTAAGACCTAACAACTAAATTCATAATAAGTACACTGTCAGATCCTGGACTGGAACTTGAAACAAAAAAAGGACATTTGTAGAAAAATTGGTGAAATTCAAGTAGGCTCTGTAGTTTATTTAACAGTAATGTAGAAGTACTGTAACATATATAAGACACTGGCATTAAGGAAAGAGAGGGAAAGGAAATCTCTCTGTAATATTTAAAGTTTAAAATCAGTTTAAAAAAAAAGTTAGAAATTGATTTGTAATTAGGTGGACCTAAACAATTCAAAAGAATATATAAATGATTCCTTAGCTGTTCTCTTACCCCCCAAAAATATACTTCATCAATATAGATATGTATTTTATTTTTAAAGGACTCAATAACTTTATAGAATAGATCAAATCAGGTAGCTTTATAGCTGCCTTAAACTCATCTACTAAACTTGTGTACAATAAAAGTATCATCAATTTATAAACACTTCCATGAGGATGACAATAAATATCTTTCAAATTCTACTTGTGAACCACCAAATATATATTTTTACAAAGTTAAACAAGTCAGTTAACCTCAAATCAAAGCAAAATAATACCACAGATCTCCACTAAGTACAACAGTAAATGAAAGACATTCTTCTCTACAAGTACCAAAGATTTCACTTTAATTTCTGTAAATTGTTTTCTCTATTTGGTACCTGTGGTGTTCTTTACAATCTATGCTTTTGAATACTTACTGCTTGGTTTTCCATGCGTGCAAAGATAACATTTAGCATCTGAGTAAGAGTAGCTTTGGCTGTGGTCTGATTGATGAGATTTTTGCTTGCTAGATAGATATTGTAACATGTTCTCACAGCTTGCAGTACAGTCCCTTCGTGGATTTCTATGTGTTGCGACGTTACTGCAGTAAGTAAAGCCTTTAAAAAGAAAGACACAGTTAAAGCAATTTTCTGCATCCTGCATTTCAGCACAAAAATGAGTATTTTTATATTAGAATTAACACTTTTAGATACCATTACCACTTTCAAGTACACACGAACAAATTTTCAGTATACACCAGCAGAATTTCTAACCTTGAATATATATCAACTGGCAGTAATTTCCAAATAATCATCCCAAGCCCAGAACACTAGAAAACTATACAATTGTTTCAACACCCAAGTTTCATTTTTATAAAACTATTAGTCTACTAAAGTGCACAGCATTAATTGTCCAGCGGAGCACAGATATGCCTCATATGACATATGCCTCATATGACATATCTTTCGAATAAGACTGTCAACTTTGGTAGATACACATTGTCTTATTCGCTTCCAAATTTTACTGAGATGGTTCTGACAGATCAGACTCAATAAATGTACTCCTGTTGTTGTGGAAGATGTTTACCAAAAGAATAAAGCATTAAAATGTCAGATTAAATTAGAATAAAGCATTTAAAATAACCCTAAGCGAAGTTCCCAATAAACTTTATATGAGTGTTCACACAAGGGTACTTGCAATTTCTCAAGAGCAAGGACTCTTTTGTCCTTTATGCTATACAATACTATGCAAAGTCAGCATTGACTATATGCTAAATAAACCATGACTGATATTAAATTGTGAATGACAGGCCAATTGATTGGATGGCATTTTTAGAATAAAGATATGACTTGTGAAGGCTCAGAAGGGGCTAAATCTACACATCATTTCAAAAGTACTAAAAGTACAAGAAAATTTTACTGATGTATAAACGTATCACTAAGACCATTAGCAGTCATACTAGGACTTCAATATTTATAACAGACTAAAAACACAACTGAGTGACTTTTCTTTAAAGGAGTTTAATCACCCAGATATATTATAGCAAAAACCCAGAACAAAATTTGGCTGAGCAGGCTTAGCAAATGAATAGGTGCAAGGGAATCAGGAAAGCTGGTGCACAAATAGTTCATATGATGAAGCACGGGTCTAGTGGGCAGGCTACAAGGGATCCATAAGTAGAGAAGAAACTAGAGGGGTCACAGGACCAGCACATGGACCCTAAAGCTCAAAAGATGCAATATGTATGGCAAACATTCCAGAAACCAAAATACTCTGGAAGACTGGGAGCAGAAGACTCAACTGGGGCCTTCAAAAATAACAGACCTGGAAACATAATATGGTCTTCTAGTGAACTCCTGGCATTCAACAAAGTCCACTGACACGGAGTCTAAAAAGCAACTAAATAACCTCTATTAGAGATGGAAAGCACATAAAATGACCTTTCCAAATATATCCAAGATAATGGCTTCTGACTTTAAAAATACATAGAGGGATGCCTGGGTGACCGAGTCAGTTGAGTATTTAACTCTTGATTTCAGCTCAGGTAATGATTTCATGGTTTGTAGAAATGAGCCCCTGCTTGGGATTTTTTCCCTCTCTCTCTCTGTCCCTCCCCTGCTGGCATGTGCGCTGTCTCTCAAACTAAAAATAAATAAACTTAAAAAAAAAAAAATATATATATATATATATACACACACACACACATTATGAATGACAAATTCACTATATAACCAATTACCTTTATTATTTGCAGCTGAACTCCTTCATCTGTTTGAGGACCTTGGAAGCAGCCACAAATTGTTTCAATAATTCTATCAATTAATTTTTTGCCTGGTGTTGTACTATCTGGAGCATTGCCAGTCAAGTGCCCATAAGCAATAAGTTTCTAAAATGGAGAAAGAAAATAAAGCTAATTAAGCAAACTAATATATATGCTAATTATACATTAAATTTATAATATATAATTAAATATATGTTAAATTTTTTACATAAAAAATTAAAGTATAATCAAAGCCAAGGCTATCCCAACTTTTCTTGAAGAAAGCTGTATTAGCTATAAATATGTAAAATTATTTACATTCATAATATCCACAAAAACATACTAACCAGAATAAAACCACCTCAGTATTTTGAGAAGGCCACACCTTAGACTTGGTCTGCAATGAATCAGAATAGCTTACTGCTTTCTATCTAACCATTATTGACACTGCTTTTGTGAAAGCTATCTTAACACGTTTAAATGATTCAATCTCTTTCCACATCAAATCTGTGAACATACAGAAAACCCAATTTCCATGCACTGCTGTAATAAATCATGGATTTGTTCAATCATCATCCATTATAGCCCTGGAAAGCCTTAGATATCACAATTTTAATTTTTCACTAAAAACAAGGTTACAAATCAAATGAACTTATTTTTAATCTATCTCCCAAACAAATCATATGAATATGGTCTGTCCCTAGCCACTGAATTATTGGTTCATTACATATAATTCTCCCAACATTGAAAAGACCTGAAGAGTACATAAGACCAAAGCTGGAATAATCTGAGCAACAAAATATTGAGCACTGGATCATAACCAACAGAATTATGTTGTCTCTCTGAAGAGAGAAAGACCCCTCTATCTAGAAGTTTTACAGATATCTTAAGAATCCTGTGTGCATGCATGCACAAGTGTTTGTGTGAATAAGTCAGGATGAAAGAGTTAAGGAATTTTTCTGACATACATGAATGTCAGAGCTGAAGTCTAGCAGTGAATAATTAAACTGTCAATATTAACCTACTGTTTTATGTGAAACAGCAGGCATTCAGTAAAATCACTGCAAATAATGATGTATGTAAAGTCAGCAGCAGATTAAAAGTACTATGGTTCTTGCATTTCGCTGATGGAAAATATGATCAAATAAACACTTTAAGTAAAGATTATTTGTCTCACTACGCTAACTAATGATTTTTGCTACCCTTAAGCTAGAAACATCTTTTTGAAACTATTGTCTTTCTTGTATATAAGCAACCATTTGGCTTCTTACCACCAAAAGAATACTCAAGGCTTTCATGGAAAATGTCTGAATCACCAATTGCGATAATGTTTAGAAACACATGCAAATTAAATAATTTTTAGATAATGCCATTTTATACATACCTGTAAACAATCAAGAGATGTACTAACTATACGGGGGCATTTGGACTGGCATGCCAATTCAAAGGGTAAGAAGTACTTGTCTGCTTCGATAAAATTTGTTTTTGATTTCACTGGTGGAAGGGTGCTTGATCCACCTTTTGCTTCTCCATGAGGAGGACTAAAGGAAAAAGAAGAGTACGCTTAGAATATTACATTTATCATACCGATGATAAACTTTTATGAAAACACAAAATTTCAGTTCTAAAAGGAATTTTGCTAAACCAATCATCATCTTCCCGTATTTCATGAGGGTAACCAAAGCTCAGAGAAATTAAATGATTTGCTACAGGTAAAAAGCTAGTGGCCAGAGCTGGAACTAAATGCAAGAAAATCAAAGAAATTAAAATAGTTATTTAATTACTGAAAAAGTATTTAAATTATAAAATAATCATTTAGTAATCTTTCTAAATATGAATCAAAGTCTTTACACAAAGACTTTAAAGTGTATCTTATGGTATTTCAGGAATACCCTCCTATATTTATTTATGAGATCTTTTTGCTTATATTTCTTAAAAACCATTTATTATTCATTTTATTATAAAGATCACATACAGAAAATGTGCCACACATAGATAATTGTATTACTATTTTAACTAAGACCGGTAAGCTTCAAATTATTTTTACTAAAGAAAAGAAACCCCACAAACCTCTGCTTTTCAGTTTCCGCTTTTATTTCCTCTGGGGGGAAAAAAAGAGGCACAAGTTAGAAAACTTAACAGAAAAATCATTAAGTAAATTTGATTATAGGCTTTGTAAACTAATTCATAACTTCTTTAAGAAATTGAGAAGAATGCAAATTCAAAGGAAAATTCGATAGCTAAAATTCTCTTGCTGTATACTAATAATAATTACTATTATTATATAATTATAATAATTACTATTACTGTATGCAACAGTTGTTGAGAACTATGTGCCAAGCGTTATTACATTTTAAATGTACTAACATAAGCCTCACAGCAACCTTCATTTTAAAGATTAGGAAAATGATGGGGCACTGGGTGGCTCAGTGGGTTAAGCATCAGATTTCAGCTCAGGTCACATCTCACGGTCTGTGAGTTCCAGCTCCAGCCCCGCATCAGGCTCTGTGCTGACAGCTCAGAGCCTGGAGCCTGCTTCGGATTCTGTGTCTCCTCTCTCTACCGCTCCTACACTCACACTATGTCCCCCTCACTCAAATAAACATTAAAAAAAAAATTAAAGATTAGGAAAATGAAGCACAAAGAGGTCAAATAATTTGCTCAAGGACTGTATGGCTTGGGTGTATGGCTAATCAGGTTTCACAACTAGATAATCTAACTTCAGATCCTGGTTTCTTAACCACTCTATTACATACGTGGATCTATGAATATTGAGCAAATGTGTTAAAACTGGTGTTACAACAACTACTAGCCTGTAACTTAATCATTAAGTTATCCAGAGACTATATTAAGACCTTTCTAGAGTGACTTTGTTGATAAAGATCATTTTGTCATAGATACACAAATTGTATCTATCATTACCTACTCTATGCCAAGCATTTCATGTTTGGTATTTCAGTTTAGTTCTCTAAAGCTCTTTTCATTTTACCAGTGGTAGAAGTGAAAGGGAGACAATACAAAAATATTATCTGTAGGTATTTAAAATACTACGTAATAAACGTTCACAATGTCTGATACTTAAGATTTGTATATGGTTATTAAAATTGTACAGTTCACGGGGGCACCTGGGGGCTCAGTCGGTTAAGTGTTCGACTTTGGCTCAGGTCATTGATCTCGCGGTTCATGGATTTGAGTAGTGCATCGGGCTCTGTGCTGACAGCTCAGAGCCTGGAGCCTGCTTCAGATTCTGTGTCTCCCTCTCTCTCTGCCCCTCATCAACTCATGCTCTGTTTCTCTCTCTCTCTCTCTCTCTCTCTCACTGTCTCTCTCTCTCTCTCTCTCTGTCTCTCTCACTGTCTCTCTCTGTCTCTCTCTCTCTCTCTCTCTCTCTCTCTCGCGTACACGCGCATGCGTGCTTTCAAAAATAAACATTAAAAATTTTTTTAATAAAAATAATTAAATCACCTTGAAAATACAGTACAGATGAAAGGAAAACTTACTAAATGCCCAAATCTTCATTAAAATTTTTAACCATATTTTTCATTTTAAAATACTACCCTTATTTAAGAATCTGAGGTATTGCTAAAATTCAAGTAAGGCAGAAAAAAGATGTAAGGGAAGGGAAGGGATAAAGTAGCAGTTTTTGCAGAAGGTGAATTTCCATATATAAAATAAGTAGTATATAGGGTATTCTGGTTAATAATACATTAGTTAAGAATATTAGAAGTAGTGCATTTTACAGAGCACTATGGTTTGACACCATCTGTTACTAAATAACTGTGTGACCTTGGTAAACAACCCTTACTTCACTACTAGATGATTGCAGAAGTCCCTTATATTCTAAAACATCACTCAATAACTATGGCTCACATGCCAAAGCCATCTAGCACCCATTTTCCTGAGTTTAAGAATAGTTTTTACATATGAATATTGCCAATCAAAATGATGACAGGGAAGACTAACTTTGAAACCCAGTGAAGAGTAATGGAGAGTAATGAAGAGTAATGTTACTCCACCTATAAGAATTCTCATTAGGCCAGGATTACAAAATGTATACACCCAGTTATGGTTATTTTGAATCTCATCAATAAAAAATTTGTATAAATCTGTTTTCTCTTGGTATGTAAGTACTTATATAATATTCTTGATTTTTCTTCTTGGCCTGCAACGCCCTTTATAGAAAAGGTTTGCTGACCTTTGGTCTAAAACATTATGGTTCAAAGGACCTTAAAAGACTCTATGAACCATTTTATTTTATGACTCCATTATTTTTAAATGCCCATATTTAAAGAGTCTAATAAAACATATCCAACACAAGCTATACTGAACATAATGTTTCTCTAATTCACTTAGTACTATATTTTTTCTATCTCCATACTGTAAGTTATACAAGGCAAGAACTGTTCATACTGATCTAGATAAGTTTTTTCACAAAGATAAAACAAACTCTCAATATTTCTAATATTTTAAATTATCTTGTACTAAATATGAGTTTTACTTTTTCCTTTCCCTATACATTTATAACCCACAGTAAAAAAAAAAAAAAAAAGGAAGTTTTAAACGCTTTGATAAAATCTTTAAAGGTCAGAGAACAAGTATTACAATTTCCCCCCACTGGTTTTTTTTAATTTTTTTTTAATGTTTATTTATATTTGAGAGAGAAAGAGATACAGAGCATAAGTGAGGGATGGGCAGAAGAGAGAGAGAGACACAGAATTTGAAGCAGGCTCTAGGCTCTGGGCTGTTACCACACAATCCGATGCGGGGCTCGAACCCATGAACCATGAGATCATGACCTGAGCCAAAACTGAACGCTTAACTGACTGAGCCACCCAGGAGCCCCTCCCCCCACTGATTATGAAGCATGTTTTCAGCTTGCATGGTTATCTTTCTGGCCCCACAAAATGCTTATATTTTTATAGTCCCACCAAGACAGCCTGAACTCATTTTAATATGTTTCCTTTCAAAGCTATTCGAGGTCACTTAAACTGGAAGACATTGTCACTAAGAAGTAATCAAGATTACAAGGACAAGGGGCATTAAGGAGGGAGGTAGAAAGTATTTATCAAAATACTGAAAGTAACAATGTGATAAGCCACAGTATTTTAAAATAAACTGAAATTTTTAAAAAATATGCAATACTTCTTTATATTTGTGCAGCAATATACAGTTTAAAATATTTTTCCACACATTACCTAATTTTATCCTCAAAGGAGAACTCCTATTAGCTTAAGGAGGAAAAAACTATAGATCAGATTAGTTAAATAATAACATGAAGGTCAGACTGCTGAAAGGTAGTGATCCCGAAACTAGTCTCACTAGTCTTAGTGTATTACACTCTCTACACTGTGCTACAGTTATGCAACCTTCTACTGACTAATGCAACTGAACTGAAAAATTCATTCTACAATTATCAGCATAAACTTATAAAGCAGTGGCTCTCAAAATATGGTCCCAGGAGCAGCAGCATCACCACCACGTAGCCCCACAAAGACTTACTGAATCAGCAACTCTGTGTGTACAGTCCTACAATCTGTGTTTTAACAAGGCTTCAAGAGGATTCTGGTATACAAACAAGTTTAAAACTCATTTCTATAAAGCAGTTAAAAGAAACGAGTGGAAGACAGTTGGGTTTCATCCACCACGGCCACATCCATTTACTATACTTGTTAAGACAAGTACACTTGAGTGTATGCTAAAAAGAAATTCATTTTTAGTTTTCTTATAACTAAAGTCCAGTAATACAGTTTTGAGGAAACTGCCTGTTTTAATAAATTAGGGCTCAGAAACAGTTTGCTTCAGGTTGCCCTTTAACAGTACAATCAAGAAGTAAACTAATTAATTCTCAATTATTAAAGAAAGAAAACATACTCAGGAAAAAAAACTTAAAACATCAAATTAAGAAGTATTAACATACTCAAAGTAAAAACCACACAGTGCTTAATTATGAAATACTTTGCTGTTAATGTCAGAATTATGACAAGGATGACCACAAACAGCACAGTATTTTTTAAAATGCTTTGGAAACACTAGACGATGCAACCAGACAATACTGGATGTAGTAATAAAAGTCATCACTTTTCAGCTGAAATAAGATAAAAATCAGATGATGAATTTGTTTAGTCATGTGTAGGTTTTTAAACTGTGTAGTTCTAGCCCTTTAAAGAAAACTTAATTACTGAAATTCTTTTAGGAATTATTTTCTCTCTAGCCATTAACTCTCCATATCCCTTCAAAATTAGTTTTATAAAAACTTTTGAAAACCCAGAAACATAACCACTGCCTTATATACAGCAGCAAAGATTAAAATTGGAGGAAATGGGTCATCGTGAATTAGCATAGAAAGTATAGATTTGAAACACTTTGAAAGAAATACAAGTTTTATTCCTTCTAGGTACATTAAGTAATTAGAACCAAGTGAACACAGTTGATAAGGCACAAGACTTATTTAATGAACACAAAAGAATGATTTACTAAAAATAACTGATTATATATAAGTTATATGCCTGATTTCCTAAGTATATTAAATATTCCCTCTTACAATATTATGTTTGATATCAATATGCTTAGCAGCTTTCCTTTTGATCATCAAAAGTATAATATAAACTTCAAAATAACAATACAATTCAACAGATTCTGTTAGCTACACATTATGAATAATTTATATCCACCTCTCATGATATCATTTTGCCTTTAGTTTGCAGAACAACAGTATTTACTCAATGAAAACTAAACTGGTAATCTAAAGTAAGACCTGATAAGTGAAATGGATTGTTTTTAATAAACACATTAGAATTTATACATTCCAAAGTGTTGTCTCCTTCAAAGCAGTAACTGTGGGAGGTATGCATCAATTATCATAATGGTGCTGGTATTCAACAATACTGTGGAATTCACTATCTGCAGTTCTTTCCTGCCTACTTCCTTCTTTTAAATGAGTAACTTCATAGAAGGAAAAATCTCTAAACAGGGAATCAGATTCTAACCACCAATTAATCAATCACAAATGGCTTGGAGCCAAATATGAAGAATGTTACGTAACCATGAAACAAAAGTTCCTAACTTTAGGGCTTCTTCTAACCATCTCAAACTGTGTGTGTGCAAGCACTATATGCTCTAGAAAAGGGTAAATAATTATCATTAATCTCAAGAAGCTTGTAACCCAAACTATAAAGATGATACAAGATCAATTAAGAACAGTGATCCGATCAACTATAACAACAGGTATGTGAAAGAAATTTTAAACAACAACATTTATAAGATAGAGGAACTGAGATAACAAAGAAATAAGGGGATCCGGGGCTTTCCTTGTCCCTCAAATACAGTTGTATTGAGGTCAGATTACTTGGAACACCCAGGAAATCGGTCTGCAGAGTAGCAGAAGGATCTCCACAGTTGGAGAGAGAGAGCTTGGCAGGTGAGAAGTATGTGGATGTGAACTGTGGGAGAGAAAAACAGCTGCACAGGGGAGCGGAGGGAACCCTTTCCATGGAGAGACAAAAGGGAGAGAAAGAGAGAGGAGTCAAATTAGCATTGAGTTAGCTCAAGAGAAAAACCTCTCTGGACCACAGACTGGGAGTGCGAAGCACTGAGTGTCCCAATTCATTTTTGCAAACAACATTTGGAGCTCAAACTTGAGGTTTTTTAAGTGGTTTTGGAAGTGTGTGACTTTCTCCAGAGCAGAGTTGTGGCATGCGCTCCTGGGGAGAAGGAAACTGGCCCAGCAATCTCTAGGGAGTGGTGGGAGAGAACAGTCCCCTTCCAGAGTACTTCTGGAAGAGGGTTTATTGCCTCCCCAAGAATAAAAGACCCTGCAGGTGCCAGCTCTACTCCAGAGTAGGGGAACGGAGCTGCGGAGCTGCGCCATGCTGGGTCCATTAAGACCTTGGGTTTTGAATCCCAGCAGCAGGCCAAAGAAAAAAAAATGCAAGAGAATATTGATGCAGGGTGAGCTCACTTCCCTTGCTATTCTGTGAGGGCTGCCTGAACACTGGGGGTTGAGATCCCTGGTCTGGGGGGGCATTAGTTTGGGGTGGCACCATTTCCCCCCCACCCCCAGCACCAACACAGTGAGACTTCAGAGAGCAACACAGCGACCCTCAGTGGAGGTGGGATCCACTTACACCAAACCTTGACTCTCCATGCCTGGCTACTGCTTATTTACTGGGCCAAGATGGACTCTGAACCAACACAGCCAACCCTTCCTCCACACCAGCACAGCCGCTGCCGCCAAAACACACACACACACACACACACACACACACACACACACACACACACCCCACCCAGGCACCAAATGACAATTTTTTTTTTCTCCTCCTCCTCTTTGTCTTTTGGAATCAGGCTCATAGTTCTTATTTGTTCTTTTATATGTCCTTTTCTTTATTTCTTTTTCTCTTGGGGGGGCAGTCCAGATTTTTTTCTTTCTTTTTCCTTCTGTTTTCTTCTGCATTTCTTTTTTTCCTATTTTTTTCCTCTTTTCTTTGAAAATCAGCCTTATAGTTTATTGTTCTGTTTGGTTTCTTCTGTTCCCTTTCCTTCTCTTGTTTTTTTGGGATCAGGCTTCCCCTTTTTTTTCCAAGGTTACTTCAACAAACAAAGCACACCTAGTTAAAGGTCCAAACACTCCACCACTGCAAACAAGGAAGAGGTCTGCAGAGGACTGACAGTGGCAAAGAGCAGTGAAAATGTAACAGCAGAGTGCACACAGCACACACTAGAAACACTTCCTGGAGTGCCAGGCCCTAATATATGACCTCTTTTTAATATAGTAGTACTCTCAAGTGCAGGAAACATAATAAGCTTTTAAAACACTCTTTTGAGAGGGGCGCCTGTGTGGCTCAGGGGGTTATCCAACTTCGACTCAGGTCATGATCTCACAGTTTACAAGTTTGAGCCCTGCGTTGTGCTTTGTGCTGACAGCTCAGAGCCTGGTGCTTGTCTTGGATTCTGTGTTTCCAGCTCTCTCTGCCCCTTCCCTGCTCTTGCTCTCTCAAAAATAAAGAAACATTAAAAAAAACACTCAAAAGACAGAAACTGAGCCAAAATGACAAGACAGAGAAATTCTCCCCAAAAGAAAGGTCAAGAAGAAATTACTTGCTCAAAACAGATATAAACAGTATATCTGAACAAGAATTTAGAACAACAGTCATAAGACTACTAGCTTGGCTTGAAAAAAGCAAAGAAGACCCCAGAGAAACCCTTGCTGCAGAGATCAAGGACTGAAGAACTAGTCTGGATGAGATGCAAAATAAACTAGATACAGGGACAGCATGGACTAAAGAAGCAGAGGAGAGAAAAGGTGACATAAAAGATAAAATTATAGAAAATAATGAAGCTGAAAAAAAGAAGAGAAAGGAACTTACAAGATCATAAGGGGTAATTTAGAGAACTAAGTGATTCCATGAAATGAAAACAATATCCGTATCATAAGAGTCACAGAAGAAATAGGGGAATAAGTGTTTACTGGAACAAATTATAGCTGAGAAATTCCCTAATGTGGGGAAGGAAACAGGAATCCAAGTCCAAGAAGCACAGAGAACTCCCTTCAAAATCAACAAAAACAAGCAAAACCACAACATATCATAGTAAAACTTGCAAAATAAAAGGATAAAGAGAATTCTGAAAGTAGCTAGGGACAAGAGGTCCTTAACCTACATGGGCAGACATATAAGGTTAGTAGCAGACCTGTCCACTGA
>CM053569.1:61311668-61387870 GCA_028646485.1 Cryptoprocta ferox | reverse complement strand
AAAGGATCAAAGCAACAATTATACTACAAAGGACGAGAACATCACCAGAAACACCAAATCTACAGATAAGACAATGGTGCTAAATTCATATCTTTCAATAATCACTGTGAATGCAAATGAACTAAATGCTCCGATCAAAAGATACAAGGTATCAGAATGGATTCAAAAAACAACACATATATGCTGCCTACAAAGAGACTCATTTCAGACCTGAGGACAGCTTCAGATTGAAAGTGAGGGTATGGAGAACTATCTATCATGCTAATGGAGGTCAAAAGAAAAGTTGGAATAGCCATACTTATATCAGACAAACTACATTTTAAAACAAAGCCTGTAACAAGAGATGAAGAAGGGCATTATATCATAATTAAGGGGTCCATCCATCAAGATCTAACAATTTTAAATATTTATGCCACCCACTTGCAAGCACACAAAAACATAAATCAATCACAAACATGAAACTCATTAATGATAATGCCATAATAGTAGAAGACTTTAATACCACACAGCAATGGACAGATCATCTAAGCAGAAAATCAACAAGGAAACAATGGCTTTAAATGACACACTGAACCAGATGGACTTAAGAGGTATATCCAGAACATTTCATCCTAAACAGCAGAATCCACATTCTTCTCAAGTGCACATGGAACATTCTCCAGAATAGATCACATACTGGGTCACAAAATAGCCCTCAACAGTTACAAAAAGATTGAGATCATACCATGCATATTTTCAGATCACAACACTATGAAACTTAAAATCAACCACAAGAAAAACTTTGGAAAGCCCTCTCAAAGGGCCTCTTCAGGCCTATCTCAAGAAGCAAGAAAGGTCCCAAATACACAACCTAACCTTACACCTGAAGGAGCCAGAAAAGGAGCAGCAAATAAAGCCCAAGGCCAGCAGAAGAAGGGAAATAATAAAGATTAGAGCATAAATAAGCAATATAGAAACAAACAAAAACAGTAGAAGAGATCAATGAAACTAACAGTTGGTTTTTTGAAATAATAAGCAAAACTGATAAACCCCTAGCCTGACTTCTCAAAAAGAGAGAGGACCCAAACAGATAAAATCATAAATGAAAGAGGAAAGATCACAACCAACACCACAGAAATCAAAACAATTATGAGAAAATACTATGAAAACTTATATGCCAACAAACTGGACAATCTGGAAGAAATGGACAAATTCCTAGACATTCAAAAACTACCAAAACCGAAACAGGAAGAAACAGAAAATTTGAACAGGCCCATAACCAGCAAAAAATTGAATCAGTTATTAAAAAAATCTCCCAAAAAATACAAGTCCTGGGCCAGATGGCTTCCCAGGAGAATTCTACTAGACATTTAAAGAAGAGCTAAAAACTATTCTTCTCA
Organism: Cryptoprocta ferox; assembly: GCA_028646485.1. Taxonomy (NCBI): domain Eukaryota; kingdom Metazoa; phylum Chordata; class Mammalia; order Carnivora; family Eupleridae; genus Cryptoprocta; species Cryptoprocta ferox. The sequence goes on along the minus strand of CM053569.1, from coordinate 61,386,491 downwards.
AACTTTCCCATAAAATAAGAAATGGAAGGAAAGCTGCCAAACTCATTCTATGAAGCCAGCATTACCTTGCTTTCAAAACCAGAAAAAAACCCACTAAAAAGGAGAATTACAGGCTAATATTGCTGATGAACATGACGCAAGAGTTCTCAACAAGATACTAGCAAACTGAATTTAACAATATGAAAAGAATTACTCACCATCATCAGTGGGATTTATTCCTGGGCTGTAGGGCTAGTCCAATATTCGAAAATCAATGTGATACACTACATTAATAAAAGAAAGGATAAGGACCACATGATCTTTTCAAAAGATGCAGAAAATGTATTTGACAAAATACAGCATCAATTCTTGATAAAAACCCTCAAGCAAGTAGGGATAGAAGGAACATAACATGATAAAAGCCATATAGGAAAAGCCCACAGCTAATATCATCCTCAATAAGTAAAAACTGAGAGCTTTCCCTCTAAAGTCAGAAACACAACAGGGAAGTCCACTCTCACCACTGTTGTTCAACATAGTATTGGAAGTCCTAGCCTCAGCAATCAGACAAAAAATGAAATAAAAGGCATACAAACTGGCAAAGAGGTCAAATTTTTACTCCTCACAGATGACATGATACTCTACATGGAAAACCCAAAAGACTCCACCAAAACTGCTAGAGCTGATACATGAATTAAGCAAAGTCAGAGGATCGACATACAGAAATCGTTGTATTTCTATACACCAAAAGTGAAGAAGCAGAAAATCAAGGAATCGGTCCCATTTATAACTACACCAAAAACTATAAAATACCTAGGAATAAACCTAAACAAAGATGTAAAAGATCTGTATGCTGAAAACTACGAAAAGCTTATGGAAGAAATTTAAGAAGACCCAAAGAAATGGAAAAACATTCCATGCTCATGGATTGGAAGAACAAATATTGTTAAAAATGTCGATATTACCCAAAGCAATCTACACATTCAATGCAATCCCTATCAAAATAACACCAGCATTCTTCACAGAGCTAGAACAAACAATTCTAAAATTTATATGGAACAACAAAAGACCCCAGATAGCAAAAGTAATGAAAAGCAAATCAAAGCTGGAGGCATCACAATGCCAGACCTTAGGCTGTATTACAAACCTGTAATCATCAAGACAGTATGGTATTGCACCAAAACAGGCACATAGATCAATGGAACGGAACAGAAAACCCAGAAATGGACCCACAAATGTATGGCCAACTAATCTAATCTTCGACAAAGCAGGAAAGAGTATGCAATAGAAAAAAACCAGTCTCCTTAGCAAATCATACTGGAAAAGCTAAACGACATGCAGAAGAATGAAATTGGACCACTTTCTTACACCGTATACAAAAATAAATTAAAAATGGACGAAAGACCTAAATGTGAGACATAAAACCATCAAAATCCTAGAGGAGAAAACAGGCAGCAACCTCTTGGTCTTTGGCCGCAGCAACTTTTTACTAGACATGTCTTCAGAGGCAGAGGAAATAAAAGCAAATATGACCTAGTGAGACCTCATCAAGATAAAAAGCTTCTGCACAGCAAGGAAAACAACAAAAAAGGCAACCAATAGAATGGGAGAAGATATTTACAAATGATATATCGGATAAAGGGTTAATATCCAAAATCTATAAAATACTTATCAAACTCAATAGCCAAAAACAAATAATCCAGTGAAGAAATGGGCACTTCTTTTCCAAAGAAGACATTCAGATGGCTAATAGACACATGAAAAGATGCTCAACATCACTCATCATCATAGAAATACAAATCAAATAAAAACCACTATTAGATGCCACCTCACACCTGTCAGAATGGCTAAAATTAACAACTTAGGAAATAACAGATGTTGAATCAAGAGGATGTGGAGAATAGGGAACCCTTTTGCACTGTTGGTTGGAATGCAAACTGGTGCAGCCACTGTGGAAAACAGTATGAAGGTTCCTCAAAAAATTAAAAATAGAACTACCCTATGACCCAGCAACTACATTACTAGGTATTTATCCAAAGGACACAAAAATGCTGACTTGAAGGGGCACATATACCCAAATGTTTATAGCGGTGCTATCAACCACAGCCAAATTATGGAAAAAGCCCAAGTGTCCATCAATTGATGAATGGAAAAAAAGATGTGGTACACATATACAATGAAACGCTACTGGGTGATCAAAAAGAATGAAATCCAACCATGTGGATGGAACTAGATTGTACTATGCTAAGTGAAATAAGTCAGTCAGAGAAAGACAAATATATGATTTTGCTCATATGTGGAATTTAAGAAACACAACAGATGAACACATGGGAAGGGAAGGAAATATAAGACACAGAGAGGGAGACAAACCATAAGAGACTCTTAAATACAGAGGACAAACTGAGGGTTGCTGGAGGGGAGGTGGGAAGGGTGTTGGGCTAAATGGGTAATGGACATTAAGAAGGGCACTTAATGGGATGAGCACTGGGTGTTATATTTAAGTGATGAATCACTGGGTTCTATTCCTAAAACCAACACTACACTGTATGTTAACTAACTTGAATTTAAATAATAAAATTTTTAAAAATTTATAAAACATTGCACAAATGTAGGGATTATTTTGAAAAATAACATTCATTTGGAAGTATATATTCTGCTAGGTTTACATTTTCAAAGCAAACCATTTAACTTTGGAATCACGTTTCATATAGTTAAGAATTAAATAAAAATATAGGAGTTAAATAGAATGCTACAGTAACCTAAAGAGGAGCTAACGGCTTGAATTAAAGCTCTGACACTAGGGATGAATAAATGTGAATTCCATGAACACCTGAGAGGAAAACCAATGAAACCATCTCATTTATCTAGAGGAGAAGGAAAGGGTGTTAGCAAGAAGAGATCTGGCTTGCACAAGTGCAGAGACATACCATTAACTTAGACATGAAATGCAGTCTTCTCACTCTGCAACAGTAGGGGTGAAGGAGCAGGGGTGAAGAAGAGATACACTGTGGTAGAGTTTTATTATAACCCACTGATGTGTTCAAGTGGCACTATTCAGTTGGCACAGCTTGTACAGTGAATATAACTAAGACATAAATTTGAAAATCAGAACACTGTGACAGACTGTATTTTCCAAAATGGTCGCTATCTTATCTCCCATCCCACTTGCCTTCTCCAAAGTGACCTTGTCAGAATCCCTCCAAGATACAGAATCTAATTCTTCTCCCCCAAATCAGGGCTGGCTGTAGAGGTTCATTTATAACCAGCAGAATGCAATGGAAATAACTGGACAACTACCAAGATTAGGTATAAAGAAAAAAAAAAAAAAAAAAAAGGCTGCAACAGCTACTGCTTGATTGACTTGTAATGCTGGGTTTCCAGACACCCACTCTTAGAACCCAGCAGCCCTGATGTGAGAAGCCCATCACATAGGGGGAGGGGTTAGTCTACAATCTCAGCTGAGCCCAGCTTTCAAGTCATTACAGCCCAGACACCAGACATGTGAGTGAAGAAGTCTCCAGAGGATTTCAGTTCCCAGTCATCTGAGTCTTCTCAGTTTAGGCCTCAGACATTGTGGAACAGCAAGATGCCCAAACTGAATTCCTGACAGAGAATCTGTGAGCATTATAAAATGTTCACTGTGCTATACCACTAAGTCTTGGGGTGGTTTATTGTACAATAGACAACACGAGGCTTTGAGGAGATTGGGGTTTGAAATAACTCCCTGGCAAATGGGAGAGAAAGCTAACTGAGAGGCACAAAAGGACGGCCAGGAACATGAGAAGTTCTAACGTGTTCTGAGGGTTTGGATAAGGAAACCAGATAGTTAAGAGATATAGTGCTTAATTAAATGCAGCTAAGACTTGTTCCCTAAACCAACTCCTTTGTAACACACTTAACCAGCCTCCTCAGATTCTGGAGTCATCTGCAATATTAGTTTGTAAAATTATGACTAAATCATATGTAAACAACTGATTTCCACTAAAGTAAAAAGTAATTTAAAACAAAATACCAGTTTAAGTTAATTTTTTAGCTCCAGGAAAATACTCAAAAAGGACATAACTTTTTCTTATGCTGCTGCTGTCATTATCTATACTTCCCTTCTTTTATGGAAGCAAAAAGATGCAATGGGAACAAATATTCAGCTGGGATCAACTAGGAGTTGCTTGTACAGTGAATATTCACTAACATGAATTAACAGATGTCCCTAGTTACTAAAATGATGAATGCAGAACTGATAAAAGTACATAAATACTGATATTCTTAAGAAATTTAAATATTTTAGGAAAGCAGGGTACAATGCACAGCAACATGAGCTTCAACACTAGAGTAATGCTTAAATGAATATGTTTATGCTGTAAGGTTTTATTTATCTCCATGGTTTACAATAAAAATGGTCAGTTACTAATGACGTGCTTCGTATTATTTTACACACCAAGAAAGTTTATTAATTATGTGTTTATAAACTTTGCCCTGGGCTAAGCTAAATTTCCCTTACAGTATTCTATAAAAGGTAACAAGTACCATAGATGAAACTATGGAAAATTTCCCTCAATTGAATGTACTTTACATGCGCTTTTAGGAAAACCTACTACTTCTAAAAAAATTATTGGCAAACAATGCTGATTAATTTTTTACTAAACAGAAAAAATAAAAAGCATGTATGTTGCAAGAACTTGAGCAGTCCTTTAGATTACCAAATTTCCTGCTGAATTTCAAATAAATGTTTTCTTATCATATCACAGCTAGGCTGGCCTGGTTATTTTCCTAAATATGAGAGGGAGAAGAATGGATTTTCATTCAAAAGCCAATGTTCCCCCTTCCCACTAAAAGCCAGTAGACTCTCATTTTACAATATGGTTCTAGAGAATATGTCAAAAAGGACTGCAAACTTCAGACTGCAATCATTCTATTATTATTGCCTTCAATTGCCTGAGTATCAGTGGAACTTTAGAAATAAAAGTGAAAAATGAAGTTTCCACCATAAAAACAACAAAAATCACCTAAGGGAGAGTGACTGGATTCAAATGAAAACTAAACACATGAACCACTGATAGCTTACAAATGACTCAAACTTCGAATTTCCAAATTTAACTTTACATCTTTAAATGTTTTAATTACTTGTAACAGAAAGGCACTGTACAATTGTAAAACTTTTTTAAATTTAGGCCTTGATCTCTGGCCAAAGATAATGTATAGTTTAAGTTCCCTAATGCATTTAAATAATTTTTCCATAATATTTTTAATTTTTTTTATAGTTTATTTTTGAGACAGAGAGAGACAGAGCATGAGTGGGGGAGGGGCAGAGAGTGAGGGAGACAGAGAATCTGAAACAGGTTCCAGGCTCCGAGCTGTCAGCACAGAGCCCAGTGCGGGGCTTGAACCCACGAACCGTTGAGATCATGACCTGAGCCAAAGTCAGACGCTTAACAGACTAAGCCACCCAGGTGCCCCTAATTTTTCCATAATAAATAACTTAAAGATTAAAAACTCTAATAGACTGAAACTGATTCTTGAATGTTTGGCACAACAATACTTGGACCCTTGAGAAATATTTTCTAAGGTGTTGAAAACTGTAATTAGCTCAACCAGAACTGCATGAATAGGAAAAACTCTAATAAAAAAATCTCATTTGTGTAGCATTTTATAATTTACAAAGCAGTTTTACATACATCTTATTAATTCTTAGAATAGCACACAGTATTACCAGCATGTCCATCTTACAGATTAAAAAGAGTGAAATGACTTATGCAAGATGACAAGAGGGGTACAGCCCAAATCAAATGGCTGAGTCACAACTCATTAATGAAAAGGAGTATTAATTTTACAATGTTATCATAATTAGTTTTCTAACAAAAAAGAAAACTGTGCTGCTTATTAATTCAGAAAAGAAGGAATCTTACTGTTTTTGGAAACCAAAACTAGAAATGTGACTTGAATGATAAATATTCCAGGTCCTTAATTTTCTTCTCCATTCCAGACTTTATAATACAAAATAAAAATCTCAACAGAATTCAGATCAGGTGCCTGCCTAATAACACTAAAATATTAAATATAGGTAAACCAAATACAAGAAAACTCACAAAGTGAAAATGAGCATTCAAAGAAATCATGAATTATGAAAATGATCCTTTAACGGAACTTAATATTTAGATAGGAAAGAATGTAGTGGCTGTTCACGATCAACAACTTGTAGTGACTACAGTGAAAATCAAGAACTGAGTTATTGTTCTAACACCTCTAGTGGTAAATAAACAATTAGGCATTTCATAGATTCTGCTCAATGTGAGATATGCAGAAGCAGCAGCTATGGGGTCACGAAAGAATGATGCATTGTAAGTCAGAGCCCTGGGTTCTACTTCAGGCTTAGTCACGGAAGCAGAATCTAGAAAAATGGGTTGAAGACCCAAAAAGACAGAGTCAAACCCCCAGGTCTATCACTGTATGAAGTTTCTAAACCTCAGTTTAGAAATTTTTCAAATGGGGATGATAATGTCTAGTTGTGGGTCTCAGAAGAGAATTAGGAGTATCAAAGAGATATGAAAGTACTTTGTTTTAGCTGGGTTTAATCCTTTTTTGGGGGGGCAAAGTTTTAAATATGCAAAAGCACAAACAACAATATGATAAATACCGAGTAACCAACCACCTGAATGATTTTATGATAGCATTTCATAAATGTATATAGCTCTTTCCAATTATAAGAGACTTTTAGAACAAATAGCTAAAACCCTGGGATATTAAAAGAAAGCATTTAAATTTGAGATAGAAGTACAGTCAAAGCCTCCACTTAAAATAGACAATAGAAATATTTAAAAGCAGTACATCTGCATATATATAAAGGTATGAACCTTTGCTCAAAGAATTTACTAAAAATAGTAATAGTATTTGCTTCTAAAGGGGAAAAAATCAAGTGACTGGACAACAGGAGAAAACACTTTTCATCTTTTATCTTTCTGTGTACTTTTTGAACTACACACTCTGTGTATATTTGAACTATTTTGAGAAATTACATTAAAAAATTAAGCAAACAAGACAATAAAGATTTTGGTAAATATTTTTATGTTTGGCCCAATATTAAAGGCCGATATCTATTTATCTATTCCTTTACTTTTAAATCTACAAATATTAATTTCCAATTCTAATGGTCCTTAAAAATATTTCTTTAAAGTTTTTTCATTTTTACTGAGATTTTTATAGTTCCAGACTATCTTTCCTCATAAAAATTAAAATGAAAATGGTGGGTAAATGACTTAACCTCTAAATATTTACAGTATATAAAAAGTTCCATTAATGTATCAGTCTGTAAATTATGCACACTGTAGTCATAACAGCAAACATGTCATGTAATCATACATTTATGATTTTATCAGAAGGTTCTACCAGTAGTTACCTACAAATAAAATTATTTTCAAAAAAAATCTCTAGTGTCTTAGTATAGGCCAGCAAAATTTTATACATATTTACATTAAAACACATAAGGAAGAAGAATTAAATAACTGATGCAGCACTGTTTAAACACCAAATTTTCTTGCATCCAGCAAATAGACCTTGAAGTATGACTGAACTATATACCTTGAAGAATGATTTAGAAGTCAAGATTTGAACCATCACAAACACATATGAAAACATTAAATTTGCATTTCTCACAATTGTATGGCAAAAGTTATTAAACACACACATTCACAAGTTTAATCTCCTGAAGCACCACTATCAAGTCCACTTCTTGGTTTGGCTCGACACTTAATAAAAGTTGCAATAATAAGGTAGAAAGTCAAATTCTTGATTCTATCCTTCCAAAATGCATTCTAGATTTTGAAAATGTATTTTTTTTCATATCTTAACTGTGAACAAATTTGCATACTAATATCACACTTCTTTTTTGATACCACACTTCTTATAGCACAATTTTCAAAAGCATGATAAAACAAGTGAGTTATACATACATAAATATCATTAGACTTCTAATACAATTCTATCTTCCAAAGGAATTGTTTCATTGGTTCAATCTTTCCCTTACAGTTCTGGTCCATAGCTCCCCAATCTTTATCCCCTCAATTAACCATTATTTCCCCTGTGAGGTAACATTTTATTTTCCCTTAGTAAGCTCTTCACTTACATAATTACTTATTGTGTGTCTCCATTTCCCACCAGATTATTAACTGTGCAAGAAAAGGGACCCTGTCAGTCTTATGTACCAATGGTTCTTATCACAAGTTGCACATAATAACACCTAATGTCTACTGAGTAGTTACCAAGTGCCAGGTGCTAGCTACCGCAGGTTCTTTTAAAATATCTTATTAGAGTGGCTCAGTCAGTTAAGCATCTGACTCTTGATTTCAGCACAGGTCATGATCTCATGGTTTGTGGGTTCCAGCCCTGCACTGGGCTCTGCACTGACAGCTGCGAAGTCTGTTTGGGATTCTTGGTCTCCCTTTGTCTCTGCCCCTTCCCCACCCTCAAAAAATAAAATAAACATTTAAAAAATAATAAAATATCGTATTAGAACCTCCAGCAACTTAGAGATAGATGCTACTGTTGTTCTGATTGTACATAAAAGAAAACACACACAGACACCTAAGTGACAAACCTGGGGCTACACATTTAGTGATAGGTCCAATTTTATTAACATAGCAGACACTCAGAATGAATAAGTAAGTGACCATAAAAACCTAGTAGATGATATAAATTATACATAAAAACAACTTAAAAAACTCAAGATACTGCTGTTTTGAAGGGGCACATGCACCCCAATGTTTACAGTAGCACTATCAACAACTAGCCAAAGTATGGAAAGAGCCCAAATGTCCATCGATGGATGAATGGATAAAGAAAATGTGGTGTGTACACACACACACACACACACACACACACACACACACACACACAATGGAGTATTACTCAGCAATCAAAAAGAATGAAATCTTGACATTTCCAACTATGTGGATGGAACTAGAGGGTATTATGCTAAGCGAAATTAGTCAGAGAAAGACAAATATCATATGACTTCACTCATATGAGGACTTTAAGATACAAAACAGATGAACATGAGGGAAGGGAAGCAATAATAATATAAAAACAGGGAGGGTGACAAAACATGAGACTCAAATATGGAGAACAGAGGGTTACTGGAGGGATTGTGGGAGGGGGGATGGGCTAAATGGGTGAGGGGCATTAAGGAATCTACTCCTGAAATCACTGTTGTACTATATGAACTAACTTGGACGTAAATTAAAAAAATAAACAAAATGTAGGTGACGAAAAAAAACTCAAGATACTTTCAGGCCACTGAAATTGATAAAGGATAGTCTGCAGACCTTTAAAAAATGACAAAATTTGTAAATAAGTCTATGGCAAATAATTTGTCTCACAAGGAGAAACCAAAGCTGCCATGTTCTCAGGCAGTGGCTAATCTCCATTATTAGCTAAGTGACTCACTTCCTCAGACCTGCCTTGGAAAGTAATACACAACTAATTCAAATGCATGCCTCAGAAAAATTGTAAATTACTATACCCTTATCAGAAGCGCAATATTCCAAAGGGTAAAATTTAAGTCCACCAATGCCAAGATCTTTCCACTTTTTAAAATAAGTACTAAATTTCAATGAACAAAATATATTTAGTATAGGAGACCAGGAGAGTAAGAAGTGTAAGTAATAGGAAGCAGGAGAGCCCTAAAAAAGGTTGTATTTGAACTAAAACTTAAGGAGAAAAAAGAATTCTTTTTTTATTTTTTAATTCTCAGTAAATGGGAAGACAAACAACCAATTTAAAAAATGGGACAAAAGATTTGAATAGACATTATATCAAGCAGAATGTATGAATGGCTATAGGCACAGGAAAAGATGTTCAACATCATTAGTCTAGGGAAATGCAAATCAAATCCATATGATGCTCCTTCATAGTCCTAGAACAGCTCTTCTACATTCTAAAGATATACAAGAAACAATTGTTGGTGAGGATAGGGAGAAATGGAAACCCTCATACACTACTGGAGGGAAGTAAAATGCTGTAGCCACTTTGGAGAACATTGGCAATTTCTTAAAAGTTGAACATAAATTTATCATATAACTCAGCAATTGCACTCTTAAGTACCTATATCCAAAAGACATGAAAACACCCACACAAAGACTTGCATGTGAATGTTGAAAGTAGCATTATTCATAATTGCCAAAAACTGGTAACAATCTAAGTGTCCACCAATGGATAAATGGATAAACACATCAATTCAATACAATGGAATGCTATTCAGCCATAAAAAGGGACTAAATACTGATACATGCTAAGACAAGGATAAAACTCAAAAACATTATGCTAAGAAAAAAAGTCATATATGAAAGACTATACGCTATATGATTCAATTTATATGAATGTCCTGAAAGGGCAAATCTATAGAGATAGAAAGTAGAATAGTGGTTGTCCAGGGTAGGGATAGAGACTAACAGTTAACGAACATGAGGGATTTTATAAAAGTGGTAGAAACGTTCTAAAATTGACTTACGGTGACAGATGTAACTCAGTAAATTTACTAAACAACTAAACAACCTTAAGTTGTACACTGGAAATAGGGGAATTACATGATATATAAAATATGCTTCAATAAAGTTATACTGAAGACAAAAAAAAGACATATGCCTGACTGCAATGAAGGACTTGTAACAAAGTAAACAGCATATGACACTTCATGTATACTCTATAAGTAAATACTGCTCAGCTAAAGCAACTCGGCTAAAATGTAGGAGCCTATAAGCCCAGAAAACAAACAAAATACCTCCCATAATTGTGAAGTACTATGTATGTTCCAGTATCAGGAGACAAATTTTTGTTCTCCAAAAATTATTATCTTTAGAAAAAAGAAAGTCATCTTATACTTGAGTCCTTATGAAGTCTATTTCACAGTGCACTCTTTTAACAGCTTTTAAAAACTTATTATGAACAATTCCAAACACATTCAAAAGTAAAGAATAAATAATTCCATATCCACTTTGAACAACTACCTTATTTTACCTAAACATCCCCATTTACTTTATGGTTCCCTTCCCCAATGAATTCAACTAAAGCAAAATCCAGGTATACCATTTACAAATATTTCAGTATTAAATTACCTTTTAAGATTCTTTAAAAAAATAATTATAAAAGTAACCCAAAATCACTTTAGAAAATCTGTAAACTACAGAAATGTATAAAGGAGAAAAAAATACCAACTATAATCCTACCATAAAGAAAACATATAATGTTTAGCATACACATTATTTTTAGTGTAAACTTATTAAAGTATAACACATATTATGGAAAGTATATGAGTTTTACGTGTTCAGTTTGATAGCTTTTCCTTTACAAATATATATGCATTACCTCACTTTACTTTGAAAAAAAAATGATTTAAGTAACTAATTATTATGTAGAGACTTACGGTTTTGTACCTAAATTGTCTACAACATCTCCTTGCCAACCAAACCACAATGTAGGGGATAAGAACATTTATTGACTATATATATTGTTTCATTTAATCCTGTAAAAACCCTATCAAGCAGGCGTGACAAAAACAGAGACCCAAAGAGACTTGATTACTTTCTTGTCTCAGATCTAATAAACGGTAGAATCAGGAATAGAATTTTAAAAAGACTGGCTGTCAGGACTTCTTTCCACCGTACCATATCTATCTGAACAGTATGAGGGAAACAAAAACAGAATGCTGGTCTTTCTCTGTTATTCATAGACTACGTGGTTTTTTGTTTTATTTTGTTTTGTTTTTGCTGTTTACACAACACTCATGACCACCATAGGATGATGTAAAGAGTAATGAAACTTCTATAAAAAGATTAGCTTAAATAAAATGTGCAATACTACAGAAAGCCTTAGGAGGTCACCAAAGTAAAAAAAGAGAATTCTAATAACCAAACAACTCAAATTTGTTTAGGATTTTGTGTGCTTTACTAGCAACTACTAATATTATAAGTTTTAACTTTCTGAAACTAAGGTTTATATTAAAAGATGCACATATACGGACCCTTAGCTTACAACCATATGCAAAAATTAATTCAAAATGGATCAAAGACCTAAACATAAAGAGCTAAAGCTTTAAAACTCTTACAAGAAAATATAGACAAAAAACTTCATGACATTGGACTTGGCAATGATTTCTTGGATAGGACACAAGTACAGGAAACAAAAGTAAAATTAGACTACATCAAAATTAAAAACTCTATCAAAGGATGTATCAACAGAGTGAAAAGTCAATTTAAGGAATGGGAGAAAATGTTTGTAAATCATGTATCTCATAAGAGGTTAATATTCAAATTATATTAAAAAAAAAACTCCTACTACCCAACAATGAAACACACACCCTGATTTAAAATGAGCAAAGAACTTGGATACCCATATCCCCAAAGAAGGTAGACAAATGGCCAAGAAGCATATGAAATGAGATGCTCAACATCACTAATAATTAGGAAAATGTAAATCAAAACCACAATGAGATACCACTTCATTATCGTTAGAATAGCTTACTGTCAAAAAAACAAAGTAGCAAGTGTTGGCGAGGATGTGGAGAAACTGGAATACTTGTGCATTATTTGTGGGAATGTAAAATGGTGCAGCTGCTACTGAAAACAGAATGACAACCCCTCAAAAAGTTAAAATCTTATATCCAGTAATTCCACTTATGAGTATATACCCCAAAAATTAAAAGCAGGGTCATGAAGATATAATTGTACATCCATGTTATTATGGCAGCATTATCCATAATAGCCAAAGGTGGAAGCAACCCAAATTTCCTTGACAAATAAATGGATAAACAAAATGTGGTATACAAATACAATGTACGTGTACATTCAGTCTTATAAAGAAAGGAAATTCTGACATAGGCTACAACATGGATGAAGCTTGGAGACATGATACTAAATGAAATAAACCAATCACGCAAAGACAAATACTGTATGATTCCACTTATATGAAGTACTTGGAATAATCAAATTAATAAAGACAGAAAAAAGAATGAACAGTGGTTGCCAGTGGGTTGAGGGGAGAGAAAAAAAGAAAATTATTTAATGGGTAAGGAGTTTTAGTTCTACACGATAAAAAGAACTCTGGAGAAGAGTTAGAGAACAATGGGAATGTACTTAACACTACTGAACTGCATATTTAAAAATGGTTAGGATGCACCAAAAACTATAAAGTACCTACAAATAAATCTAATCAAAGAGGTAAAAAATCTATACACTGACAACTATAGAAAGCTTATGAAAGAAACTGAAGAAGACATCAAAAAAATGGAAAAATATTCCATGCTCCTGGATAGGAAGAACAAGTATTGTTAAAATGTCTATACTACCCAAAGTAATCTTTATAATTCAATGCAATCCCTATCAAAATAAGGCCAGCAGTCTTCACAGAGTTAGAACAAACAATCCTAAAATTTGTATGGAACTAGAAGAGACCCCAAATAGCCAAAGCAATCTTGAAAAAGAAAACCAAAGCTGGAGGCATCACAATCCCAGATTTCAAGATGTATTACAAAGCTGTAATCATCAAGACAGTACGGTACTGGCACAAGAGCAGACACTCAGATCAATGGAACAGAATAGAGAACCCAGAAATGGACCCACAAACATATGGCCAACCAATCTTTGACAAACCAGAAAAGAATATCCAATGGAATAAAGACAGTCTCTTTGGCAAGTGGTGCTGGAAAACCGGACAGCGACATGCAGAAGAATTAACCTGGACCATTTTCTTACACCATACATAAAAATAAACTCAAAATGGATGAAAGACATAAAGGTAAGACAGGAAGCCAACAAAATCCTCGAGGAAAAAGCAGGCAAAAACCTCGTTGACCTCGGCCGCAGCAACTTCTTACTCAACACGTCTCCAGAGGCAAGACAAACAAAAGCAAAAATGAACCATTGTCACCTCATCAAAATAAAAAGCTTCTGCACAGCAAAGGAAACAATCACCAAAACTAAAAGGCAACCATGCAATCGGAGAAAATATCTGCAAACAACATGTCAGATAAAGGGTTAGTATCCAAAATTTATAAAGAACTTATCAAACTCAACACCCAAGAAACAAATAATCCAGTGAAGACATGGGCAAAAGACATGAATAGACCCTTCTCCAAAGAATACATACAGATGGCCAACCAACACATGAAAAAATGCTCAACGTCACTCAACATCAGAGAGATACAAATCAAAACCACAATGAGATACCACCTCACACCTGTCAGAATGGGTTACATTCACAACTCAGGCAACAACGAATGTTGGTGAGGATGTGGAGAAAGAGGATATCTTTTGCACTGCTGGTGGGAATGCAAACTGGTACAGCCACTCTGGAAAACAGTATGGAGGTTCCTCAAAAAATTAAAATTAGAGTTACCCTATAACCCACCAATTCCACTACTAGGTATTTATAAATATGCGGTTTCAAAGGGGCGCATGCACCCAAATGTTTATAGCAGCACTATCAACACTAGGCAAAGTATGGAAAGAGCCCAAATGTCCAAATGTCCATCAATGGATGAACGGATAAAGAAGATGTGGTGTGTGTGTGTGTATATATATACACACACACAATGGAGTATTACTCGGAATCAAAAAGAATGAAATCTTGCCATTTACAACTACATGGATGGAACTAGAGGGTATTATGCTAAGTGAAATTAGAGAAAGACAAATATCATATGACTTCACTCATATGAGGACTTTAAGATACAAAATAGATGAACATAAGGGAAGGGAAGCAAAAATAATATAAAAACAGGAAGAGGGACAAAAACATAAGAGATTCTTAAATATGAGGAACAAATAGAGGGTTGCTGGAGGGGTTGTGGGGGGGATGGGCTAAATGGGTAAGAAGCATAAAGGATTCCTGAAGCATTCAGCATTCCTGAAATCATTGTTGCACTATATGCTAACTAACTTGGATGTAAATTAAAAAAAAATAAACCAAAATAATGGTTAGAATGATAAATTTTATGGTATGTGTATTTCACAATTTAAAAAAAGACATAAATAATTTGTTTTGGCCAAGATGTACTAAACTCCATTTCTTACAAGTCCTACCTCTTACAACTAAAAAATCCTGGGTATATAATACAACAAAAGAAGACTGAACTGGTGGAGAAGGCAAAATGCCTTGGGACCTCGGGACTTGAGGAATAACACAGTTGTGCAATTCCCTGGGTTTTCTTTCTGCCTCCTATTTCTGCTGCATAGCATACTCGAGAAGCCTCCAACCTGTAACTACCAACAGGCAAAGACAAATCCATCTCTCTCTATTCAAAGGACAGGGAAAAGAGCAGCCAGCAGAATGGAAAACTTACTAAATATTATCTGCCTGTTACCAAAGACTAAAGGAAAAACTGCATTGCAGTTTCAATGAGGCTGAAGTGGGTAGCTGGACTTAGGGTCCCACCTGGTGGCAGTGAGGCAGAACGGGCAGTTAAACTTCCAATCCCACAAGGCACCTAAGAGGGAGAATAAAGACGTGCAAGATGGTGCTAGTGGGCAATCCTCTTTCTCTCAGGAGTAGTGTCAGAAGGGCCAACCCCCAGTGAGTGGCAACTAGGCAGTTCAAGTAGGCCATTTGCTTTCACCCACTCTGGTATCATCAAACCCAGGAAGAAGCTGAACATCCACCACTACGTGGGCATGCCAACTATTCCTAAACAGGATGACTATTGGTAAAATTAATATTAAACAGTATCCAGAATCTTACAACATAACACTCAAAACATCCAGGATACAACTGAAAATCACACATCATATCAAATACCAAGAAAATCTCAACTTCAGTGAGCAAGGAGAATCAACAGATGCCAACTCCAAGCTGACATAGACATTAGATTGATCTAACAAACATTTTAAAGCAGCCATCATAAGAAAGATTCTCAATAAGCAATTATAAACATATTTGAAACAAATAAACAGAAAGTCAGCAAAGAAACAGATATAAAGAACTAAATGCAAATTTAAAAACTGAAAAATACAATACACACAATTAAACCTCGACTGGATTGATTCAACAGCTAAATAAATATGATGGAGGAAAGAAATCAGTGAACAATAAAAATTAACCATCTGGATAATGCGTAAAAAACATTGAAAAAAATAAACAGAGCCTCAGAGATCTAATAACAATAATAAAAGATGTATTATTCATATCACCAAAGTCCCAATAGGACGGAACAGGAATCTAAAGAAACACATGCCAAGACACTTAATCAAACTTTGGAAAATTAGGGACAAAGGAAAAATTCTGAAAGCAGGTAGGAAAAAAAAATGACTTCCTTACCTATGGAAAAACAAAGATTCAAGAAACACACAATTTTCATCAGAAAATATGGAGGTCAATAATCGCAGACAATGGAACTCGGAAAAAAAGAATTATCATTCAAAGTTCTATATCCAGTGAAAATATTTTGAAGGTCTGAAGGTAAAATCAAGACTTTCTCAAAAACAGGAAAACGAACTTTGTCACCACCAGACCTACCCTAAAAAATTCTTCAAACTATAAGAAAATGGTAAAGAAGAAAATCTGAAACACAAAGAAGAAGAATGTAAAGTAAAAAATACGGGAAAAATGTAACACTTTCCTTTTTCCACTTGAATTTTCTATTTATTTTTATTATCTTTATTTTAGAGAGAGAGTGCATGAGCAGGGAAGAGGAACAGAGGGACAGAGAGAATCTTTTTAAAAAAATTTTTTTTAACTTTTTAATGTTCATTTATTTTGAGAGAGAGACAGAGAGCAAACAGGGGAAAGGTAGAAAGACAGGGAGACATAGAATCTGAAGCAGACTCCAAGCTCTGAGCTGTTAGCCCAGAGCCCAGCCCGATGTGGAGCCTTAAGTCACAAACTGTGAGATCAGGACCTAAGCCAAAGTCAGATGCTTAACTGACAGAGCCACCCAGGTGCCCTGGGACAGAGAATCTTAAAGAGGCTCCATGCTCAGCAAAGAGACCACTGTAGGGCTCAATCCCATAACCCTGAGATCATGACCTGAGCCAAAATCAAGAGACAGACACTCAACCAGTTGAGCCACCCAGGCACCCCAAGTCTCATGTAGTTCTTAGTGTGTGTAGAGGAAATTTTTTAAAAAATAGTACTATAAAAAGAAAAGGAAATGGGACCTAAATGGAGCCAGCTACACTTTGTACAGATTACTCAAATTGGCAAAATGTTGATATTAGCATATTCTGACATATATGGATAATGTAATACCTAATGCAATCTCTAAATAATCAACTACTAAGATACACTCAAAACTCTATAGAAAAAACAAAATAGAATCCTAAAAACTATTCAAGTAGCCCACATAAAGACGGGAAAGGAAAATAGAATAAATAAGAAAACAAAAGTAAAATGGCAGAATTAATCTCTAATATATCAATAATATATTAAATATAAAAGGTCTAAACAATTAAAAGACAGAGACTGGCAGACTAGGTTTTAAAAATATGAACCAACTCTATGTTATCTACATGAAACTAACTTCAAATATAATGATAAAGGTAAGTTGGAAGTAAATGGGTGAAAAAGATGTATCACATAAACATTAACCAAAAGAAAGCAAGAACGGCTATATCAATGTCAAACAAAGTCGAACAAAGAAAATGACCAAAGAACTTTACAAAGTGGTAAAAGGGTCAACATACCAAGAAGAGCAATCCTTTATGTGTATACAACCAATAAAAGAGCTTCAAAACACATGAAACAGAACGGAAAGAAACAGAAAACTACAATTATAGTTGAAGACTTCAACACCCCTCTCACCACAATTAATTGAACTACTAAACAAAAATATCACCAAAGACACAGAACTGAATAACACCATTAATCAACAGGATCTAAATTTATAGAACAACAACCAAAGAATGCAGGGGCACCTGGATGGCTCAGTTGGTTAAGTGTCCAACTCTGATTTCGGCTCAAGTCATGATCCCGCCACAGCTCATGATCCCACAGTTTGTGAGATTAAGCCCTGTGTTGGGCTCTGTTCTGAGGAATTCTCTCCCTCCCTCTCTCTCTGCTCCTCCCCCCACTCTCAAAATAAATATACATTAAAAAAAAAAAAAAGATGGACATTCTTCTCAAACACCCATCATTATTCACCAACATAGTCCATATTGTAGACCATAAAATAAACTTCAACAAATTTAAAAGAACTAAAATCGTACAGAGTATATTTTATACCCACACTGGAATAAAACTAAAGACTCAAGGGGGAAATAACAGTAAAATCTCCAACCATTTGGAAATTAAATAACATACTTCTGAACAATTCATGGGTCAAAACGAAGTCCTAAGTAAAATTTTAAAAATACATGGTACTAAATAATAATAAAACAAAACAAATTTTATGGGACACAGCTAAACTGTACTGAAAAAGCAATGTATAGCACTAAATGCTTATATCAGAAAAGATTTCAGGGTGCCTGGGTGGCTTAGTTGGTTGAGTGTCTGATTCTTGATTTTAGCTCAGATCATGATCACAGGGTCGTGGGATAAAGCTCCGCATGGGGCTCCACACTGAGTGTGGAGTCTGCTTAAGATTCTCTCTCTCCTCCTCTCTATCCTTCTACCCTGCTCATGCACACGCATTAATAAGAAGTAAAAAAACATAAAAAATAAATTAAAAAAAGAGAAAATATTTCAAGTGGGATTTATTCCTGAAATGCAAGGACAGTCCCACATACACAAATCATTCACTATGATACACCACATGAACAAAATAAAGGATAAAAATCATATAATCACCTCAACAGATACAGAATAAGCATCTGATAAAATTCAACATCCTTTCATGATAAAAAGTCTCAAAAATTTCGGTATAGAAGGACTGTATATCAACATAACAAAGACCACATATGACAAGCCCACAGCTAATATCAAACTCAACAGTGAAAAGCTGAAAATGTTTCCTCTGGGATCAGGAATAAGAGAAGGATGCTCATCCTCACCACTTCCATTCAATAAAGTACTGGAAGTCCTACCTAGAGGTATTAGACAAGAAATAAAAGGCATCCAAATTGGAAAAAAAAAGAAATAAAACTTTCTACAGATGACATAATTTTATATAGAGAAAACCCTAAAGATTCCACCCAAGAACTGTTAGAACTAATAAGTGAATTCAGTAAAGTTGCAGGATACAAAATATAAAAGAATTAGTCTCTAAACACCAACAACAAACTATTAGAAATTTTCTATGTAAACAAACTACAAATTTAAGCAAGGAGGTGAAAAATCTGTACACTAAAACCTATAAGACATTAATGAAAGAAATTGAAAATGACACAAATCACAAAAAGATATTTCATGTTCCTGGATTGGAAGAATATTGTTAAAATGCTCATACAACCCAAAGTGATCCACATTTTCAAGGCAATCTCAATCAAAATGTCAAAGGCAACTTTTTCACAGAAAAACAAAACAATCCTGAAAGCTGTATTAAACCACAAAAGATCCCAAACAGCCAGAAAAATCTTGAGAAAGAATGAACCTGAACTCACCATGATTCCCAATTTCAAACTATAAAGCTACAGTAGTCAAAACAGTATGGTATTAGCATAAAAACAGACACACAGATCAATGAAACAGAACTGATAGTCCGGAAATAAACCTATGCATATATGGTCAATTAATCTTCTACAAAGGATCCAAGACTATACAATGGGGGAAAGGATGGTCTCTTCAATAAATGATGGTGGGAAAACTGGATATTCATATGCAAAAATAATAAAACTGGACCCCTCTCTTACACTATACACAAGAAAATCAACTCTAAATGAATTAAAGATGATCAGAAGACCTGAAACCGTCAAACTCCTAAAAGAAAACATAGAGGGTAAGCCTCTTGATGTTGGTCTTGTCAATGATTTTTGGGATTTGACACCAAAAACAAAGGCAACAAAAGCAATAATAAACAAGTAGAACTATATCAAACTATAAAGCTTCTGTACACCAAAGGATGTCACCAACAAAATAAAAGGGCAACGCACAGAATGGGAGAAAATATTTGCAAACCATGTATCGGATAAGGGATTGACATCTAAATATATAAGGAACTCATACAACTCAATAGCAGAAAAACAATCTGATTAACATGGGCAAACGGCCTTCAGAGGCATTCTTCCAAAGACATACATACAAATGGCCTACAGGTACATGAAAAGGTGCTCAACCTTAGCAAAATGCAAATAAAAACCACAATGAGATATCAGGTCATACCTGTTAGGATGTCTATTATCAAAAAGCTGGCAAAATGTAGAGAAGAAGGAATCCCTGTAAACTGGTGGGAATGTTAACTGGTACAGCCACCATGGAAAACAGTAAAGAGATTCCTCAAGAAATTAAAAATAGAACTACCATATGATCCAGCAATTTCACTTCTGGGTATATATCCAAAGAAAACAAAGTCATTTTCTCAAACAAGTATCTGTACTCCTGTGTTCATATTATTCACAATAACCAAGATATGCAAACAGCCTAAGTTTCTACCAACGAATGAATGGATAAAGAAGACGTAGGTTATGTGCATGCACGCATGTACACACACACGCACACACGCACGCACACACACCCACACACTCAGTGGAACATTATTCAGGCCTGCAACAATACAGATGAAGAAGAGCATCCTCCTAAGTGAAATGAGCCAGACAGAAAATACAAATACTGCATGATATCACTTATCTGTGGAACCTAAAAAAAAAAAAAAAAAAAACTGAACTCACAGAAACAGAGTAGAATGGTGGTTACCAGACCAGGGTCTGGGGGGAGAGGGAAATGGGGAGAGGAAAAGGGTACAGAGTTTTAGCTGTAAGATGAATAAAGTCTGAGGATCTGATGTGGTGACTACAGCTGATAACATTGTATTATATAACTTAAACCTGTTATGAGGACAGAATCTCACCAATCTCAGAATTTTTTTAAAGAAAGAAAAGTTCACAAATCTAAGCTCATACCTTAAGAAAGTAGAAAAAAGCCTAAGGCACAGAAAAAAATAATAAAAGACATGGAGAGAAATCAAAGAAATTGAAAACAGAAAAATAGGAAAAAACATGAAAAAAAGCTGGTTCTCTGAAAAATTTAAAAAATGACAAACTTCTAGCAAGTCTGATAAAGGATAAGAGAAGACACAAACTACCAATAACTGAAATAAAACAGGTCATCACTATCAACACCAGAAACTAAAAAGAACTAGGACAATTTTATACACATAAATTTGACAACGGAGATGAAATGGGCCACTTCCTCAAAAAACTACAAAGTACCCAATTCACCCAATATGAAATAAATTAATTTTAATAGTTCTACAGCCATTAAAGACATTGAATTCTTAGTTTAAAAACAACCAAAAATGAAACCTCCAGGACCAGATGGTTTCACTGGAGTATTCTACCAAATGTTTACAGAATAATCAACATCAATTCTATACAATCTCCTTCAGGAAACAGAAGAGGACAGAATATTTTTCAATTTACTTTTATGAGGCCAATATTATCCTGGTAACAAAATGGGACTGTTGCACAAATAAAGATTTGGCTGGTCTTTGTCCCTGATTCGAGGAAGGAGCCTCTAAACCCTTGGAATTTTCAAGTAATAGGAGTGTCTTTGTTATTCATGGTATGCCTCTAGGGCAGTTTCAGGATAGGACTAGCCGTGTTGGAAAGACCAACTATGTGGCTTTCAGCCGCATCATCTCAGTCTAATCTCCAGAAATGGGTGGGTGTTACAGGCTGGGTTCAATCATGTTGCCAATGATTCAATCAATCATGCCTATGTATTGAAACCCCAACACAAACTTTGTACACCCAAAGCTAGGGTGAGCTTCCCTGGTAGGTGACACAAACTGATGTGGCAGAAAGGTAATAAATCCCGAGGACATGAAAGCTTTGCATTTAGGGCTCTCCTAGACTTCACTCTATGATGTCTTAGATGGTCCTGATTTATATTCCTTACAATACAACTGTAATCCTAAGTATAGCACTTTCCCAAGTTCTGTGAACTGCTCTAGCAAATGTGAGGAAGTAATGGGAACCTCAAACATGTAGCCAGCTGGTTAGAAGTACAGGTGGCTTAGAAATGTTGGAAATTAGGGGCACCTAGGTGGCTCAGTCTGTTAAGTGTCTGACTTCGGCTCAGGTCATGATCTCACGGTTACTGGGTTCGAGCCCCGCGTCGGGCTCTGTGCTGACAGCTCAGAGCCTGAAGCCTGCTTCAGATTCTGTGTCTCCTTCTCTCTCTGCCCCTCCCTGCCTCAAGCTCTGTCTCTCTCTCTGCCTCAAAAATAAATAAAACATTAAAAAAAAAAAAAGAAATGCTGGAAATTAGGGATGGTGTCTGAAGTGAGGACAGTTTTCTGAAGGACTGAGAACTTAACCTGTCAAATTTGACCTCACCATGTGTAGATAGTATCAGAACTGCACTGCATGGACAAAGACAGTAGAACAAGAAAAGAAAATACAGAATGCTGTCATTTATGAATATATAAAAATCCATGACACAAATATTAGGAGGTAAAAGTAGAAGCCAGCAACCTAGGAAAACAGTTATACAGCATGACCAGTTGGGATTTATTCCAAGTAGCCAAGGCTAATTCGATATTCAAAAAATCAACCAACGTAATCCATCACTGTAAACAAGCTAAAGAAAAATTGTATGATCCTATCAACTGATGCAAAAAAAAAGCATCTGACAAAACTCAACATGATAAAAACTCTCCATAACCTGGCAATAGAAAGGAACTTCCTCAACTTATAAGAGCAGCCACAAAAGATTTCTGGGGAAGACGGTGGAGTAGGAAGACCCTAAGCTCATCTTGTCCCACAGATACTAGGTTAACACCCACAGGAGTGTAAATAACCCAGAAAATGAGCCGAAGACTAGCAGAGCAGACTCTCCGCAGCTAAATGTAGAAAAGAGGTGACATCAAAGAGGATAGGACAGGTGGAGACACAGTTAAGAACTAAACGGACCACAGGGCTGCCTTGGAATGTAAGAACACTGTGGGCATGGAAAGGGGAGAGACAGACACACAGGAGAGCCCACGTAAAGACGACAAATCCCTGTAACATTTAGCTCTGAAAACCAGAGAGGCGAGATTTCCCAAAATCTTACAATCAGCAGGCCTTAACACTTAGAACTTTATTTATTTTTTATTTTTTTAATGTTTATTTATTATTGAGAGAAAGAGAGACAAAGCACGAGTAGGGAAGGGGCAGAGAGAGAGGGAGACACAGAATCCAAAGCAGGCTCCAGGCTCTGATTTGTCAGCACAGAGCCTGATGCGGGGGCCTGAATTCACGAACTGTGAGTTCATGACCTGAGCTGAAGTTGGACACTTAACGGACTGAGCCACCCAGGCACCCCTACACTTGGGTAGCCTACTTTAAAAATTAGTAGGTGTCTGAGAGTTAAGGGCAGAATCTCCACCCTTAAAAAGACAACACAACATAGTGTCCTTTGGAGATACAGCATAGAAGCAGCGCTTTGAAAACAGAAGGGAGTTTGTTTACTAATCTCAGAGCAAGTGACAGAGAGGCAAGCATCTTGAGAGACTTTTCTAGGAACAAAGAAGCTGGAAAGCGCCATTTCCCTATCCCGCTCCCCAACACAAATACGTGGACCACAGACACCTGCAAGAACCAGCATGGTGCCAACATTCACTATCTAACTTACTGACAGTGCACGCCCCACCCCTGAATTCTCCTGCAAACACACTCCCTCCAGCCAGGCCTGCGCTCCAGACCCCCTCTGACAGCAAACCCACCTATACATTGCTAGCACTGAGCACCTAGCCTTGGCATTTTTCTGCAAAAATGCCTGGCAAATGCCTGGCTTACTGCAACTTACACCCAAGACAGCCACAAACTGGCCCACTAACAACACAAGGAACAAATTTTGCCATTCATTATAGATGAATGGACTAAAGGGAAAAAAGGCTCAGCCAAAATAACATGGCCCACTCTACGCACACCAGAGAGACACTCTCAAGTACCAGGTTCTAGTGAACAGGAGACACTGCACTTACAGGGCACTACTGGACCTCTTCTTCAAAAAGCCACTACTCTGAAAAGCAAGATACATAGCTGGCTTTTATAACACAGAGCAAAAGAGTTGGACAAAATGAGGAAACAGGAATACGTCCCAAAGGAAGGAAAACAAAAGCCTAGCAAGAGAGCTAAATGAAATGGAGGTAATATGTCTGACAGAGAATTTAAAGTAATGATCATAAAGATACTCACTAGACTTGAGAAAAAGAGTGGAGGACCTCAGTGAGACTCTTAAAAAAAAGAGAGAAAACACAAAAAGGTCCCAATGAGAGATAAAGAGCTCAATAACTGAAATGAAAAATACACTAGATGGAATAAATAGTAGAGTAGAGGAAGTAGAAGAATGGATTGATGACCTGGAGGGCAACATAATGGAAAGCAATCAAACTGAGCAGAAAGAGAAAAAAATAGTAATAAAAAATGAAAACAAACTTAGGGAACTCCATGACACCATCAAGTATAATGACATTTCACATTATAGGGTCCTTAGAAGGAAGAAATGGGGGCAGAAAATTTATTTGAAAAAACAAGAGTTGAAAATCTGGGGAAGAAAATAAATCCAAATCCAGAAGGCAGAGTCCCCCAAAAAATCAACCCAAGGAGGCCCATATGAAGACACAGAGTAATTAAAATGGCAAAAAATTGTGATAGAGAATTTTATAAGCAGCAAGAGAAAACAGTTACATACAAGGAAAACCCCACAAGGTTTTTAGCTGATTTTTCAGCAGAAACTTGCAGGCCAGAAGGGAGTGTCATGATATACTCAAAGTGCTGAAAGAAAAAACCTGCAGCCAAGAATACTCTATTCAGCAAGGCTATTATTCAGAGTAGAAAGAGATGTAAAAGGTGTCCCAGACAAACAAAAGTTAAAGAAATTCATGAACACTAAACCAGCCCTACAAGAAATTTTAAACAAGACTCTGAGTGGAAAGGAAAGCCCGTAAGCATGAGTGAAAAAAAGTAGAAAACACAAAAGCAGTAATATTAAGTATAGCTATAAAAATGTTAAGGGATTTACAAATAAAAGGATGTAAAGTATGACACAACATACCCAAAATGTGAGGGGGGAGAAAAGTAAAAATTTACTGCTTTTAGAATGGGTCCAATCTTGACCAACGATAAATGTAAAAAAGACTGCTATACGCGTAAGATGATATATACAAACAATGCAACCACCAACCACAAACTGATAAAAGATACGCAAAAAATAAAGAGAATGTAACCCAAGCATATCAGTAAAGAAAGCCAGCAAACTGTGAAAGAGCAATAGAAGAAAGAAAAAGAGAAGAACTACAAAAACAATCATAAAACAAGTAACACAGCGCAATAAGTACATACCAAACAATAATTACTTTGAATGTAAATGGATTAAATGCTCCAACCAAAAGATACAGGGTGATGGACTGGATAAGAAAACAGGACTCATGTATATATGCTGCCTAGAAGAGACTCATTTCATACGTAAAGACCCATGCAGACTGAAAGTCTGAAAGGGATTGAAAGGGATAGAAAATATTTGTCATGCAAATGGAAGTGAAAAAAAGCCAAGGTAGCAATATTTATTGCTTTAACACAAAATAGACTTTAACACAAAGATAGTAACAAGACACAAAGATGGACACTATATAATCATAAAGGGAACAATCCAACAAGAGGATATAACAATTTTAAGTATTTACTTACCAACACAGAACACCCAAATACATATAAAGCAGCTAATAACAAACATAAAGGAAGTAATCGATAATACCTTAACACCCCACCTACATGAAAGGCTAGATCATCCAAAAAGAGAATCAACAAGAAAACAGTGCCTTTGAATGACACATTGGACCAGTTGTATCTAACAGATATATTCAGATGTTCATCCAAAAACAAGAGAATACAAATTCTTTTCAAGTACACATGGAACATTCTCTAGAATAGACCACGTGTTAGGCCACAACACAAGTCTCAACAAATTCTCAAAGACTGAAGTCATACCATGCATCTTTTCCAACAACGATACTATTAAACTAGAAATCAACCACAATAAAAAAAATCTGGAAAGAACACAAATACATGGAGGTTAAATAATGAATGGGTCAACCATGAAATAGAAACGAAAATTAAAAAATACATGGAGATAGATGAAAATAAAAACACAATGGTCCAAAATCTTTGGGATGCAGCAAAAGCTATTCTAAGAGAGATTATAAGCAATACACGCCTACCTCAAGAGGCAAGAAAAACCTCAAATAAACAACCTAACTTTACATCTAGAGAAAAAGACAAAACCCCAAACCAGTAAAAGGAAATAATAAAGATAACAGCAGAAATAACTGAAATAGAAAAAAAAAAAAAAAAAACGAACAGATCAATGAAACTGGGAGCTGATTCTTTGAAAACATTAACAAAATTGATAAATCGTTAGCCAGATTCATAAAAAAAGAAATAGAGAACTCCAATAAAAATCAGAAATGAAAGAGAAGAAATAACTGACATCACAGAAATATAAAGGATTTTAAGAGATTAAGAAAAATTATATGCGAACAAATTGGACAATCTAAAAGAAATTATTAAATTCTTAGAAACATATAACTCTCCAAACCTGAATCAGAAACAAATACAAAATTTGAGACCAATCACCAGCCGTGAAATTGTAACAGTGATCAAATAACTCTCAACAAACAAAAGTCCAGGACTAGACCATTTCACAGGTGAATTCTAACATTTAAAGAAGAGTTAATAACTATTCTTCTCAAACTATTCCAAAAAACAGACAAGGAAGGAAAGCTTCCAAATTCATTCTAGGAGGCCAGCATTACCCTGATACCAAAACCAGATAAAGATACTAAAAAAAAAAAAAGAACTACAGATGAACATAGATGCGTAGATGCATCTACGCATCTATGCTCATCTGTGTGCATCTATGTTCATCTGATGAACATAGATGCAAAACTCAACAAAATATTAGCAAACCAAATCCAACAATAAGACATTAAAAAAAATCATTCACCGTATCAAGTGGGATTTATTCCTGGATGCAACAGTGAGCCAATATTTGTAAATCTATCAATATGATATATCACATCAACAAGAGAAAGGATAAAAACCGTATCATCATTGAGACAGATGCAGAAAAAGCATTTGACAAAGTACAGCATCCATTCATGATTAAAACCCTCAACTAAGTAGTTTTAGAGGGAACATACCTCAACATAATAAAGACCATATGTGAAAAACCCACAGCTAACATTATACTCAATGGTGAAAAGCTGAGAGTTTTCCCCTAAGGTCAGGAACAAAAACAAAGATGTCTACTCTAATGACTTGTATTCAACACAGAATTGACAGTCCTAGCCACAGCAATCAGACAAGAAAAAGAAATAAAGGGCATCCAAATTGGTAAGGAAGATGACATGGTACTATATACAGAAAATTCAAAAGATTCCACCAAAAATGTACAACTGATAAATGTATTCAGTAAGATCACGGGATATAAAAATCAATATACAGAAATCTGTTGCATTTCTTTACACTCGTAATAAAATAGCAGAAAGTGAAATTAAGAAAACAATCCCATTTACAACTGCACCAAAAATAGCAACAAACTTAATCAAAGAGTACAAAGACTTGTACTCTGAAAACTATAAAACACTGATGAAAGAAACTAAAGATGACACAAATGGAAAGATATTCCATGTTCATGTATTAGAAAAACAAATATTATTAAAATGTCCATATTACCCAAAACAATCTACAAATTTAATGCCATCTCTATCAAAATACCAACAGCATTTTTCACAGAACTAGAAAAAATAATCCTAAAATATTTATGGATCCATAAAAGACCCAAGTACCCAAAGCCATCCTGAAAAACAAGAACACAACTGGGGGCGCCTGGGTGGCTCAGTCAGTTGAGCATCCGACTTTGGCTCAGGTCATGATCTCACGGTCTATGGGTTCAAGCCACGCGTCGGGCTCTGTGCTGAGAGCTCTGGGCTTGGAGCCTGCTTCAGATTCTGTGTCTCCCTCGCTCTCTGCCCCTCCCCCACTCACTCCCTGTCTCTCTCTCTTTCTCAAAATAAAGACATAAAAAAATTTTTTTTAAATAAAATAAAAATAAAAATAGAAGAACACAACTGGAAGTATCACAATCCCAGATTTCAAAATATACTACAAAGCTATAGTCATCAAAACAATATTGTACTGGCATATAGACACATAGATCAATGGAACAGAATAGAGTACAGAAACAAACCCATGATTATATGGTCAATTAATCTTCCACAAAGGAGGCTAGAATATACAATGGCAAAAACAGTCTTCTACAAATGGACTTGGGAAAACTGGATAGCTACATGCAAAAGAATGAAACTGGGGACCACTTTCTCTGACCATATACAAAAATAAACTCAAAATGGAGTAAAGACCTAAGCATGAGACCTGAAATCATAGAAACTGTAGAAAAGAACACAGGCAGTAATTTCACTGACAATGGCTGTAGCAACATTTTTCTAAATATGTCTCCTAAGGCAAGGGAAACAAAAACAAAAATAAATTACTGGAACTACATCAAAATAAAGTTTCTACACAGCAAAGGAAATAAACAACAAAACCAAGAGACAACATGTTGAATGGGAGAAGAGATTTGCAAATGACACACTCAAGAAAGGGTTAGTATCCAAAATATCTAAGGAAATTGTATAACTCAACACCAAGAAAACAAATAATCCAACTAAAATAGGCAAAAGACATGAAAAGACATTTCTCCAAAGAAGACATACACATGATCAACAGACAGATGAAAAGATGCTCTACATCACAAATCATCAGGGAAATGCAAGTCGAAACCACAATGAGATATCCCCTTACACCTGTCAGAATGGCTACAACCAAAAACATAAGAAACAAGTGTTGGTAAGGATATGGAGAAAAAGGAACCCTTGTGCACTGTTGGTAGGAATGCAAACAGGTGCAGCCACTGTAGAAAATATGGAAGTACCTCAAAAAATTAAGAGTAGAATTACTATATAGCCAGTAATTCCACTACTGCCTATTTACCCAAAGAATACAAAAACACTAATTCAAAAAGACATATGCATCCCTAGGTTTACTGTAGCATTGTTTACAATAGCCAAATTATGGAAGCAACCCAAGTATCCATGGATAGATGAGTGGATAAAGAAGATGTGGTATATCAATACAGTGGAATATTACTGAGGCAAAAAAAAGAAAGAAAAAAAAAAAGAATGATATCTTGCCATTTCCAACAACCCGGATGGATACTGAGAATATAATGCTAAGTGAAATAACTCAGAGAAAGACAAATACTATATGATTTCACTCATATGCAGAATTTAAAAAACAAAACTGGGGGGGCTGGGTGCCTTAGTCGGTTAAGCGTCCAACTTCGGCTCAGGTCATGATCTCAAGGTTTGTGAGTTTGAGCCCCGGATCAGGCTCTGTGCTGACACCTCAGAGCCTGCAGCCTCCTTTGTATTCTGTGTCTCCTCTGACTCTCCCCTGTTTGCACCCTGTTTCTCTCTCAAAAATAAATAAACATTAAAAACTTTTAAAATAAAATAAAATAAATGAACAAAGAAAAGAGACAAACCAAAAAAAGGACTCATAACTATAGAGAACAAGCTGATCATTACCAGAGTGGAGGTGGGTGGTGGATGGGTGAAACACATAAAGGGGTTTAAGAGTACACTTATCATGATTAGCCCTGAGTAATGTATAGAATGGCTAAATCACTATATTGTACACCTGAAACTAACAGAATGGTGTATGTTAACTATAACAGGAATTTAAAAACAAAGGAGGATAAGGAAGGTGTGGAGCAGTTTCAGCCCAGTGCCCCTGCAGCCTGAAGCAGAATTGGTCAGTAAGCCTAGCCCAGACCTGCAGAATCCATCAGCATGAGAAACACTCATTATTGTAAAAACAACAACAAAAAATTATTTTGGAAGAATATTTAATGGAATCGAAAAAATATCCTATGTTAAATGGAAATATCAGATATAAAAATATATATATGCTATGATTAAAATTAAATATCACGCATAACTTAAAAAAAAAAGAATAGCTAAAAAAAAAAACCTACAGGTAATACCAAACTTAATGGTGAACTACTGAATGCTTCCCCCCACCCCAAGATTTGGAACAAGGCAAGACTATCAATGATCACCATTTCCATTCAACTTTGCAGTGAATGTGCCATTCAGAGCAATAGGCAAGAAAAATAAAAGGCATTCAGACTAGGAAGGAAGAAATAAAATTATTCTTATTCACAGATAACATGATTATATAACTAGAGAAATCTAGATAAAGAAATATTCTTAGAACATATAAAAACATTTAGCAATGTTTTAATACACAAAAACCAAATTTGTATATACTAACAATGAATGACTGTAAACCAAAACTTTAAAAATAGTATTATTTATAATAGCTCCCCCCAAAATGAAATTCTTAATTATAAACCTGACAAAATATGAATGAAATCAAAGAATTAAAGAATAGGAGAGACATATCATGTTCATCAATTGGAAGTCTCAAAATAATAAAAATGTCGATTCTCCCCAAACTGATCTACAGATTTAACCTACTGCCAATCACAATTCCAGCAAAATTTTCTGTATACAGATAATGGGGTTCTAAAATTTACAAAGAAAATCAATGTAACTAGAATAGAGATAATAAATTCTGGTAAAAAATAAAATGGGAGGAAATAAAATGTCCAACTTCAAGACTTAAAGTTACAATAGCGAAAATAATGTGATACTAGATACTACTAGGGATAGACACAGAGACTGATACACAGACTAGAGAATCCAGAAATAGAGCCACAAAAATATAGCCAATTGATTTTTGACAAAGGCGCAAAGACAATTCAACGGAGAAAGGATAATCTTTTCTATAAACCAAGTTGGAGCAAGAAGACATCAAAAAATTATTAAGTTGGACTTAATGAATATTAAAACCTTCTGTTTTGCAAAAGGCACGATTTAGAAAATAAAAAAGTAGGCTACAGAAGTTATGTGCCAATCATATCTGACAATGGACTTATGTGAGTATATATATTTTTAAATATACAGAATATATATATATAACCAAAAACTCTTGAAACTTAACAGTAAGAAAACAAATAACCAAATTTAAAAATGAGCAAAAGACTTGATACTTCACCAAAAAGATATAACATGACAAATACATGAAAAAATGTTCAACATCAACAGCCATTAAGGAAATGCAAATGATAACCACAATGAGATACCACTATACACCTCTTAAAATAGTTTAAAAATAGTTAAAATATAGACCAACAAGAGTTGGTATGGATGTGGAGCAACTGGAACTCTCCAACACTGATAATGGTACAGCCACTTGGGAAAACAGTTTGGAGGTTTCTTATAAAGTTAAACATATACTTACCATATGACCCAGCAGTGCCACTCCTGGGTACCTACCCTAGAGAAATGAAAACTTATGTTCAAATAAAAAATCTATACCCGAGTGTCTATAGCATCTCTAGTCATACTAACAAAAACCGGAAACAACTCAAATGTCCTTCTTCAATGGGTGATACATAAACTATAGTACATGCATACAATGGACTAGTACTCAGCAATAAAAAGAAGAGACAATTAATACAAGCAGCAATTTTGATGAATCTTTAAGACATGCTGAAAGAAAAATCCAAACTCAAAGCTTACATACTATAATGATTCAATGTACGTAACATCCTCAAAAAGACAAAACTACAGTGACAGAACAGAGTAGTGACTGTTTACTTGTATCAATGTAAAATATAAAAGTAAAAAGCAAAATAAGATGCTCAGGCCCATGCACAGGCTTGGCAAAAGAGGATCTCCAGTTATGTGAGGTAGCTGGTTGCATTTTTAATACTCCACAGGTGCTCTTGGTGAATAGCCAAGGATGAGAACAGCTGTAATTCCTTGAATTTGATTTCTCCATTCCTTCTGCTACATCTTTAGGTCAGGCTTTTATCTCTCATCAGGCCTACTGATTGCTCATCTCCATTCTTGAGCCCTACTACATTAGTGCCAGAGAGACCTCTGACAGGATAAATTTCAAGCTCTTCACCACAAGACCCTCCAAGACTTGGTCCCTGGCAACCACTCTCATTTCTCTGCATGCCCTTTCTTGCATCCCACACTCCAAAACTAAAAGAACACTCTAAATCCCCTGAAGTGACCTGCTACTCCACACCTCCAGGCTTTTTGCTTAAACTACATCCTCTGCCTGGAATTCCACCCCCCACCACGAATCTGCCTGCCAGGTACCTTTTAAGACTGGTTTGGTTACATATTTTAGGTCACTCCCAGCGGTTTTCTGTCCATGCTCACCATCACCTATATAATATTGCCCGCAAGCCTCATCTCCTACCATTATTACCTCACACTTAAGACTCTTAAAATGCCAATCTTCTGGGTAACTCTCTCCCAAACTTCATGTTTTTTTCAGCTACTAATGCCTTCCCTAATGATATTCCTCCTTCCCAAGAATACTTTTCCCACCCTTCTTTCCTTTTTATTCTAGAATAAACAGCTGTCATCTCTAAGAAGTCTTCCCCTGCACTTCCAGGCTAAAATAATTACACCACGTCTCTTATCTCCATCGCCTCTCTGGTTATCACTATCAATAGCTACCTTATTATACTGAAATTATTTTGTGTGTCCATTTCCCTCAATTTGCTCCTTAACAGCAAAGGCCATCTTTTAGATCTTTCTATTCCTTAGGCTTAGCATAAAATCTGGAACAAATAAGTCCTTAACAAATGTTTCTTGAAGAAATACATAAGTGAGAGTAAATTTACTAGGTAACTTAATATACATCTTTTCTTCAAAAGAACCTACGTGACTGACTATACTGATTAACACCTAAACCTCTATCTACAGTTCAGCTTGTTCTCTCCTTAGCTCTTGTTATGTTATTAACAACTGTTAACTAGGCAGCTTTATTTAGATGTCCCACATGTACCTCAAAATCAATGTAACCATACATGAATCCATATTCTTCCTCAATTCTGTCTCTTAAATGGGGTCATTTTCTTGGTAAATGGATCCAATAAGCCAAAATCACATTAGAAACCTCAATCATCCTAAATCCTTTCCTTTCCCTCATTTCTCACACCCAGTTATGAAGTCCTGCTAATTTGTTGAGATCTAAGCTCGCCACATAGGCCTCAAGTTCAAGGTCCTGTTTCTTCAAATCTGGGCTATACAGTCTTACTGCCTACAATTCTGAACCCCAGAGATTTACTTTTCATAATGCCAACAGTGATCTTTCTGAACTGCAACATAATTTCACTCCTTTGCTTGACACTCTACAGTCTATAACAAAAAGTCTAAACTCTTTAGCATGGTTTAAAAGGTCTTCTGGCCCCTGTTGTCTTCTCCAGACTCCTTTCTCTCCTTATCCACTCTGTCAAACTATACCCTACACTCACACCAAACTTCCTGCATTTCCCAAGGGATACCTATATTAATTCAAACATGTATGCTTAAGCAATTCGTTCTGTCTATAATGTTCTTCCACAGTATAATCATCTAGTGATCTTCCAAACCTGAGGTCTAAGGTAGATTCCATTATAAAGCTATACCAGATCCATGCTCCCACGCAACCACTACTATTGGAAAGAACTTATCAAATCTTCTTTTGGGTTTCCAACAATTTCATATATGTCTACAATAGCACCTATCATTTATAAGATATATTATTATATATTGCAATCCATTTCCTCCAAGGACACTATAAGCTGCTTGAAGGCAGAGGCCATAAATGGTCTCTAGGATCCACAGTATCTAATAAAATTATAAGACACACTGATAGTGTTCAGTAAATGTTTATTAATGCAGTTAAAAAAGTCTTTATATTGGCTTTAACCCTGTGGTAAAATCAAGAGTTCTAACTGACAAAATTTAGGAGGAGGCGGCAAGATGGCGGAGAAGTAGGGAGCTCAGTACTTTTCGCCCGCCCGCACCTCTCAAACAAAGAAGGAATGAAGCCATAAGACACTGAACCACAAGAGTATGGGAGGAAAAGAGACAGAGTCCACTAAGAAGACAGCCTCACAGGGCTACCTCAAGAAACAAGCCAAAGTACACATGGTGGAGAGTCCCAAATATCACTACGAATAGGGAAATAAAATAACCAAAGGCACAACAAGAGAGACCAAGAGACACCATTAAAAGAACACCTCCTGAACGGACAGGTCCTGGACAGTCAATGAGCCTCCTTTAATACAGCAAAACTCACAGGTGCAGAGTGCATAACAAGCTTTTAAAATGGACAAGAAACAGAAAGGTAGCCAAAATGACAAAACGGAAGAACTCTCCTCTAAAGGAATTCCAGGAAGAAGTCACAGCTACAGAATTACTCAAAACAGATATAAGTAACATAACAGAGAAAGAATTTAGAAGAACTGACATAAAATTAATCACCGGGCTTGAAAAAGGCATGGAAGACATCAGAGAAGCTATTGATACAAAGACTAGGGACCTTAAAAACAGTTGTGATGAATTTTTAAAAAATGCTATAAATGAGGTGCATAATAAAATGGAGGCAGACACTGCACAGATTGAAGAGGCAGAAAGGAGAATAGAATAGGTGAATTAGAAGAAACAATTATAGAAAAAGAGAAAGCCGAGAAAAAGAGAGATAAATTGATCCAGGAGCACAAAAGGAGAATTTGAGAACTGAGTGATGCAATCATATGGAACATTATCCGTATCATAGGAACTCCTGAATAAGAAGGAAGAGAGAAACATGCTGAAGCGGTACTTGAGCAAATTATAGACAGGAACTTCCCCAATCTGGGGAAGGAAACAGACATTGAAATCCAAGAGGCACAGAGAGCTCCCCTCAGACGTAACTTGAATTGATCTTCTGCACGACATATCACTGTGAAACTGGCAAAATATAAGGATAAAGAGAGAATTCTGAAAGCAGCTAGGGATAAAAGGGCCCTAACATACAAAGGGAAACCTATCAGAGGAGTTACAGACCTATCTACTGAAATGTGTCAGGCCAGAAAGGAATGGCAGGAAATCTTCAATGTGATGAACAGAAAAAATATGCAGCCAAGAATCCTTTATCCAGCAAGCCTATCATTCAGCTTAGAAGGAGAGATAAAGGTTTTCCCAAATAAACAAAAATTAGGAGAATTCATCACCACTAAACAAGCCCTACAAGAAATCCTAAGAGGGACTCTATGAGGAAAGTGTTGCAAGGAACACAAGGTACCAGAGACACCACTACAAGCATGAACCCTACAGAAAACACAATGACTCTAAACCCATAGTTTTCAATAATAACACTGCATGTAAATGGACTAAATGCTCCAATCAAAAGACATAGGGTAGCAGAATGGATAAAAAACCAAAATCCATCTATTTGCTCTCTACAAGACACTCATTTTAGACCTGAAGGCAGCTTCAGATTGAAAGTAAGGGGATGGAGAAATATCTATCATGTGACTGGAAGTCAAAAGAAAGCCGGAGTAGCCATACTTATATCGGACAAACTGGACTTTAAAGTAAAGGCAGTAACGAGAGATGAAGAAGGGCAGTATATAATAATTACAGGGTCTCTCCATCAGGAAGAGCTAACAATTATAAACATTTATGCACTGAATTCGGGAGCACCCAAATACATAAAACAGTTAATCACAATCTTATTGATAAGAATGTGCTAATTGCTGGGGATTTTAACACTCCACTTACCAGCAATGGATAGATCAACCAGACAGAAAATCACTAAGGAAACAGTGGACCTGAACGACACATTGGACCAGATGGATTTGACAGATATATTTAGAACTCTACATCCTGAAGCTAGGGAATTCACTTTCTTCTCGAGTGCACATGGCACATTCTCCAAGATAGATCACATACTGAGTCGTAAAGCAGCCCTCCATAAATATAAACAAACTGAGATCATACCATGCACACTTTCAGATCACAATGCTATGAAACTTGAAATCAATCACAGGAAAAAGTCTGGAAAACCTCCAAAAACATGGAGGTCAAGGCCCACCCTACTAAAGAACGATTGGGCCAATCAGGCAATTAGAGAAAAAACTAAAAAATATATGGAAACAAATGAAAATGAAAATACAACAATCCAAACTCTTTGGGATGCAGCAAAGGCTGTCCTAAGAGGAAAGTATATTGCAATCCAGGCCTATTTCAAGAAACTAGAAAAAGCACAAATACAAAATCTAACAGCACACCTAAAGGAATTAGAAGCAGAGCAACAAAAGCACCCCAAACCCAGCAAAAGAAGAGAAATAATAAAGATCAGGGCAGAAATAAACAATATAGAATTCAAAATAAAATAGTTGAGCATATCAATGAGACCAAGAATTGGTTTTTTGAAAAAATAAACAAAACTGATAAACCTCTAACCGGGCTTCTCAAAAAGAAAAGAGAGAGCACCCAAATAGACAAAATCATGAATGAAAATAGATCTGTTACAACCAATCCCTCAGAAATACAATTATCAGGGAATACTATGAAAAATCATATGCCAACAAACTGGACAACCTAGAAGAAATGCACAA
The DNA here is from genome assembly GCA_028646485.1 of Cryptoprocta ferox. Classification (NCBI taxonomy): domain Eukaryota; kingdom Metazoa; phylum Chordata; class Mammalia; order Carnivora; family Eupleridae; genus Cryptoprocta; species Cryptoprocta ferox. Next base: position 61,349,879 of record CM053569.1, on the reverse strand, counting down.
ATTCCTAAACACACATGCACTACCAAAATTCAAACAGGAAGAGACAGAAAACCTGAACAGACCCATAACCAGTGAAGAAATTGAATCAGTTATCAAAAATCTCCCATCGAATATTAGCCCTGGGCCAGATGGCTTCCCTGGGGAATTCTACCAGACATTTAAAGCAGAGTTAATACCCATTCTTCTCAAGCTATTCCAAAAAATAGAAATAGAAGGAAAACTCCTGGACTCATTCTATGAAGCCAGCATCACTTTGATTCCCAAACCGGGCAGACCCAGCAAAAAAAGAAAACTACAGGCCAATAGCCTTGATGAACACAGATGCAAAAATACTCAACAAGATACTAGCAAATCAAATTCAAGAGCATATAAAAATAATTATCCACCATGATCAAGTGGGATTCATTCCTGGGTTATAGGGCTGGTTCAATATTCGCAAATCCATCAATGTGATACATCACATTAACAAAAGAAAAGATAAAAACCATATGATCCTGTCGATAGACGCAGAAAAAGCATTTGACAAAATACAGCATCCTTTCTTAATAAAAACCCTCGAAAAAGTTGGGATAGAAGGAACTTACTTAAACATCATTAAAGCCATTTATGAAAAGCCCACAGCTAATATCATCCTCAATGGAGAGAAACTGAGAGCTTTCCCCCTGAGATCAGGAACACGACAGGGATGTCCACTCTCACCACTGTTGTTTAACATAGTGCTGGAAGTCCTAGCATCAGCAATCAGACAACAAAAGGAAATAAAAGGCATCAGAATTGGCAAAGATGAAGTTAAACTTTCACTTTTCACAGATGACATGATACTCTACATGGAAAACCTGACCGACTCCACCAGAAGCCTACTAGAACTGATCTATGAATTCAGCAAAGTCGCAGGGTACACAATCAACGTATAGAAATCGGTTGCATTTTTATACACCAATAATGAAGCACCAGAAAGAGAAATCAAGAAATGGATCCCATTCACAATTGCACAAAAAAACCATAAAATACCTAGGAATAAAACTAACCAAAGATGTAAAAGGTCTGTATGATGAAAACTATAGAAAACATATGAAAGAAATTGATGAAGACCCAAAGAAATGGAAAAACATTCCATGCTCATGGATCGGAAGAATAAACATCGTTAAAATGTCATTATTACCCAAAGCAATCTACACATTCAATGCAATCCCAATCAAAATTGAACCAGCATTATTCTCTAAGCTAGAACAAACTATCCTAAAATTTGTATGAAACCACAAAAGACCCCCCAATAGCCAAAGTAATGTTGAAGAAGAAAACCAAAATGGGAGGCGTCACAATCCCAGACTTTAGCCTCTACTACAAAGCTGTCATCATCAAGACAGTATGATACTGGCACAGAAACAGACACATAGACCAATGGAATAGAGAATCCAGAACTGGACCCACAAATGTATGGACAATTAATCTTTGACAAAGCAGGAAAGAGTATCCAATGGAAAAAAGACAGCCTCTTTAACAGATGGTGCTGGGAGAACTGGACAGCAACATGCAGAAGAATGAAACTAGTCCACTTTCTTACACCATACACAAAAATAAACTCAAAATGGATGAAGGACCTGAATGTGAGACAGGAAACCATCAAAACCCTAGAGGAGAAAGCAGGAAAAAACCTCCCTGACCTCAACAGCAGCAATTTCCTACTTGACACATCCCGAAAGGCAAGGGAATCAAGAGCAAAAATGAACTATTGGGACCTCATCAAGATAAAAAGCTTCTGCACTGCAAAGGAAACAATCAAGAAAACTAATAGGCAACCAATGGAATGGAAAAAGATAGTTGCAAATGACATATTGGATAAAGGGCTAGTATCCACAATCTATAAGGATCCAAACTCCACACCCAAAAAACAAATAATCCAGTGAAGTAATGGGGGAAGAAATGGGCAGAAGACATAAAGAGACACTTCTCCAAAGAGGACATCCAGATGGCCAACAGACACATGGAACGATGCTCAGCGTCACTCAGCATCAGGGAAACACAAATTAAAACCACATTGAGATACTACTTCATGCCAGTCAGAGTGGCTAAAATGAACAAATCAGGAGACTATAGACGCTGGAGAGGATATAGAGAAACAGGCACCCTCCTACATTGTTGGTGGGAATGTAAAATGGTGCAGCCACTCGGGAAAACAGTGTGGAGGTTCCTCAAAAAATTAACAATAGAACTCCCCTATGACCCATCAATAGCACTGCTAGGGATTTACCCAAGGGATACAGGAGGCTGATGCACAGGGGCACATGTACCCCAATGTTCATAGCAGCACTTTCAACAATAGCCAAATCATGGAAAGAGCCTAAATGTCCATCAACTGATAAATGGATCAAAAACATGTGGTTTACATACATATATACGTATATATGTATATATATACACACACACAATGGAATACTACATGGCAATGAGAAAGAATGAAATCTGGCCATTCGTAGCAATCTGGATGGAACTCGATGGTGTCATGCTAAGTGAAACGTCAGGCAGAGAATAACAGATACTATACGCTTTCACTTATAAGTGGAACAGGAGAAACTTAACAGAGGACCATGGGAGAGGGGAAGGGGGAGAAAATAGTTGGGGAGAGGGAGGGAGGCAAACCATGAGAGACTCTTGAATACTGAAATCAAACTGAGGGCTGATGGGGGAGGGGGAGAGGGGAAGTGGGATGATGGGCATGGAGGAGGGCACTTGTGGGGATGAGCACTGGGTGTTATATGGAAACCAACTTGACAATAAACTATAAAAGAAAAAAAACAAAATAACAAAATTTAATATATAAAACATTAGGTTATCCCAAATAGCCATACAGAAACACTAATTTGCTTTTGTAACAGAAAATAGCTAATAATTAGTGTTATTCCCAAACACACATAACAAGGCATGGGCAACAAATTAAAACAAGTGCTTATATATGTTAAATAGTATACATTGTTTCTACACGTAGTAAAGTATAGCGGCTTGTTTTAATACTTTCTCACTTCACCATTCTGCACCTTTCTACCTATTCTTTTTTACTACAACCTCATGGTATCCTCAAGTTACATAAAGAAGTTCATTTCAGGCCTGCCCAGTTCTGTAATGTCCCATGTTCCAAAATTAATCCATTCTCCCTCCTTTTTCAGTCAAATCTCTCATTCTCTCAATGGGCAAAACTCATGTTGATGATGAAGTCAAGAAAGCATTCACCAGAAGACTAAGGACAGCACCAACAAATGAATAACTAATATGTTTAATATTCCCTAAGATTATCTGCATTTTAAAAGAGATAATTATAAATGCAAATAAATACTTAATTGGTATAATAAGAGAGAAGATTTTCAAGGAGAAATTTCCCAGTGGGTGAGGAAGAGAAGGAACACAGAAGTTCATTACCACACGACTAACCAAGTTATAATCACATTACAATAGAATGAGCACAAATTTTGGGTCACTGATTTCAGGCAAGCATTTATCAACATAGAAGAATAATAACATCTATAACTCACACTATTATTTTGTGACTCAACTGAAATATATAGGAAAATAATAAATGACAGGTTCTATGTATAGTTGATTCTTGAACAACAGGGGTTTAATCTGCCCAGGCCTGCTTATACTGGTTTTATTTTGTTTTGTTGAGAAGTGACAGCAAAAGCCACAAGGCATTTATTCCCAACTGCCCACTCCAGTCTCCACAGGACTGAATGGAAGGCAATTGGCACACAGGTCATGCCTTCGGTCCTCTAAGTACCAAAGAGAGGCCTGCCTAGATGGTCAGCAGCCCCACCCCTTTGGTCCAGGACCAGGCAGGGCTGTGAGTCACCAAGTACTGAGGTGGGTCAAGCACCTAAGGCTGGCAGACAGGAGATCTGCTGAAGCAGAGAAATGCACTGAGAGGGCAAGGTGCAAGCTGTGCTGGGAGCCCTTCTTCTCCCAGCACCCTAGCAAGGCTGCGGCATCAGAATACCCGGAGCCCTTGGGGCCCCGCCCAGGCTGGCCAGCCTTGCCCCACCCCCAACCTCCCAATGGGCATATTCACATGTGGCTTTAGCCACCAATGATCACAGGTCCATGACAGACCTCCAGGCAGATGGGGCCCCTGCCGCAGTGCTGAGCCTCCAGGACAGTACTACTGCCTGAGAGCAGCCCAGTGGCTGCCCCTGCTGAGTCAAGACCACCAGGTTCTGGTACACTGCCAACCCCCCGGGGACCAGACCCACCCCCCCCCCATGGCCCTTGGACCTCCTGTAGGCAGATTTTTTTCAACAAAGTATAGTACTTTAAATGTTTCTCTGATGAATTTCTCAACATTTTCTTTTTCTAGCTTACTTTATTTTAAGAATACAGTATATGGTACATTTTACAAACAAAATAAGTGTTCATCAACTATTTATCAGTAAGGCTTCCAGCCAACAGTAAGCTATTAGTAAAGTTTTGGGGGAGTCAAAAGTTACATGAGTATTTTTGACTGTGCAGGTGATGGTCAGTGCCCCCAATTCCCACCTTGTCCAAAGGTCAACTGTAATTGAAAAGAACTCCAAAAAAGAGGTAGACCCAAGAATTTGCAAGACAAGTCTATACCAGTTAACACTAATGGACTTTCTGTAGACCTCAAGAAACCTCTATTCTTCAATCAATTTTTCCTACCTTTTCTAAATGTGTTGAGAAGGCCACAAATAGATACATTCATGGAAAGAAGAGCTTCTAAAACCTGTAGAATTGTCTTGGCTTAGGATTTATTTGAGGTGAAAACCAAGGCTTTCTTTGTGTTTTGGAAGACACATAGCAACGAATGGAGTTTTCTCAGAAAGACTTTTTAATTCTTACATGATATTTAGATAGATTACCAGAGGCATAAATTATAAGTATTTCCTAGTCAAAAGTCTGGTTGAGATCAGTTATTCTCTCTCCATTTGAGAGCACGATGGTATTACCTGAAAAACAAAATTTCTTTTCTATTATCATAAGCTAATGAGTGATGAAGCCAAGAGTACAATTTTTAACTGATAATTAGGTATCCTCTAAGCAATACCAAAAACACAAACTATCTCTGTGTTTGCTACTAGACAGACTTGGTAGTAAATAAATATAACTATCACTCAATCAACTAGCTTTTAGGTCTTCCACCTTCTTTTCTTGGTTTTATTATCTACTTCAATATGAAGGCCACTGCTTGCCTTTGTAGGTTTTTTTCTTTATCCTCCTAACTCTACATTTAAACACTACAGGCTTGGGGAGGAAAACAAATAATATTTTTGCATCATATAAAAGTTCCTTAGAAGCATATGGAGTCTTTAATGACATATACTTGTCTAACCACCTTATAGCTATTACACTGTAGTTCTGCAAAACAAGACAATGAAACGTATCTCTCAATATATTGGTCAAAATTTCCTTGTATTTGCAACACTTTTAATACGTACTTAGGAATACATATTTGTTCAAAGGTAAATACTATTATATAATATATAACACATTCTAGATCTTTTATATATTTCTACTCGTTCATCTTCTCATACCAATGAATGTATTTCCAGCATGTTACTATGCTTTGTAGCATTCCAATGCACGGACATACCATTTTTATTTAACCAATTCCATATTGTTGACAACTTACTTTCTACTTTTAATAGTTATAAAGAGTACAATGATAAATACATTTGTACAGGTATCTTCACAACATGTCTGATTGTTTTCTAACAATTTTTTTGATGTTATTTGAAATAAAGTGAATGAGAAATATATTATTTGAAATAAAGGGAATGACAGAAAGGAGTGGACAGATAAAGGAGATAGGGAAAGGAGAGGAAGGAAAGAAACAAAATAGAGCAGTAGAATAAGACATAGATTTAAAACAAAAAGATGAGAAATAGTATATTTGAGTTTATTAGCAGAGTTGCTATTGCTGTTCTATCATTTTCAACAAATTCCTATTACTTAAGTTTACCTAGGGTAAAACTCTTCCTTGCAATCTTAAACTCTTAACAATTCCTTCTTTGGAAGCTTACTTTCTTTCTCTGCCTTGATATTTATGGGATTTTTTTTTATCCTGAATTTTATTTTTTTTAATGTTTATTTTTGAGAGAGAGAGAGAGAGAGAGAGAGAGAGAGAAAGCAAGCGCGCAAGTGAGCACGCAGGGAGGGGCAGAGAGAGAGGGAGAGAGGATCCTCAGCAGGCTCTGTGCTGTTAACATAGAGCCAGATACGGGGCTTGAACTCAGCAACTGTTGACATCATGACCTGAGCTAAAATCAAAAGTTAGACGCTTAACAGACTGAGCCACCCAGGTGCCTCTATCCTGAATTTTAAATAACATCCATAGATTTAGACTTTTAAGAATCTCAGTGTAAAGAATTTTTTTCTCCTGGAATATGGCAGTTTGCATGCACAGGTGTTTTTCAGTGCAGACATTTCCATACGTCACTGATTATTACTTTCTGTGCAATTTCAAATTAATTTTTTTCATTAAGAAAAAAAAGAATTATCCCTTGTCAGACAGTTTTAGATATCTAGGATATCTCTCATTCTTTTAGCTTCTTCTCATTCCTCCCAGGTCTAGTAACAGATTGCCATTAATCTGGTTTTCCATAATGTAGTGAACTTTCCTCCATTTCTACAATTTAGTGGTCATTTGGGAAGTCACATCAAGAGATATTAACCAGGTGTCTAGTTACTTTCTGATGATTTTTTAATTGTCTCAATTGTTTTAAAATATGTCTTTATGAATCAAGAATGGATTCATATATCAATGTTAGTAAGATTCTGAGGTTTGAAAAGAAGGGAGAGCGAGGAGGAGGATCAGGAAGCAAATGAACATAAGGGAGTGGTTTGAAAAAAAAGGAACTGAATATTGTGATAATTTTTTTAAGTCAAAAGTTCAAGATAAAAGTTTAAAAAATAAACATGGAAAGCTGAAGAAAAGCAAACATTCTTGACATTTAATTTCTAAATGCAAAGATATTTTTATTTTTTTACACACCTCCTGGAAAGCCAAATTATTAACAGTGAGTATCCTAGACAAAATATTTGGAGACATTAATTTATTGAATCAACAAAAGCTTTACGTTAAGAAATTCTAGTCAAGCAAACTAATGAGAGACTGTAATTATACAGAATAGCATTAGGCATGCATGAGTGGCAATCGAAGCTCATTTGCTTAGTCAAAGATGATATAACTTTAATAAATGTTAAAGATAGAAAACTTCATTGAACATTTTAAAAAGCATTTTATCACACCTTATTCCATCAGGCATTCTCAATTTAGATTAGCATAGTGCTTAACACGGTATCTGATTAGTCCTCATTGCCACTTATTTGTTTATATTTTTTATAAGTGGTAGTCAATGAGACCAAATTGATAGAAACCATTTATGGGGGCATTTAAAAAATTAAGGGATATTCAATTTAATATAAAATTTAAGGCTGCTCAATAAATATTCATAAGTATAATTTTAATTTAGTAATAAAACAGAAAAAAACTGTTCTTTCCTTTGACATTTTTCATTCAAACTAAGAAAAACCAAACAAACAAAAAGAATTATAATGATGATAATTTGAATGCCTAAGCTTTTTATAAGGAAAGCAGATTTTGGCATATTAATCACTTAATCAAGTGTGCTTTTTGAAATGTAAGGGAATACTACAAACTGAAAAATATTTGTTTTGACTATTTCAAAAGGAAAATAACCCAACTTTTATATATAATCACATATAAAAGTTTAAGATACCATACATTGGCATATTCATTGACTTTTTAAGGGAACTGTGTGCTACACATTAGCCAAAAAAAGTTCCTTTCCTCCTAATTTGCCATTCACAAGCCTTCTCTAATTGTCATAGAAATGGGGGTTGGGGTGAGAACAGAGAGAATAAAATAACTTTCATTTCATATAACAAACACACAGACTGCACTTGTAAAAACAAAATACATTCTGATAAGTTTAATTTCTGTCCATGTATCTTGTAGCAAAATAACTGGAGACAGTATTCACTATTAAACTTCTGTCCTCTAATCATAATAAAATACTTATCTTGGACACTGGTATGTATTTTAAAAGTTTAATTATCAAGTATTAATTGTTAATTAAGTATTAACTGGTATCAAAGATACTACATTTCTCTTCATTATTAGAAAATGCATGTTGTTCCATTTTCATTCCTAAAGATACAAGCACATTAGAAATTATGCATAAACTTTGGCTTGTAAATGCACTAAGCGCATTCTCAATTACCACGTAAGAATTAAACCTTAAGGAATAAAGCAAGAGAATCTAATAAAATAGACAAAACAAAATAATTTCTTTCCAACTGTAACTTTTCTTATCTTATATATAAAACCAAAAGGCAGAAATGCTGACTAAGCATTATGTTATTAAGCTGCTAAGCGTAAGCATTAAAGAGCAAAAAGCAATTATCTTAAAATTTGGGAAAAAACTCAAACACCATTATAAAAAAAAATAAGAGGCAATGAGGACTAATCGATCCTATCAGATACCATGTTAGGCACTATGCTAACAAAAAATTGAGAGTCATCAATGGTATAAGAAGTAATAAAATGCTTAACTTAATAATTCTTTTTTACTACCTATTAATTCAAAGGGAGAAAATAAACCTATTACATAAATACCTCAGATTATACCCTAATAAATTCAAGAAAGTAAGTACCATAAAAGTCAAAATTCATAGGAAACAAAAGCATACATATCCAGATGGTAAAGGGGAGGTTTTTGTTTTCTATATCTAGAACAGAAAAAAAAAATTGCAAAGGAAAGATGAAAAGGAATGATTAAATAAAAATAGGTCAAAACCAATAAATCTAAAGAGAATGAATACTCTTGTCTTGTTTTACTCAATAATCAGCTATGTACTTGCACCCAGAACAGGTAGAATACAAGAGTCATAAATGACCATAGTCTAACTCAGCAAGCTTAATCTCAGCATTTATTACAGATAACTCTGCACATATAGTACTCAATGAATTTTGCTGGGATAAATAAAAAATAGATATAAAAGTCTGTGAAGCAAAATTTAAATGTAAATGTCCCCAAACTCAAAAAACACTTTAAAACAGGACGTATTATTAAAACATTTGGTAGGAAGACAAAATACATATAACAGAAAATGCCTCTGAAGACACCTGGTGGCTTAGTCGCTTAAGCATCTGGCTGTTGGTTTGGGCTAGGTTGTGATCTCACAGTTCATGAGTTCAAGCCCCACGTGAGGCTCTGCACTGACAGTGTAGATCCTGTTTGGAATTCTCTCTTTGGCCCTCCCCTGCTCACTCTGTCTCTCTCAAAATAAATAAATACACTTTAAGGAAAAAAAAAAAAGAAAATTCATGTGAAATAATGACGAGAGACTATACAACTGAAAATTATGACAATTACACAATAATTATAATTATATACCTATGAAAGCCACTGAGCTATACAACCACTTGTTTTTTGGTGACAAAGTCTTATTTCCTCTAAGATGACATTTTAATAAGATTTTGTTTTTACTTCAGTTCTTAAAATGATTTGAGGGGCGCCTGGGTGGTTCAGTCAGTTAAGTATCCAACTTTGGCTCAGGTCATGATCTTGCAGTCCGGAATTGGAGCCACACGTAGGGCTCTGTGCTGTCAGCAGAGAGCCCGGAGATTGCTTCAGATTCTGTGTCTCCCTCTCTCTCTGCCCCTCCCCCATTCTCATTCTCTCTCTCTCTCTCTCTCTCTCTCTCTCTCTCTCTCTCAAAAATAAATAAACATTAAAAATTTTTAGAATAAAGTCTGGAAAGAACACCTCACAAAGTTAATAGTGTTTCAAAGAAATAACACTTCATATCAACTAAGATGGCTAAAATTAAAAAGATAGTAATAATTTTGGTTGGCAAGGATCTAAGAAGCCCTACTACATTGCTGATGAGGATGTAAAAGGGTGCAGCCACTTTGGAAAACAACTGAGTTTCTTAAAAAGTTAAACAGATTTATCATATGACCCAGCAATTCTATTCCTTGGCAGTAACTATACAAAAGAGAAATTCAGGTCCACATAAAGACTTACACACAAATATCCACAGCAGCATTATTCATTCATCCCAAACGTCTAGCGACTGGTGAATAACCAAACGTGTTGCAACCACACTTTGGAATACTATTCAGTAATAAAAAGACATGAAATACTGATACTTGCTACAACATGAATGAACCTCAAAAACATTATGCTGACTGAAAGAAGCTAGACACAAAAGACCATATATGTAAGATTATACTAATAAGAAATATACAGAAAAGGCAAATCTGGACACAGAAAGTAGATTAGTAGATACCTAGAGCTGGGGGTGGAACCAGAGATTAACTGTAAATGGGCACTAGGGATCTTACTGAGGTAACAGAAATGTCCTAAAACTGGATTATGGTTATGGCTGCACGACTCAATGAACTTAGTAAAAATCATTACATTTAAAATGGACAGATTTGGGGGCGACTGGCTAGCTTAGTCTGAAGAGCTCAATCTCTTGATCTTGGGGTCGTGAGTTCAGGCCCCACATTGGGTATAGAGATTAAATAAATAAACTTTAAAAAAAAAAAAAGATAGATTTTATAGTATGTAAATTACACCTCAACAAAGTTGTTTTTTATAAAGTTGGGGTGCCTGGGTAGCTCAAGTCAGTTAAGCGTCCAACTTCAGCTCAGGTCACATCTCACAGTTCGTGAGTTCAGCCGCCTGCATCAGGCTCTGTGCTGACAGCTCAGAGCCTGGAGCCTGCTTTGGATTCTGTGTCGCCCTCCCTCTCTCTCTGCCCCTCCCCTGCTTGTGCTCTCTTTCTCTCTCTCTCTTTCAAAAATGAATAATCAGGGGCGCCTGGGTAGCTCAGTTGGTTAAGCGGCCAACTTTGGTTCAGGTCATGATCTTGAGGTTCGTGGGTTTGAGCCCCGCATCAGGCTCTGTGCTGACAGCTCAGAGCCTGGAGCCTGCTTCAGATTCTGTGTCTCCCCTCTCTCTCTGCCCCTCCCCTGTTCGCGTGCTATCTCTGTCTCAAAAATAAACATTACAAAAAAAATTTTTTTAATAAATAAATAAATAAATAAATAAAGTTAGCAATGGCTATCTTCACCCTAATAGTGTCATGGGTGATTTTTCCTCCCAGTTTTACTTTTGAAAATAAGGTTTTGTTTATTTCAAACAAATAAAAAGAGTAAACTGCCAAATTTATTGGACTTATGTACAATTAAAAGTAAATGACTGAGTAAAGACAAGGGGACTCTCTTCTGAATAAAGTAATTGGCTGTCATATCTATTTTGCTTATTTTTATTGATTATTTCATTTCTTAGCAAGGCTTTGGAGAGATAAAGAATTATTAAACAGCTAATTAAGTGATTCAAAATTGAGAGAAAAATATTAACTGCCCCACATGGATTTTGCTAACGGTACTGCCAGGGATAATTTTGTGATATGAAATATTTCAAAGATTGTTTTCCACAACCTTTCCTGGATGAGAAGATAACATAGGCTACATAGACCAATGTAGTCACACCAAGTCTAAATCTAAGCAAAACAAAAATACTAAAAGAACATAAACCTTTTAAATACTTGGGCCCAGGACCCTTTTTTAAAGAACTTTTTCAAGAGACTCACACATGCTAAACCTTCAGAATAATTACTTTCTAGTTATTATGAAATTTAGGTAACTTATGAAATTTTTGTAATTTATGAAACAAATCAGCCAAAGATTGTATTTGACTGTATAAATGAAAGCTCAAATCAAACTGGGTCTGAAAAGTTAGGATAAAGGGAACTTTTACTACTTTCCTACGGCTACGTTAACAAATTACCACAAACTTGGTGGTTTAAAAACAACAGAAATTTGCTCTCCTAGTTCTGGAGCCCACATATCTGAGACATACTACCTCTGAAGGCTCCAGGGAAGACTCCTCCTTGCCTCTTCCTAGCTTCTGGTGACTACAGGCTTGCCTTGGCTTACTTCTACCTCCATAACTCCATACAGCATAACGCCAATTTCTACCTCCATTTTCACAGGTGTCTCCCTGTCCCTTCCTCTACTTATAAGGACATCAGTCACTGGATTTAGGAGCTACCCTAAATTCAAAATGATTTCATCTGGAGATCCTCAATTAATTACATCTACAAAGATCTTATCCCAAAAAAGGACTAGACCAGTTGTATTTAAATACGTGAAATTTCGTTCTCTTAGGAAAAACCTCACTGAAAAAAATTAACTCAAATTTGACATTTTTTTTTGTGCATTCTCAGTTGCAAATATCCTATCATTTTAATTTGCCCTTTTCTCAGTAGACAGTTTCCTAGTATATCATCAGGACATTCTATCATTAAAAAATTATAATGAAACACAAAGGGTTAGATGAAAATGTTTTACTGTAACAACTTATTTCCCAAAGTCTATTTCTCTCCTGGTGTTCCCCATCACGGTGAATGCCCTCACCAGCAACCCCGCAGCTCTGACTACAAGACTGTTGTCATACAACCAACCCATCAGCAATTCCTGTGGACTCCTTTAAAATATATTCCAAATGCAACCAATTCTCACTTTCTTCACCAGCCTAGTCTAAATTCACTACCATGTTGGGCCGAAGTGAGCCTTTTAAAATGTAAATCTGCTATATCACTCTCCAATACAAAATTCTCCAGTGGCTTCATCACAGATAGAATAAAATCCAAAGTCACTCTCCTCTCCTACCACTCCCCTTCTCCCCCCAGCCACACAAACTTCCTTTCATCCTGGAACATACCAAGCATACACCTGTCTTACTGCTACCTCTATTTCTATTTCATCCAGGTATCTGAAAGACTGAATCTCTCTCTTTTATCACTTCTCTGCTGAAATGTCACCTCATAGAAAGGCCGTTCCTGACAACACTACCTAAAACTGCACTCCTGGGTCATTCTCCCTTTATCCTTCTGAACTACTGCTTCAGAAAATAACAATCTGATGATCTATATTGGGTTGTTCTTTACTGTTAGCCTCAATGCACTAGAAAGTAAGTTCCATGAAAGCACAGGAATATTTGGCACATGCTAGCACAACTATTATCCAAATGAAAAACATACCTAACTTTGAATGGCAACAATAACTTTTTCATGTATTTTCCTTTTCAAATATCCCCACCTCCATTTTGTGAGGAATATTACGACATATATTTCCCCAAGTTATTTCATTGACAATCAATTTCTATTCTGCTTTGAAGAAAAAAAAAAACAATTACCAACAGAAGTTTCTCTACAAGTTAAGTATTATCAGGAACGACAACCAGTTGCTTGCCATTAGATGGGATGGGAAACAGGGCTAGTTCCCATTTCACAGTCCTTTGATCTGATAACACTCTGCCCAACTGCTCCTTTCCTCTTCCTACACTACCAGTAGAACTGCTTTCCCAAAACAAAAAGACTCTTCTGGAGAACTGTCTCATCAATAGTTAGGGCTATTGCATCTACCCTACTGTATCTCAACCTTAATTAAGGCCTTTCTTTCCCTTGAATAGTGTCCCAAAGTATATTCTAAGGAACAATGTTTCACAGGGTGTTAACAGACACTGAAAAGGGTCAAATAAATTTAGGAAAAACTTCAATAAGCAAAATAAAGCAGATATCCTTCCTAGAGGACTTTTCAAAATCTTAACTATGTTAATGTAGACTGTAAATCTCCACAAAGGAAACAGTATATACACTGAAATCCACACTTACTTTTTTCAACTCAAGCTTAACAGAATCTTTCATCAATCATTTCATTCATTACTCTTTTTTCCCAGCTATCTCAAAAATCTTGGTAGCCTAACTTACCAAAAACACTTTTTACTTTAGATAACAAAAAAGGTTTAAAAGGAGACTTGCTAATGGATTTAAATTATAATTAAAATATTCGCTGCAGGATGTCTTTTGGGAGTAGTGATTATTTTTTTTCATAAATGGTGAAGAATAACAAAAACTGATATTACCAAAAGTATAAAATTGGGGTCAATACCATTCAAGTAATCTCCCCTCCATCCATATATCCCTTTTTTATAATACCACTAACCAAAACAAGGGTGGGATTGGAGGTACAGAATCAAGCTCTGTAAATTTTTAGCCTAAATATTTTACTTACATTTCTGGGGGTAACTATAATGGTAGGTAACAGACTCTTAAATAAAAAAACTAAATCAATAGGATCACTTTAGAATATGCTAAACCACACAAATTCACACCTTGATGCAAAAATCACTTCCCTCACAAGTCCTCTTTTTCTCCATCATTCTCCCATATCTCAAGGGATGCCACCCTTATGACTGACCCTGCAAGCCTCCCTTGCCTCTAAAACCTTCTTCTGGACACCCTTTTCACTCCTATTCTGTATCAGTGCCAAGTTCCAACCTGAACTAGTTCATCCTAACATTTGCAGAATATCTTCATAGATATCTGATTTTAGAAGCAGAAGTTGAACTAGTCGTAGACCTAACATCAAAGAAACTCCTGAAACTTAGAGGTCTGATTGGAATATGGCACAAATGCACCCTCCCTGTGAGACAAACAATGCTACCTTCAAGTCTGATCCTCCAACAACCCTAAATTCTTTGAAACTAAAAATAGCTCAGCTGTTGTCTCATCTGCCAGCAGATGGCCAGACTATTTTTAATTCAGGATTCTAGAGAGCAGGAATGGATCAAGCTAAGCTAGGGCAGCCTAGAAGCCCTCTGCAGACTTTAGTCTTAGCTGCAGAGAGCTGTAGTGGGGCAGGTACCAAGAGAGGGCAACCTGGAGCTGTTCTTGGGCTTTGGGGCTTCGCAAGGATTTTAACAATGTAGATGTGAGGGGGTTTTTGTTGGTTTTTGGGGTTTTTTTTCGGGTTTTTTTTTTTTTTTTTACCATTCTTTACTTTAAAATAAACTCTGAAATGTAAGATAATTTGTTAAAAAATTTAAATTAATATGCATACCTTTTAAAGTTTTCATTATTTTTCTTGTTGTGAAAATAAAATAAGTTTCTTTATGTAGTATCTTTGCAAATGGATTTTGTTTTAATAAGGTAAAATCTCCCCTAGTCTAGATAAGGTGTCCTAAAACCTTTAATAAAAAAATATAGTTTTCTTAAGAATTGTGATGAAATATAAATTCATCAGTATTATTTACAGAATTCTCATTTATACTGGCCACTATATTAAAAGGTAACTAAATTTTGAATACCAGGGCTCTAAAATCTCCTCACATGCCAATAAAATGATTTTAAAACACAAAAGGTTTAAAGGCCTGACATACTATATATTTTCCTGTTTATTGTCCGTATCTCTTCAACTCCTCAATATTCAGTAAATATTCAGGGGTGGGGAAGAGAACAAATGCAGGCAGGTGTACTTAGAAGAGTTATATAGAGAGTATATTTAGAAGGATTATAACACTCCCTTCTATACTTCCATCATCCAACTCCTACCATTCACAACCTAATCTAGATCAGGGATGACCAAACCAATCCATTCCAGGTTACATTCCCATCCTGCTTGATAGCCACACAGATTATTAAGAGACCAAAGTGGGCCTGACCTGTATTCTCAATAATGAAGACCAAAGGGAGACTTATAATAGTTTCCTGGGACAATACATATTTGAAGATATCATCTTACTGCAAGACATTACACTTTCTGTAAAAACAAAATGAGTTATCCCTATCCATTTATGTTTGGCAATAATGTAAAAGTATGACTCGAAGGAAAGAAAATTCATTAGGGATTCCACCTTGAGATTGTTCAATGAGATGTTGCAGGAGACTAAATGTAACTCTTAGAAAATGTGAGAAAAAGCCTTTTATGTCTTAAGAAAATACTGTGTTGCCTAGCTCCTGCCTGGGTAGTCACATTCCTCACAATAAAGCTTCTGCTAACTATATGGAAGAGTGGGCAAAAGGTAAAAACCTGGCAAAATCTGCAGTAGACAATTCCTAGTATAGCTGGCACACTCACTACCAAGAGGCTCCTAGAATACCTAGATATGGCAAGGACCAGGCTAAAGCCCTCTAAAGGTGCCAATCAAGAACGGCGAGAATACTCAACACACAAGTTAATAAATCCCTGGGTTCACATTCATGGCTCATTAGAGGGGATGTAACTTTACAATCATTAAGTTCCACATCCCAATTTTAGAAGGAAGGAAACTAAGGCCCAAGGACTTGACTATACTGCAATGTAACAGAATTGCAATTTAAGCCAGGATCCCAGATTCTCCTTCCACTGAACTCTAAAAACACACTCACTTAGGGGCACCTGGTGGCTCAGTTGGTTAACTGTCTGACTACTGGTTTCGGCTCAGGTCATGATCTCACAATTCATGTGTTCAAACCCCACATCAGGCTCTGCACTGGCAGTGAAGAGCCTGCTTGGGATTCTCTCTCCCTCTCTCTCTGACCCTCCCATGTTCTCTCTCAAAATAAATCAATCAACTAAAATAAAAAATACTCTCACTTATATTGGCATTTTGGAGAGGAAAAATGTGTACACAAAACACACTACATTTCTTCACTCTAATACTTATAATTTAGTATATTAAAAATATATTTAACATGGAAAATCTGGTCTCAAACTAAACTTTTAGATTGAATCTCTAAAGTTCTTTAACCTACAAGTTATTTATAAACACGTAACTCCTTTAAAAACTCTAAAAATCATTTCTTCCCTCATCCCACCCCAATTTAATAATAACTCCTTTCAGGGCCTAGATGTAAATTCAATTTTTTACACTATACAGTGTCTTCTCGCACATCTAGAACAGCCTCTCCTTAGCTACAAGAATAACAAAAGATGAACTTCTGATCCAGGAGGGGCCAGAAAACTAAACTTAAACCCACTATACCACAGATTTTAAAAAAAACTTTTTTTTAATGAAATTTCTTTGGTAATGTTTTTCACATCACCACCTTAAAATAGCTAAAACGGAAGGAAAAACAATGTATCTTATTGTAGCATGTTAGGAAGTAGCGTATTTTAATAATTAAAAGGCCTTTGCTGTCTTCACCCTTTACTTGAGCACACATTTAAGTTATTGGGGATTTCTCCCCCTTCGGGAACACTTTTTTTTCCAAAGCCCGTTTAACAAGTTTCATTTTCCTGTTAATTTGATATAGCCTATTTTCAGTGCTATAAAATCAAAGCGTAAGCATTAGGAATTCATCTTTTTGTTAAAGGTCCTGGTCTCTCCTTAAACAATTTCATCTTTGATGGAGGCCACAGATCAGTGTTCTCCCTTTAACAATTCCTCATCTTGCCTGTCCTCACTACAGGTATTGTTTGGAATTACTCTGCTATGGGCTTCAATACATTAGATCTCCTCCGTCTCAACTATAAATCAGAATTCAAGCTTGATAGCAGCTGCCACTGTCCAGACATGTGGCTGGTGGGTGTCATTGTCTTTTTCTTTTTCCCCATTTCAAAACCTCCCTTTCTTGTCATAAAGCCAGCATATTTAAAGGTCCTTTACTTCCTCGCCTTTATATCGCCACCCCCACCCCTTAACCTCTGGTCTTGTTCTTCCAGGTCAGCCCAGTCACAGACAACATCACTCTGTTTTTCTCGTGGCGGAGGCGGAGAAATGTCAGAATGGGCTACACCTCTTGTAAACCCCTGCTCAAGCCTGTCAACAAGGGAACAACTTCGGCCTATCTTCCCAAAGTATCACACCAAACGAGAAAGTTATCGAAATTACGATACGGAATCCTTCCCACGCCCAATCTTGACAAATCAGCTCCACCTCGATTTCCAAGCTAATAAACAACGGCTCATCTTCTGCTCGTCACAAAGGGTGATATCCTGTCCACACCGCACGGTCCACCAGCAAGATCTTCTCATACTCTCAAGTCGATTCCAAGCCCTGCCGCGTTCCCCGAGCAGAGCTAACTGCCCTTCCTCCTCCACCCTGCCTCTGCCCCACATCCAGCCGAGTTAGTGTCAACTCCAGCCAGGGAGCAAAGAGCTTCGTGAGGGCTCCCTGAGGTCAGCGGCGCCGGCTCAGGGCAGCCCCAGACGACCCCACCTCCCGAGGCGGCTGCCGCGCCGGCCGCCCCTACCCCCCGCCCCGGGCCTCCTCCCCGCTCACCTAACGCCACCTCGCACGCTTTGCGCAGCTGGGAGTGATGCGCCTTCTTCACTTCCTTGTCGGCCAAAATCTTTTCCAGGGCCCGGGTCAGGAACATGTTCTTCGTCTTCTTCCCCTCATACATGGACGCAGAGAAGGAGGCGGCGGCTCGTCCGACCCGCGGCTCCCAGCGGCTGGAGGGGAGGGGTAGGAGGAGGGGGAGGAAGCGAAGAGAGAAAGGAGAGGGGGTGGAAGTGGAGGAGAGGAGGCGTGGAGGGCAGCGGCAGGATCAGGAAGGGGCGGGCAGGTGGGAGCAGCCGCGGTGCAGGCGAGGGGCACGGAGGTCTTCACCGCCTCTAAAGAGGCCACCCCTAGAGGGCCGCGCCCGTCGGACCTCTGCTCTCCCGGCCTGGGGTCGCTTCCCGGCCACCCCCCTCACTCGCCCCTCCGGCCCAGGGGCGGCGAGGGAGCCCAGCCTGGGCAGCCGTCTGCCGGGAGCCGAGGGACGAGGCGGCGGCGGCTCAGAAGCCCGAAGAGAGCACGGCTGCCCAGGCTACTGTGGGGATTAGCACCCGCCGCGGCCGTAGACTGGCCTCCATCACCGCCGACCTGCCCCGGCCGCCATGTTGGGAGGAAACGACGCGTCACGCAGCGGCCGAACGGCTGCAGAGGAGGAAGCGGCGGCGGCGGCGGCGCTGCCTGCCCAGAGCTGCCGCGGCTCGGGGAGGCTGGGGGTGGAGGGCGGCGCGGGAGGAGAGGCCCGAGCCGCAGCGCTACGGTGGCCCGGCGGGGCCTCGCCGCCTCCCGCGTTCGCCTGCAGGGCGGCGTGGGGCGTGGCGGGCGTCCTGCGGCGCTTGGCAACTCCGGGCCGCTCCACGGCTGGTCAGAGGACCCGCGGTATCCTTACTCCCACCCGGTGAAAAGGACTCCAGGCTACGCTGCTTCCACTTCGACTTCCTGAAGATCCCGTTAGTGAAAGCGCAGTCCCTTCCGCTCCAGGGATCGCGGAAACACTCGCATCGCCCATTCTCAGCCGCACAGTGTTTCCACCTGCCGCGCTCTACTCTGTTTCCTTACCAGATGCGTGAAATGGCTGTCCAGGACGGTGCCCTCAGTCTACCTCAAGGAGGAGTTTATCTTAAGAAGAGTAAACTAAAACCAATTTGACATGGATTCAGGCATGTTCCACTTTTTTTTTTAATCTCTGTAGGATTAGTCAGTAAACTCTAGATTTCAGATCTCTTCTGAATTACGTCTAAAGATGAGCGAACAGGTAAATGTTTCTGATTGATGAGGTCCCTTAGAGCTCTGTGTTTCTGTGCTTTTAATACTAAGATGCGGTCCAGGACACGAAAACTAGTTTAAGAATAGAAAAGCTTTAAATACAGATTACCACAAACATGTGACCATGTGTCTGCTTTGGTACCAAAAAAATAATTAAAATTTCTACAGTGTTTAATTCAAAGCATACAATTATGAAGAATACCATAAAATATATGCAAAGAATTTATATAGTGATTTAGGTGCATGTCTACAAGTTCAAAGCTCCTGGCTCTCAGTTAAGAGGATCTCTCACTTCTGATCTGTTCTATTGCCTTGACTAGGGACTTGTCCTAATGCAACCAACCAAACCCACAAACAGAGAGGCTGTGAAGTGGCAAGATTTGGGACAGGCTAAAAACCATGCGAACTAAAAGTAGAAACCTTGAAGGCAACCCTGAATTAAAGTGGACAAGTAGATTAATTTTTAAAACTGAGAAATAGATACATAAGTTCATTAATTTCAAAGACTATTTCTACATTCTTAAGAGATTGGAAGGGCACCTGGGTGGCTCATTTGGCTAAGCGTCCAACTTCAGGTCATGATCTCATGATGATCTCATGGTCCGTGGGTTCAAGCCCGGCGTCGGGCTCTGTGCTGACAGCTAGCTCAGAACCTGGAGCCTGTCTCCGGATCCTGTGTCTCCCTCTCTCTCTGTCCGTCCCCTGCTCACGCTGTCTCTCTCTCTCTCAAAAATAAATAAAACATAAAAAAAATTTTAAATAAAAAAAGAGATTGGAGATTTAGTATACTAGATCAGACATAATACTGATTTCTATGTACACTCAAATTATAAAATTTGTTTTAGAACAAACCCCATTTCTAATTTATCTTTGTTTCTTCATGCCAGTGTTTGTGCCAGGTACTGTTGAAAGTGCCAATCACCAAATCTATTTACTCTTCTTCCTCAGTGCAGGCATATATTGTGTTCCCCAGCCTCCCTTGCAATTAGGTGTAGCCATCCAGATTTACCTAATTAAAAAAAAAAATAACAATTCCATAATCAATCTTCCATGCTGTTTCCCCTTCTGTGGCCACATGCTGAAGATGGCAGAGCCACAAATTAGAAGGAGCCTGAGCCCCTGAATTACCATTTGGAGGAGAGCCATCCATCCCTCAGGAATATTCGTTTTGGACTTTACATGAGCAAAGTAAATTCTTCAGTTATGTTTAGTAGCTAGCTCTCTCCTAAACAAAACATTTGGCATTCATATAGACAGATCTCTGAGCTTAAAGTGCCCAGAGTCTACTACATATCACAATCTGTAATCATCTTGTCTGCTTACTTGTTTATTGATTGGTTTTGTTTCCCTCAGAAGAGCAAGGACTGCATCTATCTATTTACGTCTCTATCCCTAGGATCTAGTATAGTCAGTGGCATAGAGAAGGTCTTTAGAATGAACTTGAATAGAAACTTAGGTGAATGAAAGATATTGGACTAAGTCAGGCATGGTCCTTACTCCTGTGGAGCTTAGCACATGTAGTAGGGAAAAGGATACTAAACAAGTAAATCACTAGTGAATATATAATTGCAAAATGTATTAAGTATGATGAAAGAATAGAGTGCAATGAGGAGATCTTCAGATTTTGGATTCAGGGATGGCTTTCATCAAGAAGTAACATTTAAATTGAGACCTGAAGGAAGAGTAAAAATTAGCCAGGCTAAGTCAGGCAGGCTTTGGGGGTAAGGGGGAAGCTTGGCAAGTTTCAAGAACTAAAACAAGGTCCTGTGGCTGAAAGTTATCAAGGCAAAATGGTGCCAGTAAGGATAAAGAGGGAACTAGGTACCAGACCATACAGAACCTTGTAGGCCATGTTAAGGGTTTGGGATTTTATTCTAATAGCAGTAGAAACCTAGTGTAAGGTTAATTAGAGAGTGAAGTGATCAGATTGGGACTTAAAAGTAGTCCCTCTGTTGTGTGGAGAGTGGGTTAGAAAGGGACAAGAGCGGATGTGGGCAGAACAGTGAAAAAGCGATTACAACAGAGCAGCATGGCGTGGGCTGGTGTCCAGGACCATTAGGCAAGGTTTTAGAGATTATGCCCTGTGGAAAGATGACAAATAGAGCTCAAGTCCAGTCCCAGCATCTGCCCACGGGAAGGGACTCCTTTTTCTAACTTGCATAAACATTAGATCAGTGGTGTCTGAGTGATGGCCATGGACATGGAGCAAAGTGGACAGATTTGAGATATACTTTGGTGGCATAATGGACAGGACTTAGTAATGAGTTGGGAGTGAAGATAAGAACGAAGAGGTCACCAATGAATGTGCTGTTTCTTACCAGAGCCAAAGAATAAGTAGAAATGCTGTTTGTGGAAATGGCCTAGACTGGAATAGGAGCAGATTTGAGGGCGAGGGTACAGTTTTCAGTTTTAGAAGAATCAGCTGCTCTGAGATATGACCTAACCCTCTCAGACTGGTCTCCATCCTTTCTTCCAGAGGATAATTCATCCTCCTACTTTGCTGAGTCTAGGACTTCACCCCAAAGGTGGTAGTGATGGGAGCAGGGGGTGTGCAGCCTTGGGAGGTGGGCATTCTCATCCAACTTGAAATTCAACATAATAACTCTGACCTTCCTGGAGCAAAAAATTGGGTAAGACTCTAAAACAAAGATATCCTTGGAAGAAAAAGGGTAAGATAATATTTTTAGGCTGTTATTCAAAAGTATGGGGGAGATGGGGAAAGGGGAAGGAGTTAGGAGGTACTAGGCTCAGGCAATTTTTACATGCAATGTTGAGTGTATTTCCCTGTACATGTTTCCCTTTTTTTTTTTTTTAAATTGTTATTGCTGTTTGGTGCTTATCCAACCTATTTAAATTCAATCTGAGTATTCACTTGCATTTGACTCATTGCTGTTTTTAAAACATTCAAATTCTTCTGAAAATGCCTATCATCCTCTAAATTTTAAAATATATTTTTCTTGCAGTGCCTGGGTGGCTCAGTGCCTTACGCATCTGACTCTTGATTTCAGCTCAGGCCATGATCTCACAGTTTGTGGGATCCAGCCCTGTGTCAGGCTCCTGACAGCACAGAGCCTGGTTGGGATTCTCTTTCTCCCTCTCTCTGCCCCTCCCCTGCCTGTGCTCTCTCTCTCAAAATAAATAAATATTTTAAAAATAATAATAAAATAAAATAGGTTTTTCTTACACATGATTGCTTTTCCTTAGTCCATTCTTAACCCTCAGTCTACAGTCTCACCTTCCTATCACTTAATTGCCCCTCATCATTTTCCCTTTCGTATATAACTTTGTTATATATTAGCTGCCTTTTTTCTTTGGATAATATTCCCACTTTGATTCCAAAGAGTCAAATAATATCAAACAATAAAAGACTTTGACCTGGGTTTTAGCATCTTGGTTGGTGTGATTTATCATCATCCTTTTAAATATAGATAGAAGTTCAGAGTAACATGAAAATTAAATAAAATTAGAATAAAATGTTAATTAAAGCTGAGCATACCTGATTGATGTTAAAAGCCAATATTCGTTAACATTAAAAATAGCATCATGTTCACTTGACTAAAAAAGTAGTCTTTCAAGTGATCTCTAAATTCTATTAGCTTTCAAAACATTCCATCATCTGACCCTTCCCTGACTCTCCAACTAATTTCTCTATAGTAATGGTAATAATAATTACCATTTAAATAGAGCTTATTATGAGCCAGGCACAGTAACCTAAATGAAGTTTCCATTATTATCCCTGATTTATAGATGAAGAAACAGACAGACAGAATTTAGATACTTTGCCCAGCCGTACAATTAATAAGTAGTGGCACCAGGATTACAGTTTCAAAAGTTTGGCTCCAGAGCCTATAGACTATACTGCTTCTCTAAACAATCTGTTCTCATAACCTTTCCCGTCTACTACTCTCCTAAAATACATACATAGGCACTCAAGTTCCAGCCCTTCCTGCAGTGCAGCCTTCTTCCTTTCATCCCCACACCACATACAAACACCAAGTTCTTCTGCGTCCGCATGCCTTTGTTCATCTTTCAGCAATCTAGAGTACCCACTACCACCTTGCTTTTGTTTGCTCTCTTCAGAGGCTTCCCAACCTTCCAAACCTCATCAAAATCCATCACCTTCTAAGTCTTCTATCTCCAACGGCAACAATCCCTCCCTCCTCTTCCTTTATAACATCATCTACGTAAACTGCACACCTATTCTATATCCATGGTAGTGTTTAATGAGGCTGCAAATTTTTGAAGACCAAGGATATAAGGAAAGATAAAGCAGGCAACTTAGTAAAAAAAAAAAAAATAGGGAAAACTGATTAAACAGAACCGTATCAGTTTTCCTGAAACCATAACAATGACAAAAAAGCCATATACAAAGCAAGTCAAATCTGCTTTCTTGATTTTCATGTGAATAGGCTTCTAAGCTAATTCGATATTCCTCTTTTATCAGTCAGCTTGTTTCAATCTTGTTAAATAAGGAAATAAGTGAATAGTGTCTTCAGACTCAGGTCCTGCTCATTGTTCTGCAGGAAAAGTATCAATACACTGGACAGGACAGACAGAAGGAAAACATGGTAGATTGAAGAATTTGATTTAGAAAGAAAAGATAAGAGAAGCAAGCTAATTTTTATTAAATGAGAGACTTCTTATGGTATTTGATAATCGCAGTGAAGTTTCAAGAAAATTACAATGTTGCAGAAAAAATTATAAACCTAGAGCAGGAAGTTGGAAGTAATAGATTTTTTTCACGAATTTTAAATCATTAAGTGCTAATGTTTTATGGAGTAATAAACTGAAAGCATAAGCACTTAAATTTTCTTAAAGTATTTAAGCTACATAATTCTCTAGAGGGGTAGAAAGTACTTACTTATAATCCATGGTACTATTCTGTTCTCTTTCCTGTATATGTAATTATAAGTGTTCCGGGAAGGTCACATTAATGGTAGCTACTACATATTAGGTGTTTACTTTGTATGAGTCCCTTAACAAGCATTAACTCATTTAATCCTTACAACAACTCAGCCATGTGTATGGTATTATTGCTCTTTCACAAACGAGGGGAAAAAAGGTTAGAGAACTTAACTGCCCAAGGTTACAGAACCAAATATGTTTGTCACTAGCCGGAGTTCATGCATGCTCTTAACCATTGTTCTATCCCAGATATTTCTTCTTAGTTGCATATTTGTATATATCTATTTGAAAATGCTTTTTCACCAACATTGTGCCATAATTATTTTAAGGCAGGACTACATCTTTGCTTTGAAACTACTCTCACCACCTAGTACATTGAACTGTTAAACATAAATGACTAAGTGGGCATTACTTTTCTAGATGTCAGGTGTTTTGTTTTTTTTTTTTTTATTAGAATTGGAAATTTTTATTTTTTTTACTTTTAAAATTTTTTTAGTATTTATTTTTGAGAGAGAGAGAGACAGAGCACCAGCGGGGAGGGGGCAGAGAAAGAGGGAGACACAGAATCTGAAGCAAGCAAGCTCCAGACTCTGAGCCGTCAGCACAGAGCCCAACATGGGGCTTGAACTCATAAACTGTGAGCTCATGACCTGAGCCGAAGTTGGACGCTAAAGCGACTAAGCCACCCACGTGCCTCGGGAATTTCTTTTAAAAGACTGCCTTTTAAAGAAATTGAAATGTAGTTTGAAACTTTTTGGAAAAAGAAATCTCTAAGCTCAGTTAATTTTACTAGTAAATTCTATCAAACATTTGAAGAAGAAATAACACCAACACTATCTCTTTGAGAAAATAGAAGAGGATGGAACAATTCTCAACTTACATTATGAGGCCAGCATAACCCTGAAATCAAACCTCAATAAACAGTGCAAAAAGAAAGAACCACAGACCAACATCCCCTAGGAACATAAATGTAAAAATATAGAATATTGGCAAATCAAATTTAGCAACATAGAAAAGAATAATATGCCATAACCAATGGAGGGAAGGTGTGGATTCATCTTGGGAATGAAGGCTGTTCAATATTAGAAAAATCAAGCAATGTAATTGACCACATTGGCAAACTAAAAATAACTACATTTTTTATCATATCATTTGATAGGAAAAAGATTTGACAACATTCAACATTTATTCATGGTAAAAACTCTCAGCAAACATTTTCAACCTGATTAAGAACATTCAAAAAAAAAAACAAATATAGCCAACATCATACTCAATTGTGACAAAATTCAATGGTGAAATGTTGAACGCTAAGGTCAGAAACAAGGCAAGGATGTCCATTCTCACTACTCCTATTCAATATCATACTGGAGGTCCTGGCCAATACAATAAGGCAAGGGAAAGAAAAAGCACAGAGATTGGAATGGAAGAAACAAACCGTTCTTACTGACAGTTAACATAATTGCCTATGTAGAAAATCCCAAGGAAGCTACTGAAACTCCTAGAACTTATGATAAATAAGTTTAACAAGGTGAGGATACAGAGTCAATGCACAAAAACCTATTGTATTTTTATATATTATTAATGGACAATTGGAAACCAAAATTTTAAAAATCCCATTTATAGCAGAGTCAAAAAATGAAATGTTTGACTATAAATCTAACAAAACATATACAGGATCCTATGCCGAAAACAACAAAATGCTCATGAAGGAACTCAAAGAAGATCTAAATAAATGAAAAGACATGTTCATGGACTGAAAAACATTGTAAAGATGTCAACTAATCTTGGGTTTAGCACAATTCTAATTATGTAGTTATAGAGAAGCTTATTATAAAATGTGCATGTAAAGGCAAACCATACAAAGTTACAAAACTTTTCGGTTTTTTTTCTTTAATTTTTAATTTTAATTCCAATTAGTTAACATACAATGTTACATTAGTTTCAGGTGTGTAATATAGTAATTGAACTGTTCCATACATCACCCAGTGCTCATCACAAGTTCACTCCTTAATCCCCATCAACTATTTAACCCATCCCCCTACCCACCTCCCCTCTGGTAACTATCAGATTGTTCTCTATAGTTAAGAGTCTGTTTCTTGCTTCATCTCAACAATTTTTAGTTTTTTCATATGATTGGAATTTTTAAGATTTACTTTCTTGGCAATTTTCAAACATGCAATATAATATTATTGACTATAGTTACCACACTGTACATTACATCTCCATGATGTATTTACGACTGGAAGTTTGTACCTCTTGACTCCCTTTACCTGTTTTGCCCACACCCCAACATCCTGTACCCTAGGAACCACCCTTCTATTTTCTGTATCTGAGTTTTTTTGTTTTGTTTTTTAGATTTCATATATAAGTAAGATAACAGATACCTCAGTTTCTCTTATTTCACTTAGCATAATACCCTCAAGGACCATCCCTGTTGTCAAAATGGCCAGATTTCATTCTTTCGCATGGCTGAGTAGTATTCCACTGTGTGTGTGTATGTATGTGTATACCACATCTTTATCCATTCATCCATCATTGAGCATGTGGGTTGTTTTCCCATCTTGGCTATCATAATGCTGCAGCAAACATAGTGATGCATACATCTTTTCAAATGAGTACTTTTGTTTTCTTTGGATAAACACCAAGATGTGGAATTTCTGATAGTTCTATCTTTAATTATTTGAGAAACTTCCATCTATCTGTTTTCCATAGTGCATGCACCTAATTACATTTCCACCAATAGTGCACAAGAGTTCCCGTTTCTCCACACTTCTTGCCAACACCTGTTATTTGTTCTCTCTTTTTTTTTTTAAATAATGGCCATTCTAACAAGTGTGAAGTGGTGTTTCTTTGTGGTTTTGGTTTGCATTTCCCTGATTTTTAGTGATATTGAGTATCTTTTCATGTGCCTGTTGGCCATCTGTAGGTCTTCTCTGAAAAAAAAAAATCTATTCAGATCTATTGCTATTGAGTTATAGAAGTTCCTTATATATTTTAGATAGTAATGACTTATTGAATATATGATTTGCAAATTTCCTCCCATTAAGTAGGTTACCTTTTCTTTTTGTTGATGGTTTTGTTTGATGTGCAGAAGCTTTTTAATTTGATATAGTCCCACTTGTTTATTTTTGCTGTGATTGCCTTTGCTTTTAGAGTCAGTTCTAAAAAATCATCACCAAGACCAAGGTCAAGGAGCTTATTACTGCCTAGGTCTTCTAGAAGCTTTAGGTTTTCAGGTCTTTGAGTTAACTTTTGTGTAGGGTCTAAAATTGTAGTTATTATTTTGCATGTGGCTGTCCAGTTTTCCCAATACCAAATATTAAAGAGAAAGTCCATTCCCCATTGTTTATTCTTGGCTCCTTTGTTGTAAATTAATTGACCAAATATGCCTGGTTCTATTTCTGGGCTCTCAATTCTGTTCCATTGATCTGTGTGTCTGTTTTTGTGTTAATACTGTTGGCAATACCATACTGTTTAATCACTTTAGTTTTGTAATATAGTTTGAAATCAGGGATTGTCATGCCTTCAGCTTTGTTCTTCTGACTCTTGGTTTCAGCTGAGTTCATAATTTCATGGTCATGATCTCACTGTCATTAGATCAAGCCCTGCATTGAGCCCAGTGTGGGGCTCCGTGCTGGGTGTGGAGCCTGTGGAAGCTTCTCTCTCTTTCCCTCTGCCCCGGCCATACCTCCTCCAAAACAAGCCAAACCAAAATAAACTAAAACTTCTGGTAAGTATCTATCCACTTTCATCAAGTCTCCTTGCTTAAGGCCTTTTCCCCCATGCCACCATCATTTAGCTAATAATAAGAGGGATCCTTCTGAAATAGAAGTCAATTCATATCACTCTTACATTCAAACACTTTTCAGTGGTTCCCCATTTTACTCAGAATAAGAGCAAGAGTCCTAACACAAACTTACACAGCTCTATGCAATGTACCTACCCCCTAGTCACTCAACAACTATGCTCTCAGTGGCTTGCTCAGCTGCAGCCACACTGGACTTCTTGCCATTTCCTGAACTTGTCAAATGTGCTCTACTTCCAGATCTTTACACTTGTTCACCATTTCTCATATACTTCTTTATTGCTTTGATTTTTTCCCCTCTAGAATATAAGCTCCTCAAAGACTAGAGCTTTATTTTATTTTTTTGTCTCACTGAATTTATTATTTCTAAGTCTGTATCAGGAAAAGTAAACATACAAGTATTGCTGATTTTCAAATAAACCAAATCACATTTATGCATACTATAAAATAACTTTGAACACAATAATATAAAAAAAGCAACTTAGAATATAATATATAACTTTCTGAATTGTAAACAAATAGATGATGGATTTTCAAAAATTTCTACTATTTTTATGTGTTATAATTAGAGATGAATATAACTGTAAGAATTGTATCTGGATTTACCAAGTTTTCCACAATGAGCACATACTGCCTTTAAAATAAAATATCTTTAAAAGATTATTTATAGTTCATTTGTATGTATTAGCAATAAAAGTCCATTTGATTAATTATGTATTATGTTTCCATATTTATGTTTGGTTCATGGATGGAGTAGTGAATAAGATAGCCATAGTTATAGAGCTTACAGTCTAGTGGGAAAATATGGGCAATTAAAACAAGCAATGGTTTAGTTTGCAAGAGGACTTATGGGAAAATGTTCAGGAACGTAAAACAAAAACTCTGAACCCAGACAGAAGGAATTAAGGAATACTTCTAGGAAGTAGAAGCCACTAAATTGAAAGTCTAAATGTTAGTAGATAATAGGTGAAAATGGAAATGGTGATATTGGTATGGTGCTGTAGGAACCTAAAAGCAATTTAGTACAGCTAGTACTTACAGAGAATGTATATGTCTGTGTATATGTAAGAGGAATTGACCGTATCTGTGTAAGTAGGAAGGTGTAAGATATGAGGCCAGTAATATAATCAGGGTGTAGATAATGAGCTTGAAAACTATGCTCTTATATTTGGATTCTATTTTTTACGGTTTTAAGTAGTGTCTGTACCTAATGTGGTACTCGAAACTACAACCCCGAAATCAAGAATTCCATGCTCCACTGACTGCTCAATTTTTTTTCTTTTCTTCCTTTCTTCCTTTTTTTTTTTTTTTAAGTAGGCTCCATGCCCAATGTGGGGCTAGAACTCATGACCCTAATATCAAGAGTTGAATGCTTTACTGACTGAGCTAGCCAGGCACCCCTCAAAGGCTAGACCTTTAGTTATTGCTATATTTCCAGTGCCTAAAAACAGGATTGTTGATGAATAAATGAATGAATGAATGAATGAACCAACATTGATCCTGTCTTAAGTCTACTTGGGCTGCCATAACAAAATATCACAGAGTAGGTGGCTTAAACAACAGAAATTTGTTTCTTAGTTCTGGAAGTTGGAAGTCCAAGATCAGGTGCTAGCTGATTTGGTTTCTGGTGAGAACCTCTTCCAGGCTTGCAGATGGTTGCCTTTTCCCTGTGACTTTGAATGACCTTTCCCCAGTGTGTGCATGAGAGATCTCCACCCCCTACTTCTTATGAGGCCACCAGTCCTATCAGATTAGGATCCCACCCTTATGACCTCATTTAGCCTTAAAAGCTATATCTCCAAATAGTCATGTTGAGGGTTAGGGCTTCAACATATGAATTTGGGGGTGACACAATTCAGTCTGTAGCAGATTTAACAATCAGTTTACTTCCACCAAAGAAATTGCCCTGTTAGGCTGCATTTTCTTTTTAATTCTTATCCCATTCAATGCTGCATCTGGTATTTATTTTAACATAACTTCCCCTAGACAAAACTGCTGTAGCCAGGGGATGGATGTCATTTGATATGCTCTTCCCTGGGTGCAGGGTAACTCTGGATATGGAGAGGTAAGGGCTTGCACTAGGTCTTTCACAGCCAATTGTCCGATGTCCTAGGATATAGATTTTTAAATATTGAAGAAAAAAAATTAGGGTGTTTGTTGCAGTTACTTCTCATTCCCTTATCTTCCTTGACTTGGGCCTTGGATGAAATGCTACTTTATGAAATACGAGGTAATTAGAGCTGCTCTGAAACGCTATGTGTCCACACCACAGAGCAGTGCAGAAATCTTTCCTGTTTGCCAATTGCTTCTGCAGTTGAGTATTAGGAACAACTTAGAAATACATTTAATCAAACTGTCTTTCTTCAAGTATTGTATATCTCCTTATTGTAAGAATTGTGTTTTGTTTTGTTTTTAACCCTGGTCACTAGAATCATCTATGGACAAGCTTCAACATACGGATGCCAGACTCTTTTCTTGACCAAATCCTACTCAGTCTCCTCTGAGTTCTCTTCTTAACCAGGCCTCGACCTTGGCCAGTAAAAACCAGACTCTCTACATTAATGATTTCATCCACTCCCCTGCCCCCTCACCCCATCTTCTGCACAGACTAAGAGACTTGAAGAAACACTAGCATAGTTTCTAACAGCTCAAGGCTGCATCTCTTGAATGATAACAGAAGCCCCCTGAAATTCCTGCCAGAGAAAGCTCAACGCTGCCAGGTGAGTTTACTGTTCATTTTAGCCAAAACCTGGTGATAGGCAGATAGGCCTCTAAACCCTCTCTTACACCAGTTACTTTAGGAAGCTTACAACTATAAATCTTTTCTCTGTCCCTTTTGAGATGTAAAACTCTACCACCCATTCTTTTCAAGAATCTTTCTTTGAAACACAAACATTCAAAAAAGGAACTCTCAACCTAGCTCCCAGTCACAGTAGGGATAAGGGCCTAACTTTGGTGACTCCAGTAGGCTCTAACATGTTCCATCGCCTCCTGCTTTAAAGATAAGAGAAGTTTGTTTCTCCTCTGGGTCAGGGCCAGTAAATGAACCTAAATGGCCTGTCCCACAGACGCTTAACACATCTCAATGTTTTTCCCTTAGCATACCTCAACTTTAAAAACACTCTTTCTCGCCTTCTGTTTTGACAAAGTTGATTTTAGTTCATGCTGGATCTTTCTCCCTATTTCAATAGTTATTACTGAATAAAATCTATCTTTACTGCTTTAACTAGTGTCCAGATTTACTTATCTTTGACAAGACCAACCCCAGAGAGTTTGTTTCAGTGGATCTAGAGTGGGGCCAAGGTATCAGGATTTTATAAAACTTCCAAAAAGAGCCCTCTGATGCAGTCAGGACTGTGAATAACTGCTTTAGGTCCATGGCTCTCAAAGTGTGGTCTCTGGACCAAGGATGTTATCTTCATCACCTGGGAACTTGTTAGAAAGGCAAATACTTAAGTCTCACTCCAAACCAATGGAATCTAAATCTCTGAGGGTAGGGCCCAGCAATCTGTGTTTTAACAAGCCCTTGTGGGTAATTCTGATGGACTAAAGTTTGAGCACTATTGTTGCAGAGGGTTAAATTTGCTCCATGAAACATAATTAGGATTTGGTTAGTTAACTGTGACTGGGCGCCTAGTTATGTCAGTAAACATTAACCTGAAGAATGTGTATGAAAAATTTCCTATTCTTGCTCCACTCCTTCCACCTCCTCCCTCCATCCGCCCCCCCTCCCTCACCACCACCACCACCGTGCTGTTTTCTCTCAAAATGAAAGCTAAAAGGATCCTGGTCCTCCAAAGCTCTTAGAAAACTTCACTAGTCTTTGAAATTATAACACAATTGCTACATGGCCATGACAAAATTGGCCATTGGAAAGGGTGAGTGGAATCTAGAGCTTATGAAATGGATTGTCATCTTCTTCCCTTTAAAAATTCCCAAGTATCCTAAAATTCATTCTTTGGCTAACATTTTTGTAACTGGATATTTGTTTTGGAGAGAGAGACTTGAAAAGACAAAAATGATTATATTATATGTAACTGCCTTTCCTTTCTATTTAAATAGATGAAGATTAAGTGAGTTTGGTCCCAGAATATGCAGCATGAGGCCTTTGTGAGCCTCTTCCTTCTTACCACCAGAGAGCAGGAGGGATGCTAGGGATGCTGGTAACCGTAACCATTCCTTCCTGACAGACAAGGTCATTGAGAGAGGGTACAGAAACAATGACTGTATTTTTCTACATTCTGCTCTAGCCAGTGACAGACAGTCCTGCCCCTTCAAGTGCATTCTTTCATCTCATTTGGAAAAACATATCTATATGGAAAAACACATTCCACAAAAAGAAGTCTTTACTTCTGGAAACATTTGTTTCAGGAAAAGAAAAGGGGTATGAGGAAGCTTTATTTTGGCCAAATATATTCTCCTGTTTTTCTAAGTTAAATATGTAGTTTTGCAAAAAATACACACACACACACACACACACACAATTCTTTCAAAGAATAGAAAATAATCCTTAACTTTGGAGACAAACAGATTTGGGCAAAAGAGAGACCTCTTTTTATTTTTTTACGTTAGGATTTTTATTTTGTAAACATAATAGTTTCTAGAGTTTTGCCTCACTTAGGGCAAATTAGCAATATAATTTGGGAAGATGCCATTCCTGGAAGACATCAACCTTCGAGTTATGACCTCGAAGAATTATCAGACCACTTATCCTTCAAACAACCAATGTGCTCATGGGAAATATAGTTTTCACTTATATTAATGCATCTTTTAACTGGCTTTGGAACTCTTCAATAACTGCCTGTAAAGAGTCTCAAATCTAGCTTGAACTACCATTGCCTCATTCAGCTGATCATTAGAGCCAACAGGTTAAACCAGTTTCCCAGAATCTGTCTATTCCCCCCCTTCCAACACCACCATGTTTTAGCTGGCAAAAGTAAGCCCAGTTGGAAGAGGCAGGGGTTGTTTCTCCTCAGTTGAAGATTATTATTTCCCTGTACTGCCTCGCCTGTGATATTATCCACCAACCCACCTTGAAATCCTAGAGACATTTCTACAAGGTTCATTACTCCACTTCATTAAGCAACAGGTCATTCTAGTTAAACCTTAAAAAAAATAGTAGCAGCAAGCAACAATTTTAGTAGCATTTCCTAATTCCAGTCTGTGACATATCCGCGAACTTTCCACATTAAGAACGGTGGTAGTGTGGAAAGAAAATTCTAAACTTTATGAAACCTTGTGACTGTCAGTATTCATGGGTAGAAGAAACTGAAGAAATCCCTGTTCTGTAACTTAATATATGCCTATGTTTTAGTTTACAAAGCCCTACATGTGGCACATTGTAGATATACACCTCATAGGAGGATAAGACAGGTAGCAGTCTCCAACAAACTGACAGTGGGGTCTGAAGGGAGGTGTTAACGTGTAAAACAGTAACTAATTGTGAAGCAGGATGCAATAATCAATAACATAGAGATTTAGGCATAGAGCTAAGGGAGCAAGGAGTCAAAGGTGACCAACCATGGGTCTTGACTGAAGGGAGGTTTTGTGCAGTAGCGTATAAATGTGCAGTAGCATATAAATGTCAAATAAACATACTGTAAGAGGAGAAAGCAGGGCTCAAGTGGAACAGATTCAATAATATGTATGAAAGTCCTTGGCACATGGTTTCCCTTATTGTTGCAAGAAACAGTTGGCATTTGAGTTGAGCTCTGAAGGATAAAACAACTATAAAATGAAGAGAAAGGTATTCTAGCTGAGGGAACAGCATGGAGATGTAAGTTGACAGTGTGAGGGTCAGGAGTGAGGTGGGGAATGATTGATGGTGTGCTTCCAGTCAACTGCCTGGAGAGAGAAAATAGGACATGGGGATTTAGGTTAGACCAAGCACTGGGGGCTTTCTGTAGCATGCCATAGAGTTTGGAGCAAATGAATAAAAAGGTGCTAGGTAACTCCCCACCTCCCCTCTCAGACATACCACCTTTGCTCTGGTCCACAATCACCAAAGGAAAATACGAAAACCAGCATGTTTCAACAAACAAGGACACTTTGTGGCTCCCAAGTGTTGTAATTCGTTATGAAATAGTCCATCATTTCCACCTACCCAGACCCCTCTCCTACCAGTGCCACCACCCCTTCTATGGGTTACAACACCATTAATTCCACCTCCCCATGCCTGACAATCTCCCTCTGAAGCAGTTCAGACTGCCACAGTCACCAAGCACCACAGAGAAAACTCAAGCAAGGGAAATGTGTCAGAAAGTAATTGCACTCTGTCCTGTGGAGAATGTCATGCTTTGTCTGTTAAGAAATTGCGTGGAAAAGATACATATCAGCTGATGGATTTAGATGGTGCCTGGTAGTCAATAAATATTGTTTTGTTTGTAAGTTACTCATCAAAATAAACTCTGCCACTTTTTGTTGTGTGTCTTCATAAATCAATTTTCTCAATAAGTGATATTAAGAACTTTCAGGAACAATTAGGGTGTTTTCAGTTTTGAGCCTAAATGATCAAATTTACCACCTCCCACATTACCATTTTAATGTTTGTTTAATATTAAGAGAGAGAACAAGAGCATAAGCTGGGCAGGAGGGCAGAGAGAGAGATAGAGAGAGAGGGAGGGAGGAAGGGAGGGAGAGGGAGACAGAGGACCCGAAGTGGGCTCCATGATGTCAGCGGAGAGCCTGACACAGGACTGGAACTCACAAACTGTGAGATCATGACCTGAGGCTGAAGTCGCTTAACCGACTGAGCCACCTATGCGCCCCCTCATTACCATTTTAGTATTATTTGGAAAAATAATATACATGAGATTTGTTTCCTAATTAAAAAGATCATATGTATATATTATATAGAATTTGGAAGTAACTTCCTCGCTTTTAAAGTCCTCCACTTAATAATCAGACTCACCTGTATTAGTTTCCTATTGCTACTGTAACTAATTACTACAAATTTAGTGCCTTAAAACAACTCTATTTGTAGGGCACCTGGGTGGCTCAGTCTTGCAACTGACTCTTGATTTCCCCTCAGGTCATGATCTCAATTTCAAGAATTCAAACCTTACGTTGGGCTCTGCACTGACAGTGCTTGGGATTCTCTCTCTCTCTCTCTCTCTCTCTCTCTCTCTCTCTCTCTCTCTCTCTCTCTCTCTCTCTCCCCCTCCCTCTCTCTCTCTCACCCCCAAATCAAAGACTTAAAAACACACACACAGCTCCATTTGTTTATAGTTCTGGAGGTTACAAATCTGATCCAAGTCTCAGTATGCTCAAGGTAAGGTGTCAGCAGGACTGTGTTCATCCTGGAGGTTTTAGGGGAGAACCTATTGCTTTCCCTTGTCCAGCTCATCAAAGCAGCCCACGTTCTTTGGCTTGTGTCCCCCTTCTTCCATCTTGAAAGCCAGCAACTTTCCATCTCTGATCATTCCTCCTTAGTCACAGCTCCCCCATTCTCTCTTCTGCCAACTCTTAAGGACCCTCGTGATTACATTGGGCCTACCTGAATAACCGGAATAACCCAGCATACTCCAGGATAATCTATTTACTGATTAGCACCTGCAAATGTAATGCCTATTGCCAAGTAAAACATTCACAGGTTCTAAGGATTAGGACATGGATATCTTTGGGGGGGCAGGGAGTGTCATTATTCTATCATAACCATAATCTCTATTCAGAATCAATCCTAAATATTTTATTATAATTTCCTAATCTTTGTCAAATTCACATCTATGCAAATATGAACTATATGTAACGGATTGTTCCCCACTTTAATGTGGAATAATGTCCATGTTGGGAATGGGGTTTTCTCAATAGCTATAGACTGTGGTTTCAGTTTTCTGAATAACATGTAGGTCATTCTTTACCGGTTTATAATCAACAAAGCTACTTTGAATGTAATAAGTAGATACTGAAGAGTAGTAAAGACGCCCCCGCCGGTTGCCTTTTCTCCCTTCAGAAGCCAGGGGAAGTGGAATGAATGTATTAGTGTTTGCTGACTTAGGAGCTGGTCGAATTTGGCAAGAAGTTTTAAAACTTTCTTCCTGGGAAGAACAAGAGTTGTTCCAATGAAAACAGGAGGCACTGGCAGTAATGAAACTTGGATATATTCACACTTGTAACACAACGCAGCTTAGCCTACTGAGTTCTGGGGAAAAGAAGAGCACTTATTTATACATTCTAATAATTTGTGTCTGAATGGGCAACTATTTCCTTTCTCTTGCAGTGTTCTATGATTACACAAATGTAAAGAATAGTACTCTTGATGTCAGATTTTTTTTTGCTGGCAGATTACTCATGAGTCATCATCAAAGATTTTTATAGGATTGTCCTCACAGACTATTCTCTAGGTAGGGAGTTGAAAGCAGTATAGCAATTCATTCTTGAAAACTTTTCAAAATGGAAATATCTGTTTGAGTAATCAAGTAAAATCATGTGGAGTTTACTGCAGAATTCTAACTGCAAGGGTATGCCATTTCTTTATAGAGCACCCTTTGCCCAAGGACTGTAAGTCACTAAATTACTAAGTTATCCCTTAAAAGACAAGGAGGAAGTGACATTTTGGTAAAGCTAATCTTATCTGGTGATAAGGGAGAAGGTCTCTCATTCCAACTTTCCTGCCTTTTCTTATCCTCCAAATTCCAAACTGGTGCAAGGATGAGTGGCAACTAAGGCCACATATGGGTGATAATAGGAGTCACTTGTTTTAACTCAGGTGTGACCTGGGGTTTCCTTGTCCCCTGAGGTCTAGATACAATGAAATCAATCTACCAATTCCAAGGCTTGTGGCTGATTTCTCTCAATTCCCCAGGCAGTTTACAGTCTCAAAGGCACCCCTGGCTCCACACTTTTGTGTCCTCAGTTTATGCATTGTTTCAGTGTCCCGTGCTTTGCCTTTGTTCAGCAGCACATTGACTGAGATGTCACATTCAGTTTCTTGTTTTCACCCCTGCCCCCATATACACACCACATGCAAAAGGTGGTTTGCATTCTCTTTACCAAGATGGAAAGACAGAAGTAGAGACCTTGCCAAGGGAATTTCCAGTCCTCCACCCTTCCTCCTTCACCTCATGCCCCAGTTTTATGTCAACATCACGGGGCTCCTCCTCTCTCTTAGAGGCAAAACAAATTCCTCTCATTTTGTCATGCAGAACCGGTCAGTTATTTCTTTTGTTGCCTCAGCACCTTCTCACAGTCCTCAATGCTTACCTACTCCAAATGGTCTAATACTCTTAAGATAAAATATAGAGAGTTGAAATCTTTATTATTCTTAAACTCCAGTGTTTCCAGCCCAGAGGAGACTAATGTTTCTCTTATTCAACACATATTTTTTGTGTGCAGGCATTATTATTAGAGCTGAGAACCCAGCCGGGGAATTAGACATAGTCCTAAACCTCATGGAATTTGTTTAAAACTTTTCTTCTCCATAAGACAAACAATGATATGAATAATTAACAACTGTGGCAAATACCACAAAGGAAAATTGCTGAGTATTACCTCCAAGGGCGTGGTTATGGCAGAAAGGGGTGAGAGTTAAAGGAAGTTTTCCCCTGATGAGTTTTAATGCTCCTAGGATTAGAAAAGCCTGGCTTACTCCTAGATCAATGTTCTTTTCCCTGCAAGAACATTGTGTGTTTCTCTGAAGACACAACTAAGGTAGGAAAGACAGCATTTGTTAAGTTTCTGTCCTGAATTAACAAATCAGTTCAACTAACACTTCTTGAAGGTCTGGCATGTGCCTAGTACCGTGCCAACAGTATAAGTAACTGATCTAGGTTTAAAGGGGATGACAGAAAATATACAACAACAACAACAACAAAAAGAATGAAGTATATTTTTGGATAGTAGAAAGGGCAATAACTGAAAATGCTGGCAGGGTGGGGATATGGTAACAGAAAGCCTTATCAAGTGCAGAAGCCCAGATGGTGAAGACCTTGCTAAAGAGTGTCTAAAGGGGGACAAGATGGCGGAAGAGCAGGGAGCTCTGTAATCCGCGCACGCCCGTATGGATTGAACTGAGAAGGACTGAAGGGATAAAACTTGGATTTGCAAGTGGGGGAAAGAAGAAACAGACGCCAGAAAGAAGACAACCTCAAAGATGCCTGAGTGAGTGACTGTGATCTGGGAAATTAGGGGACGGGCGGTCCCGGTGGT
>CM053569.1:61250799-61311168 GCA_028646485.1 Cryptoprocta ferox | reverse complement strand
GTCATTTCAGGTACAGGATAGAAAATAGATTATTATAAAAAGGTGATAAACAAACAACCCAAACATTTATTTGAGACCAGGAAACTGAAAGGACCTCTTCATGAAAGACTGCCTTTTTGCTGCCTCTGTTATCCCCCACCTTACACATGCCTAATAGAACAGATTATGTATGTCCTCTTTGTAAAAGTCAAGGCATTAATGATTTCTTTGTAGTCTTCCAGCACAATAGAGAACA
This sequence comes from Cryptoprocta ferox, assembly GCA_028646485.1. Taxonomy (NCBI): domain Eukaryota; kingdom Metazoa; phylum Chordata; class Mammalia; order Carnivora; family Eupleridae; genus Cryptoprocta; species Cryptoprocta ferox. Next base: position 61,310,933 of record CM053569.1, on the reverse strand, counting down.
TCTAAGGAGTGACCAGGCAGGGTTATCATCAACGTTTCCCAAAGCCACTGACTCACCAAGACCCCTGGCTCCAGGGCCTATATGATCTACAGAGGACACCTAAACACTCATCTTTGCTCCTGAATGCCTGAGAAGACACAAGCGCGGGACCACAATCCTCAGTAAAAACCCCAGGTCCCAAGCAAAGATGAGGTTCACTGTCCTTTCCTTTCTGAGTCTCCCAGACACTCTGTATCTCCACTCTCTCTAGGTCTTTAATACATTCTGCTTTCACTGCCTCTCGGCTCATATTTGATTTTTATCCTGTGCAAAGCCAAGGACCCTCTTGTTTGGTCCTATGAGAATCCCTTCTGGGTCCTCAGACCCAGCCAGCCTGGATCATATTGATGCAGAGTTGGTTAAATAAATTATGATATGGAATATTGTGAAGTTCTCAAAATGGTGACATGTCTATTGTTGACATGGAAAGATGTCCACATTACAGTAACTGGGGAAAACAATTAGGTTTTACTATAGTGAATGTATAGAGCTTTCATAGATCTGGAAACCATTATATTATTTATCTCTGGGTGGTGACAATATAGAATATTTTCTTTTCAGTTTTGCTTACCTATATTTTCTAGTTTTTCTACTGGAGTAATGAAAAAAGGCAGATAAAAATTAGTTCATGAGACAGAAGATTAGAATATGGCCTGACAGAGAAAACATTTAAATACAGTAATGTGGCATTTTCATTTACTGAGAATTATATTTATAGCTTACTTCAAAACATGAATACTTTGCAGCACATTTCAAATGTTATTCTGTAAAATTTATAATGAAATACTAAAAATGTGATCACAGATATTATTCCCTAAAATTAAAGTTCATAGTATTTCTCTCTTCTCTGCATGTGTCATTGTCTTTGGTCATACATTTTCTCAGACCCAATGTAAAGATTTTTCCTCCCTCAACTGCCAATTTTAGGGAGTGCTCTGACTGTGATGCCTTGATTTTTTAAATTAGGATTAGAAAACATTTCTATCATTGTTCCACTTAAAATTTCCAATAAAAAAATTTGAAGGATGGGTAACTCCAACTCACTGGAATATATCTGAACTCCTGATAACTTTTATGAGTTTTTCCTCTATTTTTGCTCTGGAAGTATTGCATAATTCTAGACTTCTTTTTGTTCAAGGTTTACACTGTTAGGTGATGTTTTAAGTCCCTCAAATAGTAGCTATTCAATAACAGTAGCACACCCAAATGTCAACAGGTCAGTATTTATGATTTTCTGACTGTAGCAGTGTCGGGGGGAAGTTCCTGCAATCTTGGGCTTTCCGAACTCCCTTGGTTAATTCCAAAGGAATCCTCTGAATTTTAAATTTCATATCATGTTTTACAATAGTAGATTGTTACAAATGTAATCCGGTTTTTTACTTATATGCTTGTAAAAACTGAACGTTACTTTTCTTGTTCATTTCTGTTTTTTTTTTTAAATGATTTTCTGTCGCTGTTGTATAAAATAACTTGGATTGCCTAGATTCTCCAGTGATCTGTGTCTATAATCATTTAAAATAAACTATGTAGAAGATAGACAACTTATTAATTGTGCTAAAAGGAAAAGTGCAAATAAACAGCTATTTTAATGGCTAGGCATCTTTAATGCTTTCTGATTCAGTAGCCATAGAGACACCTCTCCATTGGGCCAAAGTGTTGGCACGTAGAGGTCCTTGATAGCAGTCTCTGAAAACGTTTTATAATACAGCTATTGCTATATTATAATTTGTTTATGCAGCTATCAAACTCTGAAAAGTTTTTTTTTTAACAGAACCATGTGTTATTGGTAGAGCAAAGGTACATTTCAGTTCATATGATCATAGTGATGAATTCAAATTTTAGTGGAGTATGAATGAATTGTAGCCATGAGGTTTTACTGTACTACTTTCAGACAACCTCATTTAATAAAAAATGTTACTAGGCTACCTAGCCACTGAAATGCTATAATCCCTTGGTTTATCTCAGAATCTAATAGTCACCACTAGCATTTTTATGAAATTTTATGGTTTCCAAAGCCATCTCACATATACCATGGACACAACATTTCCAAAGAGGTCCTTAAACTTTAGGTGGTAGATATTTAAATAATAATAATACACAGCATCTATTATCTCATGAAGCCTAACTTCTCGGCAGTCATAGCCAGTTTTGAAGACCAGGTGACAGACTTACTAACCTTGTAATTGTTATTTATTTATTTTTATTATTTTTAAAATTTACATCCTAGTTAGCAAATAGTGCAATAATGATTTCAGGAGTAGAATCCAGTGATTCATCCCCTACAAATAACACCCAGTGCTCATCCCAACAAGTGTCCTCCTTAATACCCCTTGTCTATTTAGCCCATCCCCCCACCCAAAACCCTTCCTGCAAACCTCTATTTATTCTCTCTATTTAAGAGTCTCTTCTGTCTTGTCCCCTTCCTGGTTTTTATGTTATTTTTGCTTCCCTTCCCTTATGTTCATCTGTTTTGCATCTTAAATTCCACATATGAGTGAAGTCATAGGATATTGGTCTTTCTCTAATTTCACTTAGCATAGTACACTCTACTTCCATACACACTAGTTGCAAATGGCAAGATTTCATTCTTTTTGATTGTCGAGTAACACTCCATTGTATATATATACCACATCTTCTTTATTCATTCATCTGTCAATGGACACTTGGACTCTTTCCGTACTTTGGCTATTGTCGATAGCACTGCTATAAGCATTGGAGTGCTTGTGACCCTTTGAAACAGCACACCTATATTCTTTGGATAAATACCTAGTGGTGCAATTGCTGGGTCATAGGGTAGTTCTATTTTTAATTTTTTGAGGAACCTCCATACTGTTTTCCAGATTGGCTGCACCAGTTTGCCGTCCCACCAGCAGTGCAAAAGGATTCCTCTTTCTTCACATCCTCTCCAACATCTGTTGTTGCCTGAGTTGTTAATTTTAGCCATTCTGACAGGTGTGATATGGTATCTCATTGTGGTTTTGATTTGCATTTCCCTGACGATGAATACTGTTGAGCATTTTTTCATGTGTCAGTTAGCCATCTGAATGTCTTATTTGGAAAAGTGTCTATTCATTTCTTTTGCCCATGTCATCACTGGATTATTTGTTTTTTGGGTGTTGAGTTTGATAAGTTCTTTATAGATTTTGGATACTAACCCTTTATCTGATGGTTCATTTGCAAATATCTTCTCCCATTTAAAAGGTTGCCTTTTAGTTTTGCTGATTGTTTCCTTCACTGTGCCTATGATTTTTTATCTTGATGAGGTCCCAATAGTTTATTTTTGCTTTTGTTTCCCTTGCTTCCAGAGACATGTTGAGTAAGAAGTTGCTGCCACTGAGGTCAAAGAGGTTTTTGCCAGCTTTCTCCTTTAGGATTTTGATGGCTTCCTGTCTTATGTGTAGGCCTTTTATCCATTTTGAGTTTATTTTTGTGTGTGGTGTAAGAAAGTGGTCCAGGTTCATTTTTCTGCATGCTGCTGTCCAATTTTCCCAACACCATTTGCTAAAGAGACTTTTTTTTTTCCCATTGGATATTCTTTTCTGCTTTGTCAAAGATTAGTTGGCCATATGTCTGTGGGTCCATTTCTGGGTTCTCTATTATGTCCCATTGATCTCTGTTTTTGTGCCAGTACCATACTGTCTTGATTACAGCTTTATAATACCTCTTGAAGTACCCAATTGTGATGCCTCCAGCTTTGGTTTTCTTTTTCAGGATTGCTTTGGCTATTTGCGGTCTTTTGAGATTCCATACAAATTTTAGGATTGTTTGTTCTAGCTCTGTAAAGAATGCTGGTGTTATTTTGATAAGGATTGCATTGAATGTGTAGATTGCTTTGGGTCGTATAGACATTTTAGCAATATTTGTTCTTCCAATCTATGAGCATGGAATATTTTCCCATTTTTTTGGTGTCTTCTTCAATTTCTTTCATGAACTTTCTATAGTTTTCAGTGTATAAATTTTTCACCTCTTTGGATGAAACTTGTAATTGTTAATGACTGAAGTAACAACTTAACAGGTTTTTGGTCCAATCAGCATTGAAGACCTTCTATTTGTAGGAACCAGTATAGAACTTGAAGAGTATGATTAAAGTGTTTGGGGTTCCTGGGTGCCTCAGTCGGTTGCGTGTCTGACTTCAGCTCGGGTCATGATCTCATGGTTTGTGGGTTTGAGCCCCATGTCAGGTTCTGTGCTGACAGCTCAGAGCCTGGAGCCTGCTTCAGATTCTGTGTCTCCCTCTCTCTCTGCCCCTCCCCTATTCATGCTCCTTTTCTCTCTCTCTCTCTCTCTCTCAAAAGTAAATAAAAACATGAAAACATTTAAATAAATAAAAATTAAAAAAAAACTGCTGCTTTCAAGAGGCTTGCAATAAAATAAATTTTAAGCAACGAATCACAATATGAATTAGAATGACAAATAATCGAATTACATTTATGGAAATAAAAAGAACAATGAATTTTTACAAGATCAAGGAAAGCTTCAAAGCAGTGGTATTGGATCCAAGTCTTATTAACACACACACACACACACCCCATCAGAATCGTCATTGAAAGAAACTGTTTAGGAGACTGTTTTCATTCCAAAGAAATGATCGCTAATCAAAATATTTTAGAAATTGCCTCTAGATACCCTTTTTGAGTCACAGAATAATCAACTCTATTTCACTGTAGACACACTTAGTTTTAGTATGCTGCCCACTGGTCAGCTTCAGCAGATAAGCATTTATTCCTCTAAGGGAGAAATGTTATCTGGAGCCCAGGATACATTGGCCTCTCCTCCCATTTCTCTGTGATTTGCAGAGAAAGGAAGGATATTTCTTGGAATGTACAGACCTTTCTCAAAGAGAGCTTTGTTGTGTCTGCCATCAAGCCTTGATGACCTGTAGAAGTTCAGAAACAGTTGCTGGTGTGAAAGAGGCAAGCTTATCTTAAGTGGAAATATTTAGCCTTCGATAAGATAAGAATGTTCAGCACCATGTAAATGCAGATTTCAGTAATTTTCTCTAAACTTTATTGCATATAAAGGACAGAAGAAAGAGGATCTGTTCTTATTTTATGTACGATTAAAACAAGCCAGTCTTCTCAGAGAGGCATTTGCTGAAATTGGGAAACTGGGGACAGAGCACAAGTCACTCAATCTTCATGTGAGATGCTATGCATCTTGCATCTCACCATGGCCCCAGGGATGGAAAAACATTTCCCCCCCTCTTTGTGGCTACTAATCCTTACAAGACCAACGTTAAAGGGAACATCTAAAATAATTTGGAAGTAAACTTCAATTTCATGCAGTGTCCAGTTAAAGGAGAATGAAAAGGACAGAATAGGTAAAATTGAATAGGAAATGTGGAAAAGAGTAGATTAACAAGTGGGTTAATAAAGAAGGAAGGAAGGATGAGTTAGGCAGAAGAGGAAGAGAGGAGAGAGAAACTATAGTAAATGGAAGAAATATTCTCATATTAAAGATGCTACACATTTATCACTGCTTTTAAACATGCTTACACATAAATATTATGCATAAACATTTATGCATCTAACATAGAAGCACTTAAATATATAAAGCAAATATTAAACAGACCAAATGGAGAAATTGACAGTAATAAAAAAGGGACTTTAACACCTCACTTACATAGATGGATAGATTATCCAGACCAAAAAAAAAAAAAAAAGGAAACAGTGGTTTGAATGACACATTGGGCTAGGTGGATTTGCATATATATACAAAGCACACATACTTTAAGAACTGTAGAACACACATACTTTAAGTGCACATGTAACATTATTCAGACAGCCCACATGTTAGACTCCAAACCAGTCTCAATAAATTTAAGAAGACTGTTTTTTCTGACAAAAACAGTATGAGACTCATTATCAATTATGAGAAAAAGCTGGTAAAAGATAGAAACACTTGGAGGCTACAATATGCTACTAAAAACCAATGCATCAATGAAGAAATCAGAGGAAATAAAAAAAAATACATGGAGACTAATAAAAATGAAGACACAACAGTCCAAAATTTTTGAAGCACAACACAAGCGTTCATAAGAGGGAAATTTATAGCAGTACAAGCCTAGGTCAAGAAACAAAAACAAAAAGTCAAATAAACAGTCTAACCCTATACCTGAAATAACTGGTAAAAGAACAACTAAATCCTCAAGTTAGAAGGAAGGAAATAATAAAGACAAGAATGGAAATAAATGAAATGAAGTAAAAAAAGGATTAAAGAAAAGAAAAAGCCAAGGGAATCAAGAGCTGGTTCTTTGAAAAGATAACACTGATAAACCTTGCCAGACTCATTAAGAAAAAAGGAGAGAGGACTCAAATACAATTCAAAGTGAAAAAATAAAACTAACAACACAGAATACAAAGGATTATAAGAGACTCCTCTGAACAACTGTATGCTAACAAAGTGGATAACCCAGAAGAAACAGATACATTCCTAGAAATATATGATCTTCCAAGACTGAATCATGAAGAAATAGAATATTGGAACAGGTTGATTACTGGTAACAAAATTGCATTGGTAATTAAAAACAACAACAACGCCCCAGAAACCAACACCCAAGATGATTTCACAGGTGAATTCTACCAAAATTTTAAAAGAGTTAATGTGTATTCTTCTCAAACTATTCCAAAAAAACATAGGAAGGAGAATTTTCAAATTTTATTCTATGAAGCCATTGTTACCTTGATACTAAAGCTAGACTAAGACACTACAAAAAAAAAAATACAAGCCAATATCCTTGATGAACATAGATGCAAAAATCCTCAACAAAGTATTATCAAACTGAACTCAACAATACATTAAAAGGATCACTCATCACAATCAAGTGGAATTTATTCCAGGGATACATGTATGCCTCAATATTTGCAAAATCAACATCACATACCATATTAACAAAATGAAGGATAAAAATCATATTAATCATCTTGATCATATTGATCATCCTCACACTGATCATATTGATCATCTCAATAGATGCAGAAAAAGCATGTGACAGAATTCAACATCCACTTATAATAAAAACTGTCAACAAAGTGGGTTTAGAGGGAACATACCTCAGCATAATAAAGGCCATACATGACAAACACACAGCTAACCTGATACTCAATTGTAAAAAAATGGAGAGATTTTTCTTTAAGATCAGGAACAAGATAAAGGTGCCCATTCTTGACACCTTTATTCAACATAAAACCATAAATCCTAGTCACAGCAATCAGACAGGAAATAAAAGGAATCCAAATTGATAAGGAAGAAATAAAACTGTCACTATTTGCAGAGAACATTCTACGTATAGAAAACACTAAAACTCCACCAAAACACTGACAGAATAAATGAATTCAGTAAAGTTGCAGGATATAAAATATATAGAAGTCTGTTATGTTTCTATATACTAATAACACAGAAACAGAAAGAGAAGTTAAGACAATAATTCCATTTACAATTGCATCAAAAAGAATAAAATACCTAGGAATAAATTAAACCAAGGAGGTAAAAGAGCTATACTCTGAAAATTATAAGACATTGATAAAAGAAATTGAAGATGACCCAAAAGATACACCATGCTTATGGACTGGAAGAATTAATATTGCTAAGTGTCCATACTACCCCCCAAAATTTACATATTCAGTGCAATCACTATCAAAATACCAGTGGTATTTTTCACAGAAATTGAAGAAGTAAGTCTAAAATTTGTAGGCAACCAAAAAGATCTCCAATAGCTAAAGCAATCTTGAGAAAGAAAAACAAACCTGGAGGCATTATAATCCTGGTTTCAAACTATACTACAAAGTTATAGTAATCAAAGCAGTATGGTACCAGCACAAAAATAGACACATAGGTCAATAGAATAGAGAGCCCAGAAATAAACCCATAGTTACATGGTCAATTAATCTAGGGCAAAAGAAGGCAAAAATATACAATGGAGAAAAGACAGTCTCTTCAATAAATGATGTTGAGAAAACTGGATGGCTACATGTAAAAGAACAAAACTGAACCATTTACCCCATCCAGAAAAGAAACTCAAAATGGATTAAATACCTAAAAGTGAGACCTGAAACCATAAAAATTCCTGAAAGAAAACATAGGCAGTAATTTCCTGGACACTGGGCTTAGCAAAATTTTTCTGAATATGTCTCCTGAGACAAGGGAAATGAAAGCAAAAATAAAGTATTAGAATCACATCAAGCTAAAATTCCTTTGCACAGCAAAGGAAACCATCAACAGAACACAAAGGCAACCTACTGAATGGGAGAAGTTATTTGCAAATGATATATTTGATAAGGGGTTAATTTCCATACAACTCATATAAGTCAGCACCAAAATAAATAATCTGATTAAAATTGGGCAGAGGACCTGAATAAACACTTTTCTAAAAAAGACATCAAGACATCCAGATGGCCAACAGACACATAAGAAGATGCTCAACATGAGGGAGCTGCAAATCAAAACCACAATGAGATATCACCTTACACTTGTCAGAATGGCTAGAATAAAGAAATACTAGAAATAACAAGTGTTGGTGAGGATATAGAGAAAAAGGAACTCTTGTGCACTGTTGGTGGGGATGTATTAGTGCAACCACTATGGAAAAACTATGGGGTTCCTCAAGAAATTAAAAATAGAAATATCTTATGATCCAGCAATTTCATTTCTGGGTATTTATCCAAAGAAAAGGAAAACAGTAATTTGAAAGGATATATGTTCCCCTTTGTTCACTGAAGCATTATTTACAATAGCCAAGATATGGGAAGTAACTTAAAGGGTGAATTGTTATGGGCACCTGGGTGGCTCAATCTGTTAAGCTGCCGACTTCAGGTCAGGTCATGATCTCACAGTTGGTGAGTTTGAGCCCCACACTGGGCTTTCTGTTCTCAGTGTGGATTCTCTGCTCTCTGTCTATGCCGCTTCCCCGTCCTCTCTCTCAAAAAACCACATACATTTAAAAAAAAGGATGAATTGATAAAGATGTGGTATATATACACAACGAAGTATTTTGCCATTTGTGGACCTAGAGGGTATTATCCTTAGTGAAATCAGTCAGATAAAGACAAATGGCATATTATTTCTCTTATACATGGAATATAAAAAACAAATGAACAAACAAAACCAGAAAGACTCCTATTTAGATACAGAGAACAGACTGGTGGTTGCCAGACAGGAGGGGGCTGGAGGATGGGCAAAATAGGTGAAAGTGATTAAGAAGTACAAAACTTCCATTAGAAAATAAGTAAGTTGCAGGCATTTATCGAAGGGAGAATATTGCCAGGCATACTAGTTATATAATTTATAGGTACTTCTTACATTTTACATAAATATTAAAAAATATTTAAATAATATTTATATATAATTCACCCTTAAACAACATGAGTTTGAACTGTGGGGGGTCCACTTATATGTGGATTTTTTTCAACAAACATATATGCAGTACTTTAAGTGTATCTTCTCTTATAATTTCTTAATATTTTCTTTTCTTTAGCTTACTTCATTGTAAGGATACAGTATATAATACATGTAATGTGTTAATTGACTAGGTTATTTGTAAGGATTTTGGTCAATAGTGGACTATTAGAAGTTTTTAGGGAGTCAAAAGTTACATGCAGATTTTCAACTATGTGAGGGTTGGTGTCCCTAACCCCCATGTTGTTCAAGGGTCATCTGAATAAGTATAAAAAAGTAAATAAAACATGTTTATACATGTAAACTAATTATGATAGTTTGATCAATAGAGAGATGGAAATAGATAATACATGGTTATCAGCCTTGAGAAGCTCAAAATCTACCAGGGGAGATCAAGGTGAAAACAAAGTACAAAGCAGTAGAAATAATTGCTATTATAAATGTGTGAATTAAAACAAGGAGGAGATAGAGACTAACTCTGCCTGCAGGAGAAGAATTGGAATTCACTTTTATTAGGACTTATTATTCTGTGTTATAAATTAGAATTTTCAGATTCCAGAGTAAGAGGAAAATATCTATGTAAGGTTTTTTCCCCCCTCAAGCTTGAGATCTTAGTGGCATCTAATATATGTAAGATGTACAATGTGATACATTAGTTACAGTACTAACAATAGCATACTATAGTCTCACAACATCTATAAAAGCATCCATCCTTACTTCACTATTCACTTGGCTGACCTTCAGCACATTTTTCCTTTTTTTTCTTCTGTCTGTCTGTCTCTCTCTCGCACGCACATGTGGTTTTTTTTTTTTTTTTAATAGAGCTATTTACTCCCAGACATACACTCTTGAATCCTGGGAGGCAATGTTCTCACAAGTTCCAGTAAGCACAAGGTAGTTCCCTTGGTGTAACCTTGATGTTACTCTAAACCTCTTCTTTCTTATTTGTAGCAAGTTGCATTCTACTTAACACCCTCAAGTTGTAAGATCATCATTGTGACAGAAATTACTGTTAAAAGTTTTAATCTCAGAAAAACAGAATTTTACCTATTGATCAGAAGGTGGTCATATAGTTGGAAAGCATGCAAGGTATGGGGACAAAGTGCTGTGTCTTACCAGATGCAAGCCATTGCTGTAGGCAACAGAAAAGTTCTGAAAGATCTTTAAACAGGTGGATCCATAACCAAAGTGATGATATAGGCAGTCAAGCTGCTATGTGCAAACTGGATTGGGGGGAGGAGAAGCTGGGAGCTGGGAGAACATTTAAGACCAGAACTAGGATTAGAACTAGGGTTTCAGTAGAAAGGGAGAGTAGGGGACATTTTTTTGTTAAGTTTATTGAGAGAGAGAGAGAGAGAGAGAGAGTGCGAGCGTGCAGCAGAAGGGCAGAGAGAGAGGGGGAATGAGAGAGAATCCCAAGCAGGCTCTGCACTGTTAGTGCAGTGCAGAGCCTGATGCAGGGCTTGTACTCACCAGCCAGGAGATTATGACATGAATCAAAATCAAGCATCAGTTGCTCAACCAACTGAGCCACCCAGGCACCCCAGGGCCATTTTATTAAGAAAATACAGAGGTAAACCATAAGAGACTCTAAATACAGAGGACAAGCTGAAGGTTGTTGTAGGGGAGGTGGGTGGGGAGATGGGTTAAATGGGTGATGGGCAATAAAGGCTTCCTTTTTGTGATGAGCACTAGGTGTCATACATAAGAGATGAATCACTGTGTTCTACTCCTGGAGCCAAGTACGTTAACTAACCTGAATTAAAAAAGAAATACAGGATTTGTCAATTGATTGGATGGAGAAGGAATATCATGAAGAAGAATCAAGGATGGGCCTGATATTTTATGCCTGGGCAGACAGAAGGATATTGGTGCCATTAACAGAAATAGGATAGTCAGGAGTAACAGCTATTTTGGATTACATGAGAAATGTGGCTCAGGGTAATTGAGTTTTAAATGGTAGTTACAAATTAACCAAGAGTAGTGATGAAGAGATGTCTTTTAGAATATTATCATTCTAGTAAATACCTGGTGAAAGTAAACATTGCACAATATAGCAATTCAGTGTGTGTGTGTGTGTGTGTGTATGTGTTGCCTTTTAGGCAAATTTACAACCCTGAGATCAATAGTCCCATGTTCCACCAACTGAGCCAACCAGGTGCCCCTATAACTCCCTTTAAATGCAATTTTGTTTGTAACAGCTGATTTACGTATAATTTTCTATAGAACCATTAATATAAAAATATTCCCAAACCTTATAGGCCTTAAGAAGTATTCCTGAAAAGAGGGAGTGGCTCTCAGCTACTTGCCCATCTAGGGATTCTAGTAAGTCTAATTCTCCTGAACAACAGGTCTGTAAGGTTATTTCTGTGCCCCCTACCTTTCTACCCTGGGGCAGGGCATATGCAGATACCTGCAGTACAGAATGGAGAAGTGCCAGCCTCTAGTAGGTAACCATTAAGCAGAATGGTAAGTAGGTAACTAATTTTTGAACCCTATTTCTTTTACTACAAATAAGGAAGTTAAAAAAAAACCTTTCCCCAAGGTTATTTCCCCAATTAAAAAAATATTTATTTTTAAATGTTTATTTTTGAGAGAGAGAGAGAGAGAGAGAGAGAGAGAGAGAGAGAGAGAGAGAGAGAACACGAGAATGCACAAGCAGGGGAGGGGCAGAGAAAGAAGGGGACAGAGGATCCTAAGTGGGCTTTGGGCTGACAGCCCAATGTGGGGTTTGAATTCATGAGCCATGAGATCATGACCTCAGCTGAAGTCAGACGCTTCACCGACTGAGACACCCAGGCGCCCCTCCCCAACTTGAAAAGACAGAAGGCATATCCTCAGAATAACCCAAACCCATAATTTAGTGGACCCAAGCACAAACCTGAGTGACTACATTAAAAACAGCTTTTATTATGATGCATAAACCAGAGTCAGGAGCCGCAGATTTTCTGGCGGGTCCCTGTGATTATGGCTTTGTCAGGGGTCCCCATCTTATCACCGAGGTACACAAGATGGCACAGGGGAGGATTTCATTGGCATTCATACCACTAGATCAGCCTGTAACACAGAACATATCAAAACACACATCCTTGACAGTCTGGAGCAGCTATAGGTGGGGACCTTCAGGGGTGAGAAGAGTTTGGAGCCTCAGGCAAAGGACCCTGCCCTGCTGAACAGGGAGGGTGGAATTCGAAGGGGGAGGTTGAGATAGGCCATTTTTCCAACTGAATTGTTTTTGTTTTTCAGCACCATTTCCTCCCTTTCATCCGCTGCTGAATTCAGAGTTCTCTAATTATTAAAGGCTAATGGGTCAACACAGTTTCATTTTTCCTGGTCCCTGAGCTATCATGAGGGTGTTGGTGGAGGGAGTTATAATTTGCAGGAGAAACTTCAAAGTAGAAGGCACCATGCTATTCTAGCATTGCAGTCAAAAGGGCAGGTGGGAGCCCTTGCTCTCTCTTCTGTGTGAGCAGCAGAAGCAGCACATGAGTAAAGCTCCTAGGGGTTAGCTGCCCTCCTCCCTAGAGCCCCAAGATACAGATCAAGCATTCTGCTTTGAGGCACAGGAAGACAGTACAACTTGGCTGACAAAATTAGGAGGATATACATTATCCTTTCCTTCAAAGGTTAAGACACTCATCTTTCCTCCCCGCACATGTTGCTTTAATGGTATTTCCATGGGGCTAGTTTCCCACTTTCAAAAGCAGAATAAAATTAAGGAAAGTACATTAAAATGGAATTAAATGTGTAATGTTCTCTCAAGCCACTGCAAATTTTGGAATGTTTTGGCAAAACATCTGTCTGGGTTATTTTTTTGTTTGTTTTTTGTTTTAACTTTCCCCACAACTGGAGCCCTGAAGCCATGATATAAGGTGAATGGAGCTGCTTAGAGCACAAACCTGTATTGCTGTAACCTCAGGGTGGCCTCACAGGTCACTGTGATGTCAGGGTGTGAGCAATTGGATCTGTCTCTTCCATTTAACAGGAGTCCATGTACAGCAGGAACTCAGCCCTGCCCCCAGTGTATCTGAAAAATAAAACATACGTTTCATCAATATAAATCTGATTTCAAATATTTGAGCCTTTGAGTTTTCATTCTTAATTTCAATACAAACATGGACTAGTTTTGAATTGAGTAAAGTATGTGGAAATAGGTGTTTCTTGTGTAACAGCTCTGGCTTCCATCTTGTAAGCCGACCTGTTGCCTTTGGCTAGAGAATTGTCTGCTGTTTTATAATATCCTTCTGGGGCTAACAGCTACTTCTGTTTGCTACTTAGGATTTTATCACAATTGATCTTCATGATCTCATAACCAAGTAAGATTGTATTTATTCATTTTTTTTCAGCTGATTAACGTGCTGCCATGCCTCTTGGCTGCAAAAAAATGAAAAAGTCACTGAGAAAAATATTTGGTAATTAATGAAGACTTATCCTTCTCCCCCCGCCCCGGCTTACAAAAATTTAGATCAAAATCTTCTTTAAAAAACTTGAAATGTGGACTTAACCTTCAATCCTTAAGGTTTGAACAGAATCCTTGAGAACAGAAAACGAATTCTCTAGGATAAAGAATGCTTTAAAAATGTTTTTTTTTTTTAAACCTCTAGGAATTGTTAACAGGATCCTGTGGCCAAATTTAATTGACATGAAGAAAGACTGAAAGAGCCTAAAACTGTCACTCAGACTCTCTCAGGTCTCTAGAGAAGTATTCATTTCAGGAACACTTTCCTCTGACAATGAAAATAAACAGTCTCATTTTTTTGTTCTATTGAAATGGGCCCAGCTTTGGTTAGGGGAAAATGAAGCAGTTATCAGAGCAGATACCTGTACTGAACTGGAAATATTTCCTTTTTTAAAAAATTTTTTAAATGTTTGTTTTTGAGAGAGACAGAGTGTGAGTGGGGAAGGGGCAGAGAGAGAAAGGGAGACACAGAATCTGAAGCAGGCTCCAGGTTCTGAGCTGTCAGCACAGAGTCTGAGGTGGCGCTCGAACTCACAGACCGTGAGATCATAACCTGAGCCGAAGACGGACTCTTAACCGACTGAGCCACACAGGCACCCGTTTCCTTTTTTGACAGATGTTTTTCTGAATATCTCTTATGTGCCAGAACACATGCTCTCACATAATAACATCACATTCTATTGGAGCAAATATTGCAGGATCACAGATCTAAGAGGCCACAAACGCTGTCTGGAAAGATGGGGAACTGCCAAGTTCTGTGCAGAATCTGGGATTTGACCCTACTTGCAAGTTAACAAGAAAGTATGGTACTGTTGGATGTCTGATGGAAGACATGAGATTCCCAGGTCAGAGACAAATGACTGTATTATAGCACAGTGAACGGCACAAGTGTGATGTCAACACCAGTCTCCATGCCCCTGCCCCAGTACACGTGGGCACCCAGGTGGGCATAGATGAATGCTTGTGTGTCTTATGAGTTGTTATCAGAAAGGAACCCAGAGCTTAAGAAATTTACCATTTTTACAGTAAGAGGCAATCAAGATGCTACTCTACCCCTCAAGATTGCTCTCTGCACATAATGCTGAGAAATAGCCAGAATAAAGAGTGGTCAGGGCTTTGTGTTCCTGGCATCCTTGGCAAGAATGTGGAGGGATGGAGGCCCAGGTCCCAAGAGGATTATTTCTTCCAGTAGAAAATCACTGAGAAGATCATATTTAGTCTGGGACAAATAGGTATATGGTAAGCACAAGGACTCATTCCAGTTAGTGAGAGAATTATTTGCAAAGGCCTTGAGGCACAAGAGACACAGAGAGGTTTCAGGAACAATGGAGAATCTGGCCTGATTGGAGTGGTGTTGATGAGACTAAATAAGTAGACTAGCATCCAGTCACTGGGGGCTTTGTGTGTCATTGAGATTATGGAGTATGGCTTTTTATTTAACCTAACAGATTTTGGAGCATTTTTTTAAATAAAAGAGTTTCCAAAAGACTTTTTTTCTTAATGTTTATTTTTGAGGGGGGGGGGGAAGAATCCAAAACAGGCTCTGTGCTGACCAGACAGCCTGATTCAGGGCTCGAACTCAAGAACTGTGAGAACGTGACCTGAGCCGAAGTTGGAGGCTTAATTGACTGAGCCATCTGGGGCCCCTCAGATAATTTTAAAGCAGAGGTATGACATGATTGGCTTTTATTTTCTATTATCTGGTGATAAAGTGGGGAATAGACTGACATCAGAGAGAAGTTATATGAGCCTTTTATAAGAAAGTTCTGGAACAGCTCACTTCTTTTAGTCCTATAACCCCCTGCATACTCCCCCTCTTTTTCTAAGGCTTCCCTCATCCTACCCTATGTCCCCTTCTCACCTCCAAGAACCTCACGCACTAACCTTCATGCCTGGCAGTTAGCTCCCTTCAACTCACATTGGATATACTCAAACTTGCTGGTAGGAATATTTCTATTTAATTCACTGAATTTTACAGTACTTTTAGAGTTGTAAACATGTTATTTTCTGGGAATTCATCCATTATTTTTTTATGTCAATATGCTAGTAAGAATTTTTACTTGGCAGAATGTAATTTATAAATCCACAGTCTAAAAGGTAAACTGAAACAAAAACCCCCACAAAGTACTCTATGTGAAATAGTATTTGTGTATTCTAAAAAGTCATGACAAGTATGATATTTTAAGATATTTACATTAACTACATTGAACATAAGAAAAACAAAGATACAAAGTATTTTTCATTATGATATTAAGACCCTTGCAATTTTATAATGTATTCTGGGAAAGAGGTGATGGTGATTATTTTTTAAATTCCATCTGTCAAAGTGTATTAGCTTCCTGTCACCACTTTTAAAAAATTACTATAAATTTAGGGGTTTAATTCAACACAAATTTCTTCGACTATCGTTGTGGAGACCAGAAATCTGCAATAATTTTTACTGAGCTAAAATGTCAAGATGTCGGCATTACTAGCATGTTGGTTCCTTCTGGAAACTCTGAAGGGACATGTGTTGTTACCTCTTTTATCTTCTAGTGGCTCCACTGTCCGCCTTCAAATTATGTCATCCGGACATCTGCTCTTCCCATTGCATATCTCTACCTCTGACTCTGAGCCTCCTTCTTCCCTTTTATCAGGCCCATGTGATTACATTGGGCTTCAGCATAATTTCCCTAGCTCAAAATCCTGAGCCTAATTACACCTGCAAGGTCCCTTTTGCCTTAAAAAGGAACATTCACAGTGTCTCAGGATTAGAATGTAGACATATTTGGGGAGGTCATTAATCAACCTACCAGAATACCACTTTCCACGGAAAGCACTGTTCTTTTCTCCTTTAGAGTTACTTGATTAGGGATCACACCTGAGATACTTGGACTCCCTAAATGTGTCGTCCATGTATCAGTATGTTTTAGAATAAGTTTAGAAAAATAAGTTTTTGGAGATGGAGGCTTCTTAGTGAATCCTCCTTCTTCACAGAATGGATCATCTTTGAATATGTCAGTCGGGCTTGTTAGGTTTATCTTTCACTAAGTGCAGCAGATCACACTGATCTGTGCCCTACCCACATCCCCTCATCCTTCCCACTTCCATGCATCACGCCTCCAAACTGCAAAGTGCTGGTTGGTATCTGCATCTCTTTGCTTGAAAGTCACCCTAGTCTTGGAGACTGTTCTGTCTGCTCAGGACAGGCTGGGTATGCTGCAGGAATTAACTCCCCCAACCCCACCAGCAGCCCTGACTACTGAATGGAGCTTGTGTATAAATATCCCAGGTCCCTCATTTGTTTATTGTAATTTGTTTTGTTGACATAGAATTCACATAACATAAAACTCAGACTATAAAATTCAGTGATTATTACATATTCACAATGTTGTACAACAATCACCACTAATTCCAGAAAGTTTCTACCCTTATCAAAAGAAACCAATAATGATTAATAGTTTCTCCTGAACCTCCGCTCTCCTCTCCCCTGGAACCACTAATCTACTTGCTGTCTCTCTGAATTGGTGTATTGTGGACATTTCCTTACTAATGCAGTCATACAATATGTGGTCACTCATTTTTGGATGGCTAACTTCAGGGCACATGTTCAGTGCTGGTTGTCAGATATCCCCAGCAGGATTAAACCCTTGGCCACAGTGGTAATGAGTAATTAATTGGCTGCCTTTCCTTTCCTGTCTTACTTTCCTACTTTCCCAACAGTGTTTCCTGGAATCACTTCTCAAATAATATGCCTGCACTTGAATCCTTGCTTTTTGTTAGGGTCTGCTTCGGGGGGAATCCAAACTAAAATACCAAGTGTATCGAGGTAACTAATCTGTTCATAAAATATACACTAAATATTTACTCTGTGCTTGGCACATTGCTCAACACTGAAGATACGGCACAAACAAGTCTGACATCGTCCCTGCTCTCACAGAGGGTGTTTCAGCAGGGAATAAAGGCATTAAGCAAAAGTCAGATAGATGAGTGGTTTGAGGGAGTTGGTGAGAGAAAGCCTAACTAAGGATGGGATCTGAGGAAGGAGAAGTTAGCCAGGTGCAGAGGTGGAGGAAATGTTCCAGGCACATGGATTCACTGTAAGAGAAGCGGGAACATGGTGCTTTGGATGACTGGGAGAAATCCATATGGCTCTTTCAGAAAGACTTGGAGAATAGTTGTGCTAGGTACTCGCATGTCCCCTTAAGGAGGAACTTGCAGTCCAGCTGTGGAGTGTGTGGTCGGCCAGCATGCAGTCTACAGCTGTGAGCTTCTTCGAGTGTGCCTCAGCTCCCAAGAGCCACCTTGCCCAAGGTCATGCCCTTCCTGGAGCTGCCTGCCTCTGGTGACTGGTAAGACTGGGATATATCAGTACGGCCATCTGGCTTGGCTGGTGACATTCCCCTGGTAAGTATTTGCGCCACAGCTCCTGCCTACGTGTGTTGTGTCCGCATTGCAGTTCAACTGCTTCCTCAGTCCAACTCTGCTTCTGCCTACTTCCTTTCACAGATGTTGATCCTTAATAAACACCTCGCTCCTCAAACGCTGTATGCACTAGAATTGGCTACTGGAAGACCCAAACTCCAGTAGCAGAGAAACAGGAAGGCGCTGTGACACAAGTAATATTACAAGGCTTCTCCTCAGACACCAAGGAAATGAGGGTCTTTGAGATCTCATAGGGCCAGACTTCACATATGCTGAGCAAGAACAACTTTGAACACCTCACAGAAGGATCTGTAGGTAAATTTGCCTTTGAGAGGTTCTGGAAGTCTTAGAACAACTCTGTGGGAGTGAGATTTGTGATGAGCATCAACATTTTGGGGGTGCATTTAAAATGCATTTTATTCTTTGTATTTTTCTAAATTTGTCTCAAATGATAACATTTGTATATACCTATGTAAACTAGTAATACTAGTATATACAATTACATACTAGTAATATGTCTGTTTGGATTTACATGGTCTTTCATCCCTGGATCTCCCAGGGATGTGAGCAAAAGAGAACATCATAGAAATATTTTTTTCCATAAAGTATAATATTAGATTACATACTGCTGGCATTTAAAATTTTATGTCCTGAGTAGCAGACTTTTAAAATGGTAATTAGATGCTACTCCAGTGGATACTTTGAGAAGCACTAAAATATTAAACAACTTACATGTTGAACTTATATTCACTGGAACAGGGCTGGAACGGGGGTGTCTACACTCCTCTGCCCTTACTTTAGGGTATGCCACTATAGTCTATTCTGTCCCCAAAGTACAGAAACAGGCGCTCCTTCCCACCCTAAGGGTCCTGACCTGCTATAGAGATCTGCCTTCATTGCAGATATCTTGGAACATATGAGCAGTGGCGTGATCGTGGTCCCTAAATGATTGGAGGCCTGGTGGTGAGCATTGTCATGAAGGGAGGGGCCCGGGCTGAGGGGCTGACTTTGTTTTCTACCTGGCATAGCTCCAAGGTGCTCTCATGGTAGCTCTCACAGCCATCCCTTCCTGAGTCCCCTGGCCCAAGTGCATCTTGACTTGGGGACCCAGGGATCCATGACCTAAAGCCTCCTTTCCTGTCCCTTTCTATAGTTACTTCCTCAGGTTCTGACACCTCCCCTGAGGCCAGTATCCTTGTCTTCTCTTTGAGGGTGGGAGATGGGGTACTATCTTTAGGGTTTTACAGTGATTTCAGAGGAAACAAAAATACAGGATAAATTCCCTGCTATATAGCAAGTTATGTTTGGAGTGTGTGAAAATGAAAGCAACTTCATTTACATAAAGTTCTAGAACAAACAAAACTAAGGTGACAAAAATCAGAAGACTAGTTGCCTCTGGAAGGGAAATTGACTGGAAAGGGGCTTGAGGGTGTCTTCTAGAGTGAAGGAAATGTTCTAAATCTTGCTGGGGTGGGGGTATATGCTTGTCAAAACTCATTGTACTGCGTATTTAAAATCTATGCACTTTGTTTTATGTAAACTTAAAATGTATACAGGATGGCAGCCCAAAATTAAGGAGAAATGACTGTATAAAACTAATTCAGGTAAGATTCAGATTTCAAATTTTTTTGCTTTAATTTTCTGACTTAAATGGGGATAGTTATAGGAAAGGACTCATCAGTAGCATGCAGCTCTGTTAAAGGATATAACAGCTTTTTTTTAGAAGTTTACTTATTCTGAGATAGAGAGCAGTGCAAGTTGGGGAGGGACAGAGAGAGAGGAAGAGAGAGAATCCCAAGCAGGCTCTGCACTGACAGCAGAGAGCCTGATGTGGGGCTTGAACTCACAAACCTGTGAGATCATGATCTGAGCCAAAACCAAGAGTCAGACACTTAACTGACTAAACCATCCAGGTGCCCCAAAATATTTTTATTTTATAATATTTTTATAATTATTTCTTATTAGAAATCCAGAATCTTTATTTAAATTTAAATTTTAATTAACTTAGTTTTTTAGGCGTGTATATTTTTTACAAGTGCCATCCCCTACTCCCAAAGATTTCTTCACATTTCCTCTGTGCTCTTTTTTCAATTTTTAATTTAAAAAAATTTTTAATTTAAAAAATTTTAATTTAATTTAATCCAAGTTAGTTAACATATAGTATAGTAACGATTTCAGGAGTAGAATTTAGTGATTCACCACTTACATATAACACCCAGTGTTCATCCCAACAAGTGCCCTCCTTAATACCCATCGCCCATTTAGCCCATCTCCCACCCAATATCCCTCCAGCAACCCTCTGTTCTCTGTATTGAAGAGTCTCTTATGGTTTGCCTCCCTCTCTGTTTTTCTTATTTTTCCTTCCCTTCCTCTGTGTTCATCTGTTTTGTTTCTTAAATTTGACCTATGAGTAAATTCATGTATTTCTCTCTCTTACTAACGTATTTCGCCCAGCATAATACACTCTAGTTCCATCTATGTTATTGCAAATGGCAATAGAAATCCAGAATCTTGCATGAAACAAAGTTCTTTGAACAGACAGAAAATTATTTTTACATTTCATGAATTCAAGTTAGATGAGATTTGGTACACATTTCTTTAGCTTTTGTCTTCAGCTAACACCCAATTTTTCCACCTATAGGGTGGCCACAAAGTATGGAAATACAGGTGACTCTTTGCCCCATTTGACCACGTTAAGTGAACACTTATTAGTGTATACTCTTGACAGTCAAGGGCAGGTCACTCAGAGACCAACCACCACATGATCCCAGAGTGGCGAGAGACTGGTAGGATGATAATTTCTAAAACTGGATAGGTGACATAGCCCTGTGGAGTGTGCCAAATGCTGGCCAGATCAGAACACCCTTAAGTATGGATGCCAGGAAAACTCAGGACACAGGATGAAAAATTCAATTTGGATATCAGACAAGCAACAAATGATCTTTTAGTATAACTATGCATGGGGATACTTCTATATCCCTTTCATAAGTGGGATATATATATAATTTATATAAAATTTATATAAAAATATATTTTATATTTATATAAAATATAAATTTTATATATATATATAAATTGGGCATGTGTTCCTCAAACTTGAACTTGTATCTGAATCACCTGCAGAACTTGTTAAAACAGACTATTGAGCCCAACTTTCTGATTGTCTAGGTCTGGGGTGAGGTTCTGAAAATTTACATTTTTAACATTCCCAGGCATTGCTGATTCCAGGGATCACATCTGAGAACTGATTGGAAGCAATACATTACAGATATATGTGCAGGGATTGCTAGAAATACTGTGTGGATGTGTCCTATTCATTGTCATTCTGTTCCATCACTAGTGAGGGGCAACACATCAAACATATCATGTATTGTCATGTAATATCAATAAACCATTTATTATATATAGTTGTGCATGCTGCTAGGCTTTATAGCCACTCTATAGGTAAGTGCCTTTGTTGCGAATGGATTGACTTTTAACATGTGTGACATTAAAATTCCATATTAAGATTAGAACAGAATTAAAATTTTGATAAACTCATAAAATGGGAACATTAGAGAACATTTCCTAAATTATATACTAAATAAATATTCAACAAGGTGAGATCCTCAGGAATTTTATTTGTATTTGATTAAACAGCACCACAATTTCCATAGCAAGTTGTATATTTACATGCCTCCATAGAACCTCAGGAGTTTTGGAGTACCCAGAATGGAATTTCTACACCATGACTTTTTCTAGGAATCTGGTTTACTTGGGAGAAGATAAAAGAGAGATTTGCTTGTATTTTTTGTAGAAATGGAACATAGTGAAATGTTTTAAAGTAACTTTGAAGCTTACATTTTATATGTCTACTATGGAAAGATTATTGGGTTTTTGTTTTTTAGTTTTCTTTTTATTAGTCTATTAAAATTGATTTGAATATCCTCTTTTGAAAGAGAGAAATACACAGGGAAAAAATGAAAGAAGGGTACTAGATTAATTTGCTGGGTGTCTGAGTTCTTTGGGCACTATTAGGAAATTGTTGATTTACCATAAATACATGTAAAATGTAAGAAATACCCTAATAGAGATGTATACTGAAGTATATGTGGGTGAAGTGATATGATGTCTAGAATTTGCTTTAAAATACTGCAGCAAGGGGCACCTGGGTGGCTCAATCGGTTAAGCGTCTGACTTCAGCTCAAGTCATGATCTCACATGTTGTGAGTTTGAGCCCCACATCGGGCTCTGTGCTGACAATGCAGAGCCTGCTTGGGATTCTTGCTCTCTCCTGTCTCTCTGCCCCTCCCACACTTGTGCTCTCTCTCTCTCTCTCTCTCTCTCTCTCTCACAAAATAAATAAATAAACTTAAAAAAATACTGCAACAAGAATAAGTTTGGAGGGAAGACAAATAAATTTGGCAAAATAAAATGATTATTATTGTTGAAACTGGGTGTTGGGAGCCTGGGGGTTTTTGATACTTTACTACCTTCATAGTTTAGTTTTAAATTTTTGAAATTAAGTTAAAAAAATCTAATGACTTGGCTTATATTCTCAGCTTTGCCACTAATAAGAAAATCATACTCAAATTACTTAAGTGTTCTGTGCCTCCATTTTTACAAATGATTGGATAGCAATTAATCAGCATAACTGAGCTAGTCTTATTGTGTAGGTAGCATTCAGATGTTACTATCTCAATTCCCAGGGATGTTGTCAGATTACTGGGAAGTATAATGTAGTTTAAAAAACTAAAGAACTAGTTTTCAGATATTATTATCACAAAATCTGTTGTTGATATTCTTTGAGTACAAATGCTTGGAGCACAGATCTGTGATAAATGAAGATTCCTGAAGACTTTTCTTTTGTGTGTGTTTTTGTCTGTGTTTAAGAATAGTTATTTAGGTTAGGTATCTGCTGAGATAGCAGAGTGTCTCAGACTCATAAGAATACATAAGAATAGGACCGGCAAAAAAAAAAAAAAAAAGTAATATATTGCACATCTTGACTCTTTTGTGTTTCCAAGGAAAAAGCGAAGCAATCTTTAAGATTTCTAAATACCATCTGTATCTACTAACAAGGTAAAATAATTGAATTTGGACATTTGCGGTTGATTCCCTCCAAAGGCAGGTAAATAAAGAAGGAAAACTTAAAAGGTCAAGAGTATGCAAGCTTATGTGTCTGTTACTGTGTGTGCATGAGCATAAAGAATTTAGAAAATTTTAAAATGCAATTCAGACATGGCTGTGTTCCCCATACAGAAAAGGGGAGATGATTTCCCCCTTATTTGTGAACTTAAAGCCATGGGCATGGTTCAGGTGAGGAAATGGGCCATGGCCTGAAGGTCCGGGGTCTGGAGTGTGTGACCGCATGCCCAGCTATTGGTGGAGTGGTACAGTGAGTCCCCCTGAATGGCACTGAAGATACAGGAACAAGCGCAAGCTAGGATGAGAATATGCCTGCACCTAGAAGAGTAGGGCGGACATGGGTGCTATATGAATAGTGTAGGATGTACTTGCCCTCTTGAGTTATTAGAAATTCTTTCTTGAGGTTTTTAAGCTGTTATTCCCTGCCAGAAGTTGTGTTCTGTGCAAAGGGGGTTAAAATTCTTTCGTAGAGTGGTGTGTTTAACAGTATTTTCTCTGTTATGGACTGAATGTTTGTGTCCTTCCCCCCATACATTGAAGCAATGAGCCCACTGTACAGATGTATTTGGATATGGGGCTCTGAGGAAGCAATTGAGGTTAAATGAGGTCATAAGGGTGGGGCTTGATCCAATAGGATTAGTGCCCTTATGAAAAGAGACACTAGGGAGCTTGTACGCTTCCTCTTTCTCTTTCTCTCTCTCTCTCTCTCACTCCACCCCCATCTCCCTCCTCTTCTCCCCTCCCTCCTCCCCCTCTTTCTCCCCCCCCACCTTCTGCCTCCCGCATGTGTTCAGTGAAGGCCAGCCAGGAAGAGAGGCCTTACTAAAAACTGAATTGTCTAGAAGCTTGATCTTGGACTTCCAGCTTCCACAACAGTGAGAAAATAAATGTCTGTTGTTTAAGCCACCCAGTCTGTGGTATTTTGTTATGGCAGCCTGAGCAGACTAATAAAACCTCTGATAACTAGATGAGAACACTTCTTCCGGGGTGTACCAGAGAGGTCAGTTTGGGTAGGAAGAGGTATGGAGAGGAATCTGGAGTTTGAGACCTACATCTTAGGGGACCGACCCTACTTGAAGTAAAACATCCTCACACGGGACACCTGGGTGGCTCAGTCAACTAAGTGTCTGACTTCAGCTCAGGTCATGATCTCACAGTTTGTGAGTTCGAGCCCCATATCTGGCTCTGGGCTGACAGCTTGGAGTCTAGAGCCTGCTTCAGATTCTGTGCCTTCCTCTCTCTCTGCCCCTCGCCTGCTCGTGCGCTCTCTAAAAATAAACATAAAAAAAAATATTCACATAACTTTGACTTCCCTGAAACTTAACTACTAATTACCTACCATTGACTGGAAGCCTTACTGATAACAGTCAACACATATTTTGTATGTCATATGCTATATTCTTACAATAAAGCGAACTAGGGAAAAGAAAATGTTAAGAAAATCATAAGCAAATACATTTACAATACTGTACTGTAAAAAACATAAGTGGACCCACACAGTTCAAACCCATGTTGTTCAAGGATCAACTGTGTTTAGAAAGGCAGGCCAGAGAAGGGTGTTTCAGCTGGGGATAGTGACGGTGGCAGGGGGATTTTCTGATGAGTGAGAGGCAGCAGAGGGTGATGGCTATACAGAGGAGACAAAGGAGTCACCAGGCGAGAAGGCATTGATGCCAATTTTACCTTCTTTACAATTTTGCTTGTGGATTACCTTGGCAGGAGACACTATAATCACAGAATAGATGCTCAATAAATCTTTGGATAAATGCACGAACTCCTTTGGGACATGCATTTTTCTTTGGCAGACGGCTTGATCACCACATACACAGAATGGTAAATGTATCCAATAACTATTTTAATCTTGTTGGTTTAGGCTGTTAGGAATAAAATCTTTATTACCTTGGAGCACTGAATTGGGATATTTCCCTCCATTGAAGCCTATATTTACATGATTTCCTTGTCCTTGTAGATGAGATATTTTTTGAAAAAAAATTTTCTGAGTTGACTTACTTTGTCAACAGTGTGCTAAAAAAAAAAAATCTGAATTTTCTGTAGTGAAACAAAGTACCCAGTAGTTTAGGTGTGAGAAAAGTAGATCAAGGTAGAACCCTAATGGTCGTTTGCCCATAATCAATGAAAATATCTATATGCTTTGATTAGATTACAGTTTTCCCCCCCAGTAAAAATATTTGCCCATATCCCCTATCCTATGTTCCTACATATTTGTATTGACGATGTGGGGCTCAAGCTCTTCACTGATAGTTTTCATATGTTACTTTCTTTAATCCTTACAATATACTTGTAGTACAGGTCTTGTTATCCCTATCTTAGAGATAAAAACTACAGGAAGACTCCTCTGGAGTATGACTTACAGACCCAGGAATGCAAATCAGAACCTGTTCTCTTTTCTAGAAGTAAAGCCAAACATACTCCTTGTCTCATTCTGCCCTCTGTCTTTACAAGAGCAATTACATTTGGAGATTAAAAACATCTTATTCTACAGTGTGCTTATGCAATTTTTGTTAATATTTTAAAGACAAAATATTACTTTGAATTGAAATCCAGTGATTAAAATCTATAAGTAACAGTATCCAGCAAATAATCACTGGGCTAAATATAAAATTAGAAAATTAAGTATGGAAAACTGAGCCATATTCTTTTTTTAATGTTTATTTATTTTTGAGACAGAGAGAGAAGGAAGGAGGGAGGAAGGGAAGGAGGAAGAGAGAGAGAGAGAGAGAAAGAGAGAGAGAACATGAGTAGGGGAGGGGCAGAGAGAGAGGGAGATACAGAATTTGAAGCAGGCTCCAGGCTCTGAGCTGTCAACACAGAGCCCGACGTGGGGCCCGAACCCATGGACCATGAGATCATGACCTGAGCCGAAGTCAGAGGCTTAACCGAATGAGACACCCAGGTGCCCCAACTGAGCCATATTCTTATGTGCAACCCAATAAGAGTTTTAATAAAATGTATGGTCCCAGAAATTGGTGCTGGTTGATTAAGCAGGAAAGGAGCTTATTCAATAGATAGTTATAAGAGAACCAGCTCAAAGCTGAGTCTGGAAATGATATGACAGGTTTTAGAAGTGGCCTGATGAGTTCAACCACACCCCCCCACTGCTGCTGCCCCACCCCACCACTGCCATTTCTGCAACATGACCTTGTCTGCCATTTTTGCCATCACATGGATTCTGTGTGGTGCGTCTTTTCGCAGGTTGCCTTCCTCTTTTCCTTATCCTCCTTGAAATTGTTTTATTAAAATTATGGTAGGGATGCCTGGGTGGCTCAGTCGGTTGAGCGTCCGACTTTGGCTCAGGTCATGATCTCATGGTTTGTGAGTTCAAGACCCGCATTTAGGTCACTGCTCTCAGTGCAGAGCCCACTTGGGATCCTCTGTCCTCTCTCTCTGCCCCTCCCCTGATCACGTGCTTTCTCTCAAAAATAAATAAAGCATTAAAAAATTGGGGTATGAGCATTTGATATGAGATCTATTCTCTTAACAAATTTTCAAGTGTACAATCCAGTATTGTTAACTGTCAGCACCATATTGTACAACAGATCTCTAGAACTCATCCTGCATAACTGAAACTTCATATCCATTATCTAATAGCAACTCTCACTTCTGAACCTATTCTTACTCATGGAGCCTAAATCACATGTGTGTTCTGTGTTCTACAAAAGATATTGGCAAAAAACACATTTTCTGGATTCCATCTTGGGAAGACAGGATTCTTAAGACTTCATATTCCCTAGACATGGCAAGAACACACAGAAATTATAATAAATGTCTGATACAAATTTTAATGTTTTCAAATAATGATGTAAAGAACATGCCCTAGTAATTTCAAAGTCTTTGTTGAACACCACAAAAGCAATACATGATCTTCAGCAATGGTTTTAAAAGTCCTTCTTTTTTCTCCTATCCATTGTCCTACTAACTGCAGCTGCCTCCTGCCCTCAAAGTCCCTGGGAGAGTCCCGTTACTTGTCTAAGGATCCTCTTGCCCTCCTTCTGTTTTCCATCCTAATTCTCCATTGCAAAAGCTCAAGAACTGGTCTAGTAAGAAAGAACTTTCCTTGGAGGGGGGCAGAGGAAAGAGATTAAGAGAGGCAAAACTAGAATTATCTTTAGCCCCTAAGGGAAGGAGAAGAGGAAGGGGAGAACACAGTTTTACACTAAATGTTTGTATCCAGTCATAGTCACTTTTACTAGTGATATTTAAGAACCACTTAAAATAATTAACTGGTCTTAACAAAATATGCAGATCGCCATAAGATCTGTGGTTGAAATGTTGATTGTGGTTCAAAGTGTCTTCTAAATGAAAGCAGTTTAGCTAAAGATAATAAATAAAAAGGAAAAGACTCAAGTATTTTAAAGGGAAGGTAAAGACTGGTGTTCATATTTATGAGTCTAAAAAGAGCATTATTTTGATTTCAACTTCCCAGTACAAAATTAATTTGGTGGGGGGGGCAGTAAATTCTATCAGTTATTATCATCATCACAAATAATTAGTCGATACTTGAACACTCCTGGTTAGCTCAGTCCTACCTCTTTAGGATGTCCTTACATATCTCCTATGATAGTTTGTGACAGATGCAGTGACACTTATTCCAAATATTCATTTCATTCTTTTATGAAATTATGTTGACCCTGGCACAAAGCCATTGAATTGTCTATTCATGTTTGCTGCTCTACCAAATGAATACCTTACACAATATTTCAGACTAATATTGCTTGAGATAGACAGCTCAATCTAAACACATCCAGCAATACAATTTCTGCTAAGCAGATATCAGTTTCCCTTTAGAATATTGAATGTAGCTTTAAATTACTGAGGAATTCTACCTAGGATAGCAGGGGTCTGTGCTTCTGCCGAAAGTATAGCTGTAGTAGAAATTCAATAACTGAACCTAATACCAGTAATTGGTTGTTGCAAATTATTTCTTTCAGAGAGTGGACACTGGACTGCTGACTCACTTTCATGCAGGGGCTAGGTGTTCCTGTTACCCTTTAATTCTTCCCAGCTGGGAAATAGTTACTTTTTTTTTTTTAAGTTTATTTATTTATTTAAAGAGAGAACATGCATGCACACACACAAGTTGGGGAGGGGCAGAGAGAGAGGGAGGGAGGGAGGGAGGGGGAGAGAGAGAGAGAGAATCCCAAGCAGGCTCTGTACTGTCAGCGCAGAGCCCGATGTGGAGCTCAGTCTTATGAACTGCGAGATCATGACCTGAGCCAAAACCAATAGCTGGAGATTTAACCCACTGAGCCACCCATGTGCCCCTGGGGAAACATTTACTTTGGAGTCTCTTTGAAACTTAGAACACACTGTTTCAGTGTTATGTGGGGGAGCTATTCTCTTAGTTTAATTCATAACTACAAGGTAAATAGTACTCCAGAATCTACATGCTATAAAGACTTGAGTTATCGTTTGATGTGCTTACCTCACCTACTCTGGGCAGGTGGAACAAGGATGGATGCCCTACACAGAACCTTCCTTAGGGCGTCCACTGGGGCTAGAGGAAGCAGTCCTGAAAGGTAGAAGTGCAGAAACACAATGGGGAGATTGGCATCACATTGGAAATAAGGAGTTAGAGTCTGCTCTAGAAAATCTTCAAGTTGCCTTTATTTTCATGTAAATTATTCAGATGTCTTAGCAGTTCTCAGTGCAATTTGTTTTGTGAAATATATTAGGAATTCAGTGTGGCTGTTTTCAGGTTTATTATGCAATATTCTGATTCATGAAAATATTCCATTAAATGCAATCGCTCATGTAATTACTTTGCTTAATCTAGAGCATACTTTAATTAACATTGCACAGAATTCTGATTTAATCAATTAGATTTGATATAGTATAACTTAGCTGTAAATACTTTTTATGATGCAGCAGCTCAAAAGAATTATTGAAAGTAAAGGTAATATATGTTGCTACCTAAAACTAACAAATTTCCTGTTTTATGAAAAGTAAATCATAATTTGAGCTGTAATTTTATTATTTGAAAAGTTAACTATAAAGAATAGATTATTATGTCCCATTAATAGTCTATTAAAAACAATCTAATCAGGAGTGTTAGAATTTTAAAAAATATGCTTTATTGTTTTATGTATTCCTCAGCAGTTAGGCTTGAGAACAAAAGATTAATCTGAAGCAAGACTCACTACTTTTTGGCTTTGTATATAGGCTCATTAACATCAATATCTCATGATATTTGTCCACTGTCATGGGTTTTGTTTCCTCTCAGATTTATTGAAGTTCTAACTGCCTGTACCTCAGAATGGGACCTTATCGGGGGCACCTGGGTGGCTTAGTAATTAGGGACCTTATTAGGAGCACCTAGGTGGCTCAGCTGGTTGAGCATGACTTTGGCTCAGGTTGTGATCTTGTGGTTCATTGATTCAGGCACCGCATTGGGCTCTGTGCTGACAGCTTGGAACCTGCTTTGGATACTGTGTCTCCCTCTTTCTCTGCCTCTCCCCCACTTGTGCTCTGTCTCTCTATCTCTCAAGAATGACTAAACATTAAAAAAAAAAAAAAGAATTGGACCTTATCAGAAACAGGGTCACTGCAGATGTAATTCCTTAAGATGAGTTCATACTGAAGGTGGGCTCCTAATCCAATATGACTGGTGACCTTCCAAGAACATAGCCATGTGACAACAAGAGACACACAGGGAGGAGGCCATGTGAGAGGAAGGCTAAATTTGAAATTATATAGCAGCAAGGAACACCAAAGATTGCTGGCAACCAACCAGCAACTAAGAAGAGGCAAGGAAGGATTCCCTATAGGTTTCAGAGGGGCAGGGCCCTGACTTTCCTTGATTTTGTACTTCTAGCCTCTAGAACTGGGATGACAAATTTCTATTGGTTTAGCCACCCAATTTGTGGAAATTTGTATGGCAGTCCTAAAGTTATAACTTAACATAACCAGAATCTGTAAAATTGCTTTTAATAGTAGTGGGGATGGGGGAGTGTCTTGCTAAACTATTTTCAAAAATGCAGGGGTTCTCAGCACCCCTCCTTACACATAGCACCTTGCAGTGCCTTGAACATACATCATCCAACAGTACATTTTGTGACTTAGTTTAAAAGATTGAAAATAGCCTATAAATATTAAAATATCCACTTATAGAATTTGAGCTGTAAAATATATACAGTGCTACCGAAATGTGAGAGTAATCACTGCAAAGAATTTACATGAGGTTCATGAAGGCAAAATTTCATTCTGAATTGATAAGTGGATAATAGAGAAACTATATACCCAGCTAGTCTGTGGATTATTCAGCTTGTATATTTTCTGCTGCCCTCTTTTTGACTTTGAAAAAAAAATACTCAGCATCTGCACCATGCAAAGGGCAGAGAAAAATAATAATATAATATAAATGTAAATTCTTGATATTAACTTGCTAACCTATTCCATAGGGCACGGAATAGATGGCAATTAAAAATATAATACAAAATGAATTTGGGGGGTTATCTAAGTTATTTTCTTCTCCCTGGATATTCAAGAGTTGTTTATTGTTGGGTTGTTACAGGGGTGATCATGTTTGATGGAAAGGCATCACCAGACACCAGCAAATGGTCTGGACACAGGAAGCTAACAGACTGGGGGAGCACAGCATGCTTGCAATCAATTGGGAGAGTTTCCTGGCATCAAGGGTTCATGATGGCGTAGATGACACCAGGCAACTGTGTGCCTCTTTGTCAGATACTTTAAGAAGCAGCACCTTTCCAACCTTGGGAGTCTTCAGAAGCTTCTGGCCCTTCTGGTCATTCTAGACACTTTGGTTTTTGCTGTTCTATGGGTAGAAATAACTAATATAAAAACACCCTGCCTCCCAGTCCCAGGTCATTTCTGAGCATTTACCACCAGATGGGATGTAAGGTTTAAATTCCCAGGTATACTATTTTTTAGCAGGACTGAGCCCCAAACCTTCCTGAGATCCATTCCTACAAATATAACTGGCACTACAAGATAAAAAGATAGATTTGTAAAGCATAGAAAAGATTAGTATTTCCTGATTGCCTACTATATTCTAGGTTCTGTGCTAGGCATTCCACATATGATCTATTTAATATTTCTCTTAAATTTTAAATTTTTATTGAAATAATGTACATTTTATTAACATCAAAATGATTGGGTGGTAAATAGTTAGGAGTTTGCTTTAAAAAACACTCTTCCTAGGACACAAAGAAATGGAAAAGCATTCCATGTTTATGGACTGGACATAAATCTGCACATTTAATGCAATCCCTATCAAAATACCACTTTTCACAGAGCTAGAACAAATAATCCTAAAGCTTGTATGAAACCACAAAAGGACCCCTAATAGCCAAAGCAATTCTGAAGAAGAAAAACAGTTGGAGACATCACAGTTCCAGATTTCAAGCTATTGCACAAAGCTGTAGTCATAAGACAGTATGGTAATGGCACAAAAACAGTCACACAGATCAATAGAACAGAACAGAAAACCCAGAAATGGACCTACAACTTTATGGTTAGTTAATTTTCAACAAAGCAGGAAAGATATGAATAGATATTTTTGCAAAGAAGACATCCAGATGGTTAACAGACACATGAAAAAATTCTCAACATCACTCATCATCAGGGAAATACAAATCAAAACCATGATGAGATACTACAGCATACCTGTCAGAGTGGCTAAAATTAACAACACAAGAAACAGCAAGTATTGGTGGGGATGTGGAGAAAGGGAAACCCTTTTTGCACTGCTGGTGGGAATGCAAATGGACGCAGCCATTCTGGAAAACAGTATGGTGGTTCCTCAAAAAATCAAAAACAGAGTTACCCTATAACCCAGCAATTGCACTACTAGGCATTTATCCAAAGGATACAAAAATGCTGATTCAAAGGGGCACATGCACCCCAATGTTTATAGCAGTGCTATCAATAATAGCCAATTATGGAAAGAACCCAAATGGAACTAGAATGTATTATGCTAAGTGAAATAAGTCAGTCAGAGAAAGATAAATATCATAGGACTTTACTCATATGTGGAATTTAAGAAACAGACAGATGAACATATGGGGGGCGGAGAGGAGGGAGGAAAACAAACCGTAGGAGACTCTTAATAGTAGAGAACAAACTAAGGTTTGATGGAGGAAGGTGGGGGGGAAGGGCTAAATGGGTGATGGGTATTAAGAAGGGCATTTGTTGGGATGAGCCTGGGTAAATGATGAATCACTGAATTCTACTCCTGAAACCAACATTGCACTGTATGTTAACCAAAATTAAATTAAAAAATAAAAATAAAAAGTGTTAGAATACATCCAAAACAAAATTAAAAAAATAAAAAATACTCTTCCTTTAAAAGGAATATACTTTGTATGATATTTTTCATAATTAAAAAAAAAAGCCAGTCAAATAATGACAAGGTTTATATTAAAAATAGTAGTCCTCTACTTCATCCTTCCTTACTCCCAACTCCCTCTCCTTAGCCCAATAATTCTTAATATTCTACATTGTTTCTTCTAGAATTTTCTTTCTTATGTCTAGATAATATGCATATCCTGTTATTTCTTGATTTTTTTCTTTCAGTTTGAGATGTCATCTATTGACTTCCTGCTACAGCAGATGAAGATTTAGCTCTCCTATTTCCCTCCTTTCACATACTTCTTCCTCCCCTTCAAATATATTTATATCACAATTTTTGGTTAAATCAATATTTAGGGCTAAAATTATTTTAAATATGTGAATATTGTATATGGCTAAGTCATATAGTATATTATTATTATATTTCTTCTCTTCTATAGCCCATTGTACCAGAGTTAACAGCTGCATTTTGTTGTTGTTTCCTTGGTTTCTGTGCTTTTGTTACTAATCCATCCACAGATTTTCTGATAGAAGTAAAAAACTGTCTCTGAACATGTGTTCATTTTTTAATTTATACTTTATTGTCAAGTTGGTTTCCCAGTGCTCTTCGCCACAAGTGTCCTCCACCATGACCATCACCCCCCTTCCTCTTTCCCCCTCCCCCTTCTGCCCTCAGTTTGTTTTCAGTATTCAAGAGTCTCTCGTGCTTTGTCTCCCTCCCTCTCCCTAACTCTTTTTCCTCCTTCCCCTCCCCATGGTCCTCTGTTGGGTTTCTCCTGTTAGACCTAGGAGTGCAAAGGTATGGTATCTGTCCTTCTCCACCTGACTTATTTTGCTTAGCATGACACCCTCGAGGTCCATCCACGTTGCTAAGAATGGCCAGATTTCATTCTTTCTCGTTATCATGTACTATTCCGTTGTATAGATAAACCACATCTTCTTGATCCATTCGTCAGTTGATGGACATTTAGGCTCTTTCTGTGATTTGGCTATTGTTGAAAGAGCTGCTACGAACATTGGGGTACATGTGCCCTTATGCATCAGCACTTCTGTATCCCCTTGGGCAAATCCCCAGCAGTGCTATTGCTGGGTCATAGGGGAGTTGTATTGATAGTTTTTTGAAGAATCTCCACACTGTTTTCCAGAGCAGTTGTACCAGCTTACATTCCCACCAACAGTGTAGGAGGGTACACATTTCTCCACATCCTCGCCAGCATCTATATAGTCTCTTGGTTTGTTCATTTTAGCCACTCTGACTGGCATGAGGTGGTATCTCAGTGTGGTTTTGATTTGTATTTCCCTGATGATGAGTGACGCTGAGCATTGTTTCATATGTCTGTTGGACATCTGGATGTCCTCTTTGGAGAAGTGTCTCTTCATGTCTTCTGCCCATTTCTTCACTGGATTGTTTGTTTTTCGGGTGTGGAGTTTGGTGAGTTCTTTGTAGATTTTGGATACTAGCCCTTTATCTGATATGTCATTTGCAACTATCTTTTCCCATTATGTCGGTTGCCTATTAGTCTTTTTGATTCCTTTGCAGTGCAGAAGATATTTATCTTGATAAGGTCCCAATAGTTTATTTTGGTTCTTGATTCCCTTGCCTTTGGGGATGTGTCGTGTAGGAAATTGCTGTGGTTGAAGTCATAGAGGTTGTTTCCTGCTTTCTCCTAGAGGGTTTTGATGGTTTCCTGTCTCACATTCAAGTCCTTCATCCATTTTGAGTTTATTTTTGTGTATGGTGTAAGAGAGTGGTCTAGTTTTATTCTTCTGCATGTTGCTGTCCAGTTCTCCCAGCACCACCTGAACATGTATTCTGTTTCACGTTTATCTTGGAGAATTTCATCGGAGGCTTTAGTTCTCCTTATATTCCACTTTGGTGGTTCTTTAAGCCTGGCATACAGCTGTTACTTGGACTTTTCCGTTCCCTGTTATCTTGAGATTTTTTCCCCTATGCCTTTCTCCTATGTGGGGATTCCTGATTTCTGAGATCCTATATCTTTTTCTTGGTTTACCCTCTCAGTTTGGTAGAGCATATATCCCTCAGGATTTTCCCAAGAAAAGTTAATAATTTAGGACCTCAATTTTATGAAAATGTTCATATTCTACCATCACTTTTCATTGTCATTTTGCTGGGTATAGATTTTTAGGATAGAATGTCCCCTGAAAACTCTGAAGGCATTTCTCCATTGTCTTCAAGCTTCAGTGGTACTGTTGAGAAGTTTCATGTTACTCTAGTCCTCATTCCTTTGTGATCATCTCCCCACCTCCTTCCAATTTTCTGGAAGTTTTCAGGCTCATCTATTCATCCTGGTGGTGTTCACGATGTGTCTTGGTCAGATAAATCCTCTGAGAGGATTTGACTTTCCTTCTACCAAATTCTTGGAGGGGATAACCAATCTGGGATTAATCTGAATTAAATTCTTGGCTAGAGGTTTATCAGACCATTTAAGTAGTCTGAATTTGGGCCACAAACTGGTAAGAACTGACCTATGATTCAGCTGTAGTTTCTCCCCTCTCTACTCTTGCCAAATTTTGAAATAGTCAATTTTCCCTTGAAGGTAGTATGGAAGTTTATTTGTAATTTACCCTTCAACTGAACGTATAGCCCTTTGGAATCTTGGAATTCTGGTAGGAGGAGAATCTGTTATTAGACTTCCCACCTTGGGAAGTCTTGGGCTTTGTTCTCTGTTCCCATCCTCCAAAATGCTGTGAAAATCAAAGTCTGCACTCACCTGTTTTGACAAATGCTCTCAGGATAACAGTGTACCACTTACCTTTCTAGGTTCCTGCCTTCACTCCATGCCTAACTGGAGATTTTCTTACCTTTTTGTTTGATGTTTTAAAGATGATTAAAAGATATATTTTGGGGCACCTGGGTGGCTCAGTTGGTTAAGTGCCTGACTCTTGATTTTTGGATCAGGTCATGATCTCATGGTCATGAGACTGAGCTCTGTGTTGGGTTCTGTGCTGAAACTGTGGAGCCTGTGTGGGATTCTCTCCCTCCATCTCTCTCTGCTCCTCCCCTGCTTGCACTCTCTCTAAAAATAAAAGTAATCATTTAAAAATTATATTTTGTCCAGAAGTTTTCGTTATTTACAGCAGTCTGATACCTATCCTGTCATATTCTTGGAAATGGAAATACATATCACTTTTCTTTTTTAATTTTTTTGTTAATATTTATTTTTGAGAGAAAGAGACAGAGCACAAGAGGGAGAGCGGCAGACAGAGAGCGAGACACAGAATCCAAACAGGATATGAACTGTTAGCACAGAGCCTAATGCGGGGCTCAAACCCACAAACCATGAGATTATGACCTGAACCGAAGTCAGATGCTTTAACTGACTGAGCCACCCAAGCACTCCATGTATCACTTTTTTAAGTCTCAATTTACTCATCTGAAAAATGAGGATAATAGTAGTATCTACCTCATATATTTGAGTAATAAATGAGATTATTAGTGTAAAGCTCTTAACACTGTGTCTGGCACCTCAATTAATGTTTACTTTTTTTTTTTTTTTTGGTAAATGGTATTCTCAGAGTCTGAACATGAATGCATTATCTTGCTATATTTTTACATGTATATGATGCACTGATACCAGGGATGAAGATGTGAAGCATCTGAGGTCTCAAGAAGGTGTATATTTATTAAGAAATATAGTTCTTTTCATTTGAAGCATTTCCATTTCAAATGAAAACCAAGTGACGACACATTAGTAGCCTAGATCTTAACTGAGGAAAGGAGATTTATTGCAGTGAAATCCTTAATGTGTACACTTCTTGAGATAACAGAGCTTGAAAATATCCCCTCTCCCCCTTAATCAGATAGGACTCTAAATGTATATAACATGGATGCTTTCTCTTAGAGCAAACTAGGCTATGTTCATGTTTTTTTTTTTTTTACCAATTTTTTATTGCAACAGAAACTTGAATTGCATGAGTAGGTCCTTTCAAGTCCACAGATATGTTCATTCTAAGAAGTTGCTCTTCCCTTTAAAAAAATTTCCACCCACTGCAAGGTAGCCCTTGCACAGAAACAGCTCTCTCTCTCTGGTGATTGCCCTGACCCTTGGGCTGTCTCAGGGACACTTCTTTAGGAGGTGTATTGTGATGTTCTTCACAGCCAGCATGGTCTCTGTACAGGTCGGTTTGATGAGCATCTCTGGGAGTAAAAATCCAAAATGCCCAGTATCACGAAGTTCAAAAGCAAATGTGTAGGGTATTCCATTTTTGTAGGCCCAATCCATTGAGCTACCAGAGCTCACATCTAAAAGTTAAAAAAAAAAAAAGAGCCTCAGTAAAGAGTCTGCATAATTTTCAAAGTTTATATATAGTACTTGCTTACTAAGCTATCCTAAATCCTTGCAATTAAATACTGTTTCAACAAGAATGACTTAACAGTGGTTCCTTACATTGGGCTCCTGGAACTAAAAATCCTAACTGCTATCATCTTTGAGGATCTAGTCTAAGTAGTAATGCTTTTCTAGTGTGATGATCTCAAGATTTCTCAGCCTCAATTCCAATAACATTTATCTCCACCCACACCTCAGCCACCCATAAACAAACTAATTCCTGGCTCAGTTTCTTTGCTTTCACTCCTTGAGAAGGAGCTGGAGAAAGTGCTGTAAAATCCTAGTGCTGCTTCAGGCTCCTTTTTCTAGGCCTTCACTAAACGAACTTTTCTCATGCTCTTATGGTCCTGCCCCTCACCTTACCATTGTCCTCAGGCCCACACAAAGTAATCAGCCGACCACCTCCTCTACTGACATCACAGCCCTCTGGCTTTCTTCCTTCCAGCTCAGAGGAGGAGAGGATGCTTGTTTTTTACAGGTGTCATCTTGATTCTATTCATCATTGTCTTCTCTGGTAGTGAGAGAGTCCCTTCCCTGAGACCTTGTTTCATTAATTAAACCACTGTCTCTTGCACCTGCATTGACCAAAATATTCAAGCACTGATTTCCTATAGCTCTTCCT
The DNA here is from genome assembly GCA_028646485.1 of Cryptoprocta ferox. Classification (NCBI taxonomy): domain Eukaryota; kingdom Metazoa; phylum Chordata; class Mammalia; order Carnivora; family Eupleridae; genus Cryptoprocta; species Cryptoprocta ferox. The sequence goes on along the minus strand of CM053569.1, from coordinate 61,273,210 downwards.
TTTTATGCTAGATACCATCCTCTTTTTCTTCATCCTTTTGCTTTAGAATGCAAAGAGAATCTATATATATTGCCTCTATATCCTCAACCGCTTTCAATCTGGTTCTTGCCTCTACATGTCTATGAAACCTTAGTTCTTGAAGGTCACCAATGACAGCAGGCCTAATCTCTTTTCCTGTTTTGTTCCCCCTCCCCGCCCCTATACCACTTTCAACCTCTCAACAGCATTTAGCATAGCTGATAATCCACTGGCAACTAACTCTCTCCTTCTGGCTCCTGTGACCTCACATGCTACAACTTGTCAGCACAGAGTTGAAAGTGCAGGCAGTAGAGGCAGACTAAGGGCTCAGGCTGTATGTATCCCAAAATGAAATAATGTACTAGGAGACATAAGCCCCTATTATTTTGCATTTTTACATCCCAAAGTGCCTAGTGTGTACTTTTTAGCATAACAGGCTCTTAATAATTTTTTAATAAATTTTTAATAGAAGAATCTTTATATACTTTTTTCTTGAAATCATTATGATCCAGACTGACCTAACACTATTACTATTAAAAATTTTTTCAGAGCATGTTCATCTGTTCAAATAATATCACTTTTTATACTGCTTCTGTCAGGACAAGTTAGAGATAGATTATTAAGTTAAGGCAATTAAATGACTTTGCTGTTTCTCAGACTCCCTTGCTTTGGTTAAGGACAGAAGGTAGGCTGTGGCTTCATTGTCTCTCTGGATTAGAGTACACTGGAACTGCAAATAGTAGTCATAGAAGCCAAAGTCAGAGTCAATATGTGCCAAGAGTTACGTCATGGTGATGTGACAGCCTCATTTCTATGGTAACAGATTGTTCTTGGTAAATATAATACCATGACTGTGCCTTGATACCAAGCTGAAAAGGTAAAGTGTAAGATTTTTAAAAATTAATGTTGAAAACTAATATATGCTATATTGGTGATAATTAGGAATATGACTTTAAAAACAATACTATCTTTCCTCTTTCAGCATAGCCGTACTGAAAAACAGTTCTAAAGAGGTCAGCATGAGACCAATGATCATAGACTTTGCAAAAAATTCTAATACTTAAGACATTCTCATTATTAGGATAAACTTATATGATAAGCAATGTTAATTGACAAACCAAGCTTTTCTTCTCAAAGTTCAAGAAAATGGTTGGTTAGGAATAGAACAATGGGTAGGTTAAAGAAATCAAGGAGAAATTTCATATTTCACTGAAAGCAAAATTGGATGTCACCCTCCATACATACACATACAACCTGTGTGTATATGTGGGTGTGTGTGTGTGTGCACGTACGCATATGTAGACATTTAGATGTATTTGATTTCATGCTAAATTTTCCAAGTCATATAATTAATAAATTTTAGAGTTTAAAAGGCCATGAGAAATGACCTCATCCAATTCCTCACTTAACAGTCGTGGAGGGGCGCCTGGGTGGCTCAGTCGGTTGAGCGTCCGACTTCGGCTCAGGTCATGATCTCACGGTTCGTGGGTTGGAGCCCCGCATCGGGCTCTGTGCTGACAGTCAGCTCAGAGCCTGGAGGATTCTGTGTCTCTTTCTTTCTCTGCCCCTTCCCTGTTCATACTCTGTCTCTCAAAAATAAATAAATGTAAAAAGAATTAAAAAAAAAAAAACAGTTGTGGAAACTGAAGCCCAGGAGTAGTATCTTGGCCAGGATTATATCACAATTAGCAGCAGAATTAGGACTAGAATCCGTCTTCTGATTCTTCAAGTTCTTTCCACATATCCAGTTGCTATTTCATATAAAGTAAGAAATATTTTAATTATCTTTTAAGGGGGAATTCAGCTTAAGGCGTTATGTAAGAAATAGAATTTCATAACAAGAATGGTGGAGGTAAGGAATAAAAGGGAAGTTCTTTTAGGGCTGAGACATTACTTCATTACCTTCTCAAGTTCCATTTCTACCCTTATAGTAGTTACAATTGCTAAAGGAGCCCATTTGGGTACTTTCTACTGTCATAAGATCTCAATTCAACTTTGTAGTCATTACTACATGCTTAGAATATTCTCTGCTTAGAATTTATTTAAATTGGTACAGTGATTTCTGTCAAGCAGTGTAAAACTAATCAGATATAAACTCCCTCCATCTTCCTTGGCTAATTTGGTTGTCAAAAATTTCTCTTTAAGGGGGAACACACTTTCTGTTTTTGTTTTTGTTTTTGTTTTTTTAAAGGAAGTCATTATACAGGATCTTGGTTCAAGAGATGAGTCTAACACAAAATACACAGGAAACTTACACAATGTGCTGGAGGCAGGTCCATATCTATACTGTACCCCATATACCGATCGAAGTGCATTCACAGCTTTATAAGCTGCAGATTCCTGTAAAGGAAAATGGAGAACTTCTATCACTTTCCATCACTGCATTGAAACCTTTGGAAACACTGGCATGTTGTCTGAGCATTATCAGTCATCAGTTTGGAGAGTAAGGTTGGGCACATTAAGCAATAGCTATATTAAATATCATTCTTTGTCACATGCTGCAGTTTACAATGTGTTTTAGAACACATTATTTCCTTTGAATGATCCTCACACCAGACCACTAATCAGTAATATTTCCATTTTACAGACAAGAAAAGAAAGGCTCAGCAAGGCTGGGATTACATAGCAAGGAGTGGTTAAGTACCCATATCTTCTGATGCTGATTTAGTGTTCTGTCCTCTTCACTTTTATTTAGTGACACTTGTTTTTATAAATTACAAAATGTTTGATGGGGCAGAGCCCATGTCAATCTCCTTCATAGCTACATATGTAGTATTTAGCAATGTGCCTGTGTATAACAGATGCTTAATCAATATTTCTTGCATGAATGTTGAATAAGCATAGCTCTGCAAGAGTATCAAGACAATCTTATTGATCCTTAAGTACATACTTCAGTGGCTATGTACAAGGTATTTAAAGCACATTTGCATCAATTAAGAAACCCTTTAGTTCAGGAAGAGTGACTTCTCTTATGCTATTCATTTACCCCCCAGGGGAATGAGGATACAATTTCAGAATGCTCCATGACTTATGAGGTTACATACGCCTCTGACAGAGCTCAGGTACTGCTAAGATGTAGAAATTTCTGAGGTGGAACTCTTTATATCAATGCCAAAAACCAGGAAGAATAATCAACACAACAAAACTACTAAAACATTCTAACATGAACTAAAGGATACGAACTACACTTCAAAACATTTTCAAATGGTATTGCAGCATTAGTTTCAATAAGGAGTTAGAGAAGTATTGTATGACCGGTGAGAGGAAAAGAAGTATGTTGAAACCAGTATACAACTCTCCCATTTCAATTTGCCTATGAATAATTTAATACATCAGTTGAAGTATTCTGGGCAACATGGTGCTGTGTGTTGGACTCAGCTTCAGCTTGCTGTCCTCATTCACCTCAGGGATGCATAAAGCAGCATTAGCAGCAAATGCCACTCTCTGTAGATATTAAGGGGCCAGGCTCCAGAACCTGGCAGACAATTTATTATTGATCTCACTGATGATGACATTCTCCTCTCAGGAGCCAACAGAGAAGGAACGTGAACACCATAATACCAAATACCTTTATGGAGAATGTTCTAAGATTTTAACATCTTCTCCAATGGTTTTAGCAATATTTCATGGCAAGGGCAGGTATTTCTACATTTAGAAGATTACTGTATTCTGCTGGTGAGGAGAGTTTTGTTCCTCATTATTCCAGAGGACTAAATTCCCATCCCAAAATATATTAAGAAAAAAAAATACAACCTCTTGGCCTTTTGCAAACAAACATATGCATAGCTTTAGCCTTTAAGCTCACTGTACTTCAGCCACTCAGATGCAGGTACATGTTGGTGAGAGGCTTAGATATGATTATTCCACAAAAAGTGAAAACTTCATAAAATTCTCCAAGAATTATTTTCCAGGGCGGTGTAGCTAGACACTTATTTGAAAGAATTTAAGCAATTCCTCCTATCTTTATTGTTTCCTCTTTCCAATGGTCCAAAAGGACCCAGGTCTCACTAATTTAAAAACATTTTTTAATGTTTTTATTTATTTTTGAGACAGACAGAGAGAGAGACAGAGCGTGAGTGGGGGAGGGGCAGAGAGAGAGGGAGACACAGAATCTGAAGCAGGCTGCAGATTCAGCTCTGCTCTGAGCTGTCAGCACAGAGCCTGATGCAGGGCTGGAACTAATGAACCCTAAGATCATGACCCTAGCTGAAGTTGGATGCTTAACTGACTGAGCCACCCAGGTACCACCAGGCCTCACTTACTGAACCCCAGCTAAATAAGGATTATATTTTTTATTCAATATTTTTTCTTTTCTCTTCTTTTCTTTCTGAGAGAAAATGTGTGAGTGAGTGGGGGAGGGGCAGAGAAAGAGGGAGAGAGAGAATCTCAAGCAAGCTCCATGCTCAGCAGACCTTGATATCATGACCTGAACTGAAATCAAGAGTCGGACACTTAACTGACTGAGCCACTCATGGTGGCTCATATGGTTTAAATTTCCATATTTAAAGCAACTTAATGAATGACCTAAAAACGTTAACAGAAACACAGACTCTATCATATCGATGGAATGTTTTTGAACAACTTATTAGAATTTAATGGTTTCTGGTTAACATTCAGAGACTACCTAGTTTCTGAGAATTTTAATCTTGGCTGTAGGGACTTAGCTTATATGTAACCTGGTAACAGGATTTCTCAACAGTGGCACTATTGACAGTCTGGACTAAATAACTCTGTGCTGTGGGAGGCTGTCCTATACATTTAGCAGTGTCCTTGGCTTCTATCCTCTAGATGCCAATAACGTCCTCCAGCCTTGTTGTGACAATCAAAATGTCTTCAACATTGTTCAATGTGCCTTGGGAGGCAAATTCATTTTTGGTTGTGAATCACTGATCTACTCTTTATATCACAGCCTCCAATCTAAGACAAAATGAAAATAGGCTTAACTTCTGATAGCAAGCTAAATTCAAAATATGGAGAACACTCTCATGTAATAGATTTAATATATTGCATACTCCATATAATCTGTTGTAAGAATATAAATAGACACTGTGCCTAATTCAGAAAGGGCTGAATATTTGCCTAGAGAAGCATTGTGTGATACAGGGTGGTTAAGGTGCCAAGTTAACAGCAACAACAATGACAACAACAAGTCTACTGACACACAGAGTAGCTGAAGAATAGCATTCTTAAATACTCAGAATTTCTTTACAGAATTTCTCAAGAGAGAGAATTTGCTCAGAATTCTTGCTTGGAATGCCAAGAACAAAATTCCTCTTTTGGACAGAATACAAGCCTTCCCTCAGGCCTTCTTCCTCACGTTCCCCATTCCTGCCAGGTCCTGGACATTGAGATCCGGGATTCCTGCAACTCCAACCAACTGGTGAAGGATTTAGAGTTCAAAATATAAAAAGAAAGGGGGTGCTTCTCTTTTATCAAAGCCTTTAATTCAAGTTTAACGTACATACAGAATAATATAAAAATTTTAAGTTTCTAGCTCAATGAATGATCACAAGTTGCACACACTCATGTAACCAGTATCCAGATCAAAGAATAGAACATCAACAGCAACCCCAAAGCCCTTCCCCCTTTACCTCCTCCTTCTTCCTCACTTCTCACACTATATTTAGTTTGACCTGGTTTTGAATTCTATAGACGTTTAGATGCCATAGGCTCTGAACCAGACTCACTTTACAAGGAATTTTGCCCTACAGTGGATAGTTTGTTGGGTTTCTGAGATGAGGAGAGAAAGAAACTCTGCTTTATCACTGCCAAGTAATCATATGTTTGAAGGGCTGTTCATTCTGAGCACTAACTTGTCAGATAGATGCCCAGAGACTGAGTACCATTAAGCAAAGAGCGCTTATAAATTAAAACTTGCTTTTAATTAATGAGAGTCAGACCATAATTTATGAACAATTATTTACTCAATAAAATTAATTATAGCCCTGCACATGTGACTGAAGCTGTAATACTAATCAAATCCATCCTGACACTTTCTGTGTAATCTGTGGTAAGAATGTAAATCAGTTTGAAATGACTGCATTTGAGATGCAGCCTAGCACAGCAGTTAAAAGCGACCATGTTGGAGCTAGATTGGGGCTGAATCCTGGCTATGGCTCTTAGCACCTGTGTGTTGTTGGTCTAATTGCTTAATTTCCCTAGGTTTCAGTTTCCTCATCTGTAAAATGGGGATAATAATAGATAGTTACCTATCTCATATAACTATGAGGTATTTGCTGTATGTCATTACTGCTTAGAACCATCTTAAAAAAGAAGAACGCCTGACACGCATATACATGGTGAAATACTTACCACACAGCTGAAATTGGGGATTGTGGCATATTTGTAAGAATAGGGATACAGCAACATCTGAGCATATGCATGAAAGGACAGGTAGGCCCTAATGTGCTTCCTGTGTTTCCGGAGGAAGGTGGCTACAGCTTTCACTTCTGGCTCAGATTCTGGGAAAGGTCCACAGTAGGTATCATCACAAGGGTGCATGGAAGCTCCTTCGTCTGTAAGACAGAAAAGAAAATGGGGTGAAGGAGCAAAGAGGCAAGAAGCAAGAGACGCAAATGAGCATCGTTAAACTGATTTTTTAATTTCTATAAACATATGGTACTATTAAGCAATTCATTTAATTTCTCATTTATAGAAATCAGTTTTGAAAAATCCAGGGTGGTTCAAGCCCCAAAGGCCTGCATAGGAAATAAGGACTGATTTTTTTAACTAAGCCTGCATAAACCTCTCTAAAGGGATGGCTTCATCAGTGAGAGACCTAATTCTTTATGATCTTCCAGAGCAGGCAAGGCTCCTGTTTTTATACTCCATGACACCTGCACTTTCCCTCTGTAACACTTGACATACTTGTAATTAGTCTGCAGTATTTACCTGTTTAGCATTCAATCAATATTTACACTGTTCTAGATGCCTGGTATTCAACAAAAACAACACAGAAAAAAACTTCCTGCTCTAATAAAAACTGCATTCAATCTGGAGTCTTTATTAAACTCTAGGGCTCTGTGAAAGCAGGGACTGTGTCTTCCTTGCTGGGCACCTGGCAACTAGAACAGTAGTATGGCAAGTGTTCAACAAATATTTGTTGAGTAAGTGAATGTCATATCAAAACAAAAGGCTAGACATCTGCACAAGTGTCTAGTAAGATACAGATATTGATCAATCAAGAACACGAAGGCAAGACAGAAATAATTCCACAAAACATGCCAAAACAATTTCTATTATATTTTTAGGTAAGCAATATCCAAACTGGTTTTGTTAAACCCAAGAGGCTTCTCCAGTTACCTTGGGGGTAAGAACTTAATTAAGAAATCCTCAAAACTGGGGCACCTGGGTGGCTTAGTCGGTTAAGCATCTGACTTTGGCTCAGGTCATGATCTCGTGTTTGTGGGTTTGGGCTCCACATTGGGCTCTGTGCTGATGGCTCAGAGCCTGGAGACTGCTTCCTATTCTGTGTCTCCCTCTCTCTGCCCCTCCTGCACTCACGCTCTATCTCTCTCAAAAATAAACATAAAAATTTTTAAAAATTAAAAATCTCAAAGCTAAATTTAATAATTTTTGAATTAAAAAAATATATATCCCATAGGTCTATGATGTGGAGGAAGGAAAATAACATTCACTGTAATAATCACAAAGTATTAAAGTCCCAAGACATTTTTACATTTAGAAAGAATTACATTTTCTACAGTTATTTGCCACTGGCCATGATTACCCCTCCCAAAAGCCCTAGACAACTGTCTTTTACCATAAACAAATGGAAAATTTCTGGTGATTCTGTAACATAGTCTAATTCTACTCAATATGAAAAGATAACCAAGTCAAATCAGGCTAAATCTTGAGGTCATTAAATCCAGTTTGTGTTACAGATGAGTTAAGATGGGGAATTTATAGCAATTGTGGTTTTCCTCCTTTGAGTCTAATTCTGGACATGCCTTAGAAGCAAGTGGGATATGGATGGAACTCAGAATATAATATGAACACTATAGCTGATACACTAAAAGGTATAGGACAAATAAAGGGACATTTGAAGAACACTAATGAAAAGCACTGGAAAGGAGAGATCACAGACTGAACAACTAATTCCAGAGGGAGCAGAACTAATGAGCCAGAGAAAAAAGGATTTACAATAATCCTAATACATATTCTCAAGGTCATATAGAAGGGCATTGGATACATTAAACAGGAACAAGAAGTTAAAAGTACCAATTGGATAGAATAGAAATAGAGAACTTAATTCATGGGTTGAAAGAATACAGATGAGGAGTGAATTAATGAGATGGAATATGTTTTGAAACATTCTCAGAAGACATCAAAAAATGAAAGAAAAATTAAAGGAGTATGAAAAATAGAATAAGTGTCAACATCTGATTAATAGGGACCCAAATAGAGAAAGAAATAACAGCTAAATATTTGAAGAACTGAAATTTTTCCACAATCAAGGAAAGATTGGACTTATTGTATATAAAACAAGAAAGATAAAGAGGAAATGTGTCAACACTTTGACATACTAGTGTGAAATTTAAGAAAACAATTCCAGAGAGAAAGAAGCAGTTCATCTGTAAGAAACAAGGATTAGATTTACATTTGACTTTTTAATATCAACACTAGAGTAATATTTCCAAAGTATATTTATATACACACATATACTTATTGTTCTTACATTTTTATTTATATATTTAAAATTAATTGTTTAAATTGAAGTATAGTTATACGTACCCTATTATATTAGTTTCAGGGGTACAACATAGTGAATGGACAGTTACATACATTATGAAAAGCTCACCATAGTTAAGTGTAGTTACCATTGGTCACTATACAGTATTATTACAACATTACTGACTGTATTCCCTATGCTGTACGTTACATCCTAGTGACTTACTTATTTCATAACTACCAGTTTGTATCTCTTAATCCCCTTCAGCTATTTTGCCCATCCTCCACCCACTCCTTTCTAGCCAGGGCCAGTTCTCTGTATTTATGAGTCCGTTCTGTTTGTTTTGCTTTTTAGATTCCTCACGTAAGTGAAATCACGTTATTTGTCTTTCCCTGTCTGAATTATTTCATTTAGCTAATACCATCTAGGTCCATCCATGTTGCTGCAAATGGCAAGATTTCATTTTTTAAAATGGATGAGTGCTGGTTCAATGTGTATATATATACTACATCTTCTTTATCCATTCATGTATGGATGAACGCTTGGGTTTCTTGTATATCTTGGCTATTGTAAATAATGCTGCAATAAACATAGAGGTGCATATATCTTTTTGAATTAGCATTTCCATTTTCTTTGGATAAATATCCAGAAGTGGAATTGCTGGATCCTATGGTATTTCTACTTTTAATTTTTTGGGGAACCTCCATGGTGGCTATTGTCTTAAATAATGTTCCAGGTGCATTTGAAAAGAATGCTCATTCTGCTCTTTTTGGATGGAATGTTCTGCATGTGTCTGTTAAGCCCACCTGGTCTAATGTGTCATTCAAAGTAATTGTTTCCTGGGGCACCTGGGTGGCTCAGTCGGTTAAGTGTCCGACTTCAGCTCAGGTCATGATCTTGTGGTCCATGAGTTCGTACCCCGCAACGGGCTCTGTGCTGACAGCTCAGAGCCTGGAGCCTGCTTCAGATTCTGTGTCTCCCTCTCTCTCTGCCCCTCCCCTGCTCATGCTCTCTCTGTCTCTCAAAAAATAAACAAACAACAAAAAAGTAATTGTTTCCTTATTTATTTTCTGTCAGGATGATCTACTGATTGTTGTAATTGGGGTGTTAAACTCTATTATGATGCTATTACTGTCAATTTCTCCCTTTTATGTCTGTTTACATTTGCTTTACATAAAATCTGGTTGGTTTTATGTTGGGTGCATAGATATTTATGTGTCATATTATCTTATTGGATTATCATTATGTAATGTCCTTGTCTCTTATTACAGCCTTTGTGTTAAGGTCTATTTTGTCTGATTTAAGTATTGCTAAGATTAAGATAAAAAAATTAAGATTTTTTTTTGCTTCCATTTGTATGGTCTTTTTCTATCCCTTAACTTTCAGTTTGCATGTATCTTGAGGTCTGAAGTGAGTCTCTTGTGGATGGCATCTAGATAGGTCTTTTTTGTTTTTTTTATCCATTCAGTTACCTTATGTCCTTTGATAGGGTCATTTAGAGCATTTACACCATTTACAGTTAATTGATAGACATATACTTATCATTTTGTTAATTGCTTTCTGATTGTTTTTATATGTCTTCTCTATTCCTTTCTTTTTCTCTTCTACTCTTCCCTTGTGATTAATCACATTCTTTAGTCTTTTGCTTGGAATTTTTTCTCCTTTTTGTGTATCTATTATGCAGGTTTTTGGTTTGTGGTCACCGTGTGGTTCATATATAACATCCTAAGTATACTGCAGTCTGAATTAAGTTGATGGTTTTGAGTTTGAACACATTTTCAAAGCACTACATTTTTACTTCTCTATGTTTTATATATATGATGTATTTTACATCTTTTATTTTTTCAAGACTTTAATTTTTTTAGATATAATTGATTTTACTACTTTTGTCTTTTAACCTTCATAATAGCTTTATGTGACCGATTTACTACCTTTACTATATATTTGTTTTTACCAGTAAAGTTTTTTCTTTTAATAATTTTCTTATATCAGTTATGGTCTTTGCTGCTTAAAGCCCTTTCACATTTCTTAGAAGGCCAATTTAATATTGATGAACTCTTAACTTTTGTCTGGGAAACTGTCTCTCCTTCAGTTCTGAATGATAACCTTGCTGGATAGAGTATTTTCGGTTGAAGGTGTTTTTCCTTTCAGCACTTTGAACATATCCTGCCACTCCTTTCTGGCCTGCAAAATTTCTGCTGAAAAATCAGTGATACTCTTACAGGGTTTTCCTTGTACGTAAATAGTTGCTTTTTTTAAATTTCCCTCTTAAGCTTTAATTTTAATTTTTGACATTTTAGTTTTTATGTAGCTTGGGGTCAGTTTGCTTGGGTTCATCTTGTTTGGGGTTCTCTGTGTTTCCTGGAACTGGGTGTCTGTTTCCTTCCCCAGGTTAAGGAGGTTTTCAGCTATTATTTCTTTAAATGAGTTTTCTGTGCCTTTCTCTCTCTCTTATCCTTCTGGGATTCCTATAATGCAACTATTACAATGCTTGATGTTGTCCTACAGGTCCCTTAACCTATCCTCACTTCTAAAATTCTTACTTTTTGCTGTTCAGCTCCAGTGTTTTCCATTACCCTGTCTTCCAGATTGCTGATATGTTCTTTTGCATCCTCCTGTCTGCTGTTGATTCCCTCTAGCAGATTTTTCATTTCAGTTATTGTATTCTTCAACCGATTATTTTTTTCTATTTTCTATCCTTTAGTTGAAGTTCTCATTGAGTTAATCCACTCTTAAGTCTGATGAGCATCTTTATGATCACTACTTTGATCTCTTAATCAAGTAATTTGCTTATCTCCATTTCATTTAGCTTATTTTCTGAAGTTTTTGTTCTTTCATTCAGAGCATGTTCCTCTGTCTTGTTTTGTTTGACTTTCTGTGTTTGTCTCTGTGAATTAGGCAAAACAGCTCCCTTTCCCAGCCTTGAAGGTGTAGCCTAGTGTAGGAGCATCCCTGTATCACCTGCGTGGGCCCTGCACTTAGGGAAAGGGTTAACACTAGGCAGGGAGAGATAAGGGACTGTCTGGGAGGCAGGCTGCAGCAGCAAGTGGGAGGCTGAGGAAAGGTTGGGGTTTGGGGCAAAAAAAAAAAAAAAAAAAAAAAAAAGGATAATGGTATTCCAGACCCTCCTGGGCTAGATGCCATGAGTGGAGTCTCACAAACTTTGAGAAGTTCTCAATAAAAAGTCAGGGACAAAAATCCTTGGAGGCAACCCACTCTGGACCCCTCTTGCTTTTGAGAGCTTTATACTTTCTCTAGATACACTCTACCACTTTGCTCACTCTCTGTTGTTGGCGAGATTCATTCTTTGACTCCGTGAGATAAAGACCAGTGTCTCTTCTACACTCCTGTAACAGCAGGACAGCTGGAGCAAGCTTGGTTTGGGATATCCTGGGTGCTCCACACTTGGGTGTCCAGGCAGGATGGTTGGAGCTGGTGAGGCATGGAGCAGGGGTAGCCCAAGGCTTTTCACAGTGGGGTTGCCTCGTTGAGCCGGTGGGGCCCCAAGTGCTCTCGGCCAGAGCTGCCCCGGTGGGATGGCTCCAGCTGGGGTGGGTGCAAGCCAGAGCACTGTGGGTGGGGTGTTGGAGCTGGAATGGGTGTGAATATGGGAGCTGCCTCTAGGGGGATGGCTGAAGAGGGTGTGGACTAGGGCTTGCTGTGGTTGCAGGCTGGCTAGAGCACCAAAATCCTGCTCCCATCTGTACTATCAAGGTGGAGAGGAAATGTCAGCAATGGTGCGAGGCAGCGCCTCTGACATCAGAAAGGATTTCAGTAGCTCCCCTATTCTTTGGCTGATGTTCTAGGGTTAGAAGATGTATTTCCTTCACTTAATGTGTAGTTGCCCTCCAAACTGTTTTTCTGCTGTGGTTCAGTTGGGGGAATGTGCAGGTGGGCCCCTCAGCGATCTCTCTTTCCGATGAAATTCACAGCAGTGGGGCTGGGGTTCCTATCATTATCATGTCTCTATCTCTCCTTTGTTGTGCAGAAGCTGTTTAGTCAGCCCTCAGTTTTTCTTCAGGTGAATTACTCCATAGGTAGGTATGAATTCAGTGTCCAACAGAGGAGGTGAGTTCAGGGTCTTCCTACGCTGCCATCTGAGACCTCTCCCACCTCATTAAAAACAAACAACAACAACAACAACAACAACAAAAACTTTTGCAGGGCACCTAGGTGGCTCAGTCAGTTAAGTGTCCAATTCTTGGTTTCAGCTCAGGTCATGATCCCAGGGTTGTGGTATCAAGCTCTGCATCAGGCTCTGTGCTCACAGCGTGGAGCCTCTTTGGGATTCTCTCTCTCTCTCTCTCTCTCTCTCTTTGCCCCTCCCCTGCTCACTCTATCTCAAAATAAATAAACTTAAAAAAAAAAAAAACCTTTTGCTGAACAGCTTAGGTGCTTTTTCTAGCCTGTCTTCCAGATGGTTGCTTCATTCTTTTGCATCTAATCTGCTTTGATTTCCCCTTGTGTACTTTTCATTTCAGTCACTGTAATCCTCAGCTCTGATTGGTTCTTTTATATATTTTGTCTTTCTTTCTTGAAGTTCCCACACAGTTCATCTCCTCTTCTCTCATGTCAAGTGACTACCTTTATAACCATTACTTTGATCTCTTTATCAGGTAGATTAGTTCTTTTCTGAGGTTTTTGCCATTTTTTTTAACATACTCCTTTGCTTCATTTTGTTTGACTTCCTGTGTTTTTCCTGCATATTAGGTATGTTAGCTATGTCTCCTGGTCTTGAAAGTAGTGGCTTTATGTAGAAGGCATCCTATGAGGCCCCATAGTGCTACCCACTGGAACCAAAGCACTCCAGGATCTTGTCTGCGAGGGCTGCATGTGCTCTTCTTTAATTTTTTTTATGTTTATTTTTTTGTTATTAAAAAATTTTTTTTGATGTTTATTTATTATTGAGACAGAGGGGCATGAGGGGCATGGGGCAAAGAGAGAGGGAGACACAATCTGAAGCAGGCTCCAGGCTCTGAACTGTCAGCAGAGAGCCCGACATGGGGCTTGAACCCACAGACCGTGAGATCATGACCTGAGCGAAAGTCGGACGCTTAACCGATGGAGCCACCCTGGCACCCCTTTAATGTTTATTTTTGAGAGAGAGAGAGACAGACAGACAGACAGAGTGTGAGCAGGGGAGGGGCAGAGAGAAATGGAGACACAGAATCTGAAGCCAGCTCCAGGCTCTGAGCAATCAGCACAGAGCCTGAAGTGGGGCTCCAACTCTCCAACTGGAAGATCATGACCTGGGGTGAAGGTGGATGCCTAACCAAGTAAGCTACCCAGGTGCCCCTGCATGTGCTCTTCTGTTGTGACTGGGCTACAACCTCTGCCAGTGCACTGGTGGGCAGGACTCTCCCTGGTGTAATTGGCTGAGAAGCCCAACTGTAGCTGCTGCGGGCTTGCTGGTGGGTGGGGTTAGCTCCCTGCATAGCTGGCTGAGAGACCTGGTCATAACTGCTGCGGGCATGCTGGTGGAAAGGGTTGGCTCCCTACCACCCCAGGGCAGGAGTCACTTTGAAGGGGTGCTGGCCCTGGGTGGAGCTGTCTGCCTGGTGTAGAGGGGATGACAGGAGGTTTGGGGGGGGGTGCTAGCCCCAACCAAGGCTGCCTGCTGAGTGTGGTAGGGCAGGGACTGCTTTAGAGGGGTACCTCCTGGGACAGTTGGGTTGGGTGGAGCGGGTCTGCAGGAGAATGCTGAGGCAGGGTGAATGGTACTAGCAAAGTAGATGGAAAATGTCAGAACTGGCTTTTGCTGGTGTCTGGCCATCTAGGCAGAAGCTGGAACACTATTCTTGTGTAGCCAAGCCAGATGCGATATAGCGCAAGTCCATGACTTCTGAATCTCTATCTCAAACTTCAAACTCATGTATGTAGTAACTTTTTGGACATCTCCATATACTTGTCTCAGAATCTCTGAAAGCTCAAGATGTTCCTAGAAGAAATCATCTTTTTCTTACCTACCAAATTGATCTTTGGCTATGTTTCTTAACGTATGTTTCCCCTCATTTATCTAGTCACCTATGTCAAAACTTAGGTGGAGCAATTCTAGAGGTTTTCTCCTCTCTTACCCCTCCAATTGGAGAGAAAATTCTGTTGATTCTATCTGCTAAATCTCTCCATGACCAATTCTGCCAACAAAGTTCAGGCTCTTGTCATTATTTCCCTTACATTATCAGAACAGTTCCTTGCCTTCAGTCTGGCTTACGTTGAATTCAGTCCTCTAAATGCCAATGTAATATAAATAAGTCTGATCTTATTCATTCTAAAAAACATAAATCTGATTTGCTGCTTAGAGTTCTTAAATGGTGGCCTTCTGAATAAAGTTCTGAAATCTCACTACCACTTAAAGGCAAAGAGGTAGTGTGATCAAATTGTGTGAATTTGGTAGTGGTAGATATTATAGTTTATCTTGTGTGCTTTTCCTGTCTTAAAAAAAATTGGTGATTTTTGCCCTATTGGTGTACGGATAGGTTTGTGTTTGATATCTTATCACTGATTAGATAATTTCATGTACTTTTCATGGCTTTATAATGGTTTGCAGGTTACATAGTTCTCTCCTTCCTTGGAATTCAGAGAGTCATGCTCCCTTCCTCTGACCAAATGATTATGGGATAAATTCCCTTATGATTTGATTTTGGCCAAAATGCTTAAAATTTTACCTTCTATTAGTTTGCTTTAAAACTTCTGCCTTTACAAGGGAATTAAAAGCAAAATGAACTATTGGGATCTCTTCAAGATAAAAAGCTTCTGCACTGCAAAGGAAACGATCAACAAAACTAAAAGGCAACCAACGGAATGGCGAAAGCTATTTGCAAATGACATATTAGATAAAGGGCTAGTTTCCAAAATCTATAAAGAAGTCATCAAACTCCACACCTGAAAAATAATCTAGTGAAGAAGTGGGCAGAAGACATGAATAGACACTTTTCCAAAGACGACATCCAGATGGCCAACAAACACATGAAATGATGCTCAATGTCACTCATCATCAGGGAAATACAAGTCAAAACCACACTGAGATACCACCTCATGCCAGTCAGAGTGGCTAAAATGAACAAATCAGGCAACTACAGATGCTGGGAAGGATGTAGAGAAACGGGAACCTTCTTGCACTGCTGGTGGGAACTGGTGCAGCCACTCTGGAAAACAGTGTGGAAGTTCCTCAAAAAATTAAAAATAGAACTACCCTATGACCCAGAAATAGCACTGTTAGGAATTTACCCAAGGGATACAGGAGTGCTGATGCATAGGGGCACATGTACCTCAATGTTTATAGCAGCACTTTCAACAATAGCCAAATTATGGAAAGAGCCTAAACGTCCATCAACTGATGAATGGATCAAGAGGTTGTGGTTTAAATATACAATGGAACACTACTTGGCAATGAGAAAGAATAAAATCATGCCATTTGCAGCAACGTGGATGGAACTGGAGGGTATTATGCTGAGTGAAATAAATCAGAGAAAGATAGATATCATATGGTTTCACTCATATGAGGATCTCGAGAAACTTAACAGAAGACCATGGGTGAAGAGAAGAGGGAAAAATAGTTACAAACAGAGGGAGGGAGGCGAACCATAAGAGACTCTTAAATACAGAGAACAAACTGAGGGTTCATGGGGGGTGGGGGAGAGAGGAAAATGGGTGATGGGCATTGAGGAGGGTAGTTGTTGAAATGAGCAGTGGGTATTGTATGTAAGCCAATTTGACAATAAATTTTAAAAAACAAAAAACACAACTTCTACCTTTATTCCTACTAAAATATCAGTCATTTTCTCTTGCCTTTAAGACTCTACATGCTGTTTGCTTCTTTTGAAGCATCTTTTTTTTCAGTCTGATTTTATTTGTCCTTCAGTACTTCAGAATTCAGTTACCACTTCCTCTTGGCATCTTCTCCAATGCCCCATACACTGGGTTAAGTGCCCCTAGCATATTTTTTCTGCATTTGTCATAAAATTTAGTAACCAGTGTTAAAATTTATGCTTACCCATTTTCTGACTCAATTGAACCTAGCACAATGTTTGACCAATAGTGGATGCATAAAAAAATAAACTTATTTAATAATTATCATAAATGAGCTAAACTGTATAATATTAAGAAGGGCCATACCTCAATATAATGCTTTTGCCTGAGAAGCACATTAGACACTGGAATATTCTATAGCATTTTATGGTTTATTTTATGGATTGGCATTCTGCCAATGTTATTTACTACAGATTAAGTATTGATTCAGGAGAATGGAATATCACATTCAAAATTCTTTATGCCAATGTTTCTGTGTGAATTTTTGCCTTACTCATCTCTTATACCAACACTGTTTTTTAAAAAATTCTAACCAGAATCCTGAATAGCAAGGCCTCTAAGATAGAAAGAAATTAATTCAGGTGGAAAGAAAACCACTAAAACAATCTAATTTTATTTATAGCCTTTCGAGGGCACTATCCAGGCTTTACTAAAATGTGAAGAAACAGCTCACAAATATTATTGAACAGTAAGTCCCTTTGGGGTTTCAAGTAGATGTGCTGGATACAGAGTTTGAAAGTTGCTGTCCAGATCTAGCCTCAATTACATAGATTATGATCAGAAATATCTGATGTACTAAAAAAGATCAAAATAGCAGAAAGCTAAAGCACCAGTACACAGCATTTCAAGGAAACAAAACCACCAAAATGATTTAATATCCAGGAAACAATGATAAAACAGATTTCTAGGGGAAAGGAACAAGAAGCATCATACTCATCCTTCTTTAGGTTTTAGAAGCATGAGAATCCAGAGGTTATTAGTTTTCCTTTAGTTTACAGGAGCCAATAGGTTGTTGCTAAAGCTGAGACAAAATCCTCTTTCCCCATTTTCACATGCAGAACAACTGCAGAATATATAACAGATCTCTGCAGTGCAGAACAGAGAGATTCTGGTCTTGTCAAATAAAACAGCACACATCTCTGTTCTGAACGCTTCAGCAATTTAGCTTCCATACCATACATCACCTCTTTAGAGTATTAAGATGTGAAACTCTACAAGGACCTCATAAATCTAGAGAGGAAACAAGATGTGCACCTATGAGGAAATTCGAGGACAAGACAATGTAGGTAATACCATCATAAAGTATGCAGTGCAGACTGCACAGGAACACAAAGGAGGGAAGGAGAGCAGGGAGGCTTAGGAGCCCTGGGGAGACTGTAATGGCAGAGACTCAATGGGACTCAAAATGGATGGAACTTGTAAAAGCACAATTTTACTTTAAAAAAAGGACAAAAAATAAGGGTTTTGTTGCTGCTATGAACCTTAGTCCTTCTGGGTGATAAAATGAGGTGGAAGGTAGTCTTAAATTTTTTTTAATGTTTATATAATTTTGAGAGAGAGAGAAAGAGAGAGAGAGAAAGAGAGAGAGAGAGCAAGAGAGAGAGAGCGAGAAAGCTAGGGAGGGGCAGAGAGAGAGAAATGCAGAATTTGAAGCAGGCTCCAGTCTCTGAGCTGTCAGCAGAGAGCCCAATGTGGACCCAGGAACTGGGAGATCATGACCCAGCTGAAGTTGAATGCTTAACCAACTGAGCAACCCGGATGCCTCTGAAGTGGAAGATCGTCTTTAGAGAGGAAATGGAGAAGGATGGGATACTAGAGGCAGCAATGGACTGAACATCAGGAGACTGGGCGCCAGTCAGAACTATACTACTAATGAGCTCAGGGACAGACATGTCACTGCTCTGGCAGCAATTGTACTGGGATTAAGGACCCTGAGCCTGATTCTCATGTGATGTGTGACGATGCGGTGCTATCAGTTGTGGGGGTTGTCTCACAGTAGCTAGTTACAGGTTACAAAACTAATGAACTAAAAAACTGGTTTAGTTGTGATAAATAACTCTTAATTTATTCTAATATACTCTTGTAATGGGGGACAGAAAAGGTAAATTAGAGTGGGTGTGCTTGGAATTAACCACAGGAGGTGTGCTGTCCCCATCAATGGGGTCTGTGGTAGTGGGGAAAAAAGGCTGGGAACCGTTGAATTAGAAAGATTACTAAGACTCTTTAGAGCACTGATAGTTTGTGGTTGCAATCCAGATGAAAACAAATTATAAATGTAATTACACAATTACTTTTCCTTAACATCTTTAGATTCTAAGGATGTGAGAATAAAATTTGATAATAAAAGTTGTGTTACTTGATTTCCAGTTTTGTTCTTAGAAGCAGTCTCCAAGAATGGATTGCCATTTCAAACTTAGTTTGCAAATAAATTGTTTAATTCCCAGAACAATCTTTTTCTTAAAAACTTCCCTCTCTGCCTAAGGTCCTCCAACCACCTTCTAAATCTGCTTCTCCTCTTGTATTTCAGATCTTGGTGAATGGTACCTGACTGCCAAACCCATAAATCATTTACTCTATCCAGCAGCCTGCAAACAGCTGTTGATGCCATTGTCTTAATTTCTCTTCAGTACATCTACCCCAACTACCACTGTCATATTGAAACTGTCCTGAATTATTACAGGGTTTTCATGGACTCCCTGCTCTTCTTTCACCTATATCCTCAGAAATCCTAAATTAATTTTACTAAAATACACATGTTACCATGCAGTTCTCATGCTTGAAACTTTTCAGTGGTTCACCACAGACTTCAGGATAAAGGGGCCAGATTAGGGGCCTTCCCTCTGAACCCCTTGTGGTACGCTGAATAATGGCCCCCAAAGATTGCCAAGTCCTACTCCATGGAATCTGTGAATGTTACCTTATATGGAAAAGGGTCTTTGCAGATGTGATCAAGATCTTAAAATGGGGAGATTATCCTGGGTTATCCAGGTAGGTCCTAAATGTAATCATAAACGTTCTACAAAAGGGAAGTTTGATTATAGACAGAAGAGAAGGCTATATGACAGAAGCAAAGAGAAACTGAGTCAGAGAGGGAAAATGCAATGCCACTGGTTTTGAAGGTGGAGGAAGAGGTCACAAGGTAAGGAGAATAAGTGCCTACTAGAAGCTGCAAGGCAAGGAAATGGGTTCTCCTCTAAAGCTTCCTGAGGGACTATGGTCTTGCCACACTTCCAGCCTGGTGAAATCCATTTTGGACTTCTGGCCTCCAGAATTTTAAGAAAATAAATTTGTGTTATTTTAAGCTATCAATTTGGTAATTGGTAGAATGGCAATGGGATCTAAGTGGGGAAGAGCCACTTCTCTGTAGCTTCCCCACTCTGACCCCAGTCAGAATGTCTCTTTCCTCTCTCCTCTGTTAATGTGACACTCATGGCTCTATTTATGTGCTGTCACTCAGCCTCGGATCATAGCAGGTTGTTTACATCCCAGTCTCCCTCACTGGATGCTGGTTCCCCAAAACAAGAACGGAAAATTGACCTGGCACTGTGCTTTGCTCATAGCAGGGGCTCAATAAATGTTTATTGAGTGAATCAATCTGCTCTATAGCAAGATTATAGTCTAATCTTAGTCTAGCACATCAAAATTCCATTTGTGCTTTACATTTTAAGGTCAGTTTTATTATAATTTAAGGTTACAATAAAGTTATGACATTACACCAGAGCCTGAACAATATTGTTCTCTACCTTTCTGGCACGCCCTTAAAATATGTGCAAATAGGTACCTGAGAGTAAGAATTATACCTGAGAATGAGAATAAATAAAAAGAAAAGGGAATCCATAGGTTTGCATCATATTACTACTTTGTCTTTGACTGTTGCCCATGTACCTTCCGAGAATCTAGGGGAGGTGAATGAGATGAATTAGTGCTGTTTTCTTGTTGTGGAACTTGCTGGAAGGCTACTCTGGAATCTCTCCTTCAGAAGTACACAGGCTACAATGACATGCTACAACCTTATTCTAAATAGGTGCCAGTATAAGAAAACAGATACTGAGTTCTAATGAAATATGTCACATTAAAATATTTTTGATGTACACCTTATATCTCTTTATATAATAAATTCTGTAAAATGTCTGAATCACTGTAAAGCTTGAGGGTTTTTTTTCTCAATCTATTTCACAGTCAACATCTTTTAGTAGAACATTGAGATGATGGGGAGACCAGAGGAGTAGAGGGCAGTGCATTTGGTAGTTATTAGATTAGACAATATGTAAGTAAGTGGGAACTCTATTTTGACATTTCCTAACCCCACCCCATTTGGTAGGGGTGTAAGTGAGGGCAATGAGGGATAGTGGTAGACGAGTATCATTTCCTTGTAAGCTTATAGGCTGTCTCTTTCGATACCACTCTTTACTAATTATGACTAAGCTAAATAAAAAAGCTAAATAATAGGAAGGCAGAGTGCTTTGAATGGTGGCAGGTGCATTCTGGAGCTTGATTTTACTTAACATTTTTAGTTTTTTTAAGAAAAGAATGTTGACTTATTTTTACTGCTTTTAATTTTTTTGAAAGGCCAATGGATGTACGTGGTTATGCCATGTAAATTGCTCTCTCCATCTGTCTAGCCATCTATTTCTTTTCCCCAGAAGCAATCACTTTTACTACCTTCTTGTATTATTCCAGGGTTAGTCTATGCATTTATAAACAAAAAGCCAGTTTTATTATCTTTTTTACACAAATAATATCCTTTATAAATATTAACCTTTAAGCTTTCTTGTTTAACTGTGTATGTGTGTGTGTTTGTAATCATGGAAATTTTTCCATATCTGCACATAAAATAGCTATCTAATTTTGGCTATTTCTGTCTATTTCACTGTATAATTGCAGACTAATTTACTAGTCCTTTGTTGATGGGCATTTGGGATGCTTCTACTCTTTTATTATAGCGAGAGCTGCAACAAATATCCTTGTACATATGTTATTTTCCACACATGTGAGTATAGCAAGAGGATAAATTCCTAAAAGGAGAATTACTTAGTAAAAAAAATGTGTATTTTTAACTTTGGTAGACATTGCCAAATGTCATTGCACAGAAGTTGTACTCATTCACACTCTCAACAGGAATGTATAATATTGCCTGTCATATCCTTTACATTTTTACTCTGTCTTTTAAGAATATCAGTGGGTCCAAGTTAGATGGTCAGAAAATGTATTTTTATTTAAAGTGTCATTTAAACAGAGAAAAATACATTTGAAGAAGAAAATTACAAACTGTTTCTTCGATTTGAAGAGACATTGCAAAGTAGCATCTAAACAGAGTACCTGCATCTATTAGGTGCTCAATAAATAGTTATTGAATGACTCCTGTGGCTATAAGGAGTTTTGCTAAATTCTCAATGATACAGTAGGGTGGCCTAACTGAAAGTCTTATAGTGGCAACAAGATCATACATTTCAATAGTATTTATCTCTGAGATTCATTTAATTATGCATTTTTAAAAAATCATTTCACATGATTAATCATTTGGTTAACCACTTGTAAGCAATTAGGGAAAAATAAATGCAGAATACACACTATTTCTTTTTCTTTTTTTTAAACTTTATAGTTTATTGTTAGGTTGGTTTCCATATAACACCCAGTGCTCTTCCCGATAAGTGACCTCCACCAACACCATCTCCCCCCATTCCCTTTCCCCCTTCCCCTTCCCCCCTCAGTTTGTTTTCAGGATTCAAGAGCCTCTCATGTTGTCCCTCCCTCTCCCTAACTCTTTTCTTCCTTCCCTTCCCCATGGTCCTCTGTTGGGTTTCTCCTGTTAGACCTATGAGTGCAAACATATGGTATCTATCCTTCTCCGCCTGACTTATTTCGCTTAGCATGACACCCTCGAGGTCCATCCACTTTGCTACGAATGGCCAG
>CM053569.1:61182141-61250299 GCA_028646485.1 Cryptoprocta ferox | reverse complement strand
GGCACAGCGCGCTCTCCCTGTGTTGGGCTCGGGGGCTCCTTTCCCCTTTACCACTGGGACCCGCCCGTCCCCT
The DNA here is from genome assembly GCA_028646485.1 of Cryptoprocta ferox. Taxonomy (NCBI): domain Eukaryota; kingdom Metazoa; phylum Chordata; class Mammalia; order Carnivora; family Eupleridae; genus Cryptoprocta; species Cryptoprocta ferox. Next base: position 61,250,226 of record CM053569.1, on the reverse strand, counting down.
AATTTCCCAGATCACAGTCACTCACTCAGGCATCTTTGAGGTTGTCTTCTTTCTGGCGTCTGTTTCTTCTTTCCCCCACTTGCAAATCCGAGTTTTATCCCTTCAGTCCTTCTCAGTTCAATCCATACGGGCGTGCGCGGATTACAGAGCTCCCTGCTTCTCCGCCATCTTGCCTGCTCTTCCCCAGAATACACACTATTAAAGGCAAATTTGTTCCTTAACGTGAATTCTAAATGTTTTTAAAGTTTATTTATTTTGGTTGGGGAGGGAGGGAGATTGCACAAAAGCTGGGAAGGATCAGATAGAAGCAGAGACAGAATCCCAAGCAGGCTCCACACCACCAGCACAGAGCCCGATGCAGGGCTCGAACTCACAAACTATGAGATCATGACCTGAACCAAGATCAAGAGTTGGTCACTTAACCTACTGCACCACACCCAGGCAGCCCAAATTGGAATTCTAAACTTAAGTTTAGAAAACATTTAAAAGAAGAAGAAACACTCATCCTCCAATTCTAGTATTTTAGTCTATTTTTTCCCAGTCCTTCCACGTGTGTTAATATATAAACATGTATATATCATACACATGTGTTACATGTACATATAAAATCATCATATATTTTAGAGAATTGTAATCACAGTGAAGAAATTATGTAGCCTGAATTAGACTCAGTATTATAAGCTCTTTATTGTTTTAAAATGAAACTCTTACCTATTTTTATGGCTTCCTAAAATTCATCAAATGAACATGAATCTATTTAACCATTGCCCTGTTATTCAACATTTGGATGGTGCTCAATCTTTTATCATTATGGATTACATGTGTCAGCATCTTTTTGTTTCCTTTTAATATGTTTTTAAAATGGGAATGCTTAGACCCAAAGGTATGCACAGCTTAAGGTTCTGTTTTGACTCTATTTTCACGATTCATGTGTACCAATCTGATCTGTCCTGGTAGCTTCAACTCCTTCCTATGTGCTAAGGAACCACAAGCTTGTATGTTTAGATGAGGCCCTTTTCATTACTACAAGTCTATATCCAGTTACCTACTGCACATCTTCCCCAAGATTCCTACAAACACTTCAAATCCACTGCTTGAAATTGGACCCTTATTTTCCACCAAATCCAAACCTCTCACTAGATGCCAAATCTTGGTAGTTACACCTCTAACCACCAGTCACTGTAACTAGAAATGGAGTCATCCTAGACTCTTCCCTTTTCCTTCTGAACATCCTGGCCTACATCCCACTGAGGTATAAGTCAATGTTGTTGTTTCCACATTTCTCTAGTGTGCTTTTCCTCTCTATCCTTGCCAGTCCCTCCTGGATTATGGTCCTGCTGTACTTTACTAACCTTTGGCTAACATTGGTGCTCAAGTGACCCTCAGAGACCAGTTATTTTCTTCCCAGCTCTTAAAGCTGCCAATTATTCCTCTTTGTAAGGCTCCCAATTCTCTACTGTTCATCAAACTTTTCATCAAAATACCCCTAATAGGCAAAATCAACAATGACTCTAAGTCCATAAAATTTTTGAAATCTTTGTTTTACCTTAAACATTTTTTAAAATTCATTTAAAAAATAAAATTGTTAATTGTGCAGTCCATTCAATTATGCATTTGTTTGTTCTAACATAAACTAATTTTCCTTTTGAAATCTTCAAATTACACTGATAGGTGTGCTATGACTTTTTGTGACTTTCTCTGTGATGGATCTCCGTGTAGATATAACCTTCAGTTTGACAGGCGTGGCTTCTAGAATAAATAAAATTTCTAAGTCTCACCGCAGCCCTGGGAGCTTCTCCTGCCTCGTCTCTCACCAGTCCTTCCAGTCATCCTTCCTTCCAGCCACGCAGAGCCACCTGCCATTTCATAACACCCCATCCCATTTCATGCTGCATATTTTGCTCAGGGACACACCTGTTTCCCCTGCCAGAAATGTCCTCTTGACTCTGAATCCTTTCCCCTACTTACTTTCTGCCCTATAGTTTGGTCTACCCAATGACAAATAAGTTTTTTATGAGACTGGACCTGCTGCCCACTATGCTAAGAAGACACCTTCAAACATATTTTTTAACATTCATATCTACTATTATTTCTTCTATGAAGATTTTTCTGACTTGATCAAGTAGAATTGGCCCCTTTTCCCTTTATCTCTCCACTGGACTATTTATATGTGTGTCTATACCATATATATTTCTGTGTAGTATTTTAAAATTTTTTTCATTTTCTTTCCCTTCTCTCCTTCCACTCTTTCTTCACCTCCTTTAACATCAATGATTTTGTTTTATTTTTAATTTTTGAAAACTCTGGAATTGAACTTTTATTTTTTTTAATTTATTTTTTAAATCTAAGTTAGTTAACATATAGTGTAATAATGATTTCAGGAATAGAATTTAGTGATTCATCACTTACATAGAATACCCAGTGCTCACCCATTTAGCCCATCGCCCCTCCCACCACCCTGCCAGCAACACTTAGTTTGTTCTCTGTATTGAAAAGTATCTTATGGTTTATCTCCCTCTGTTTTTATATTGTTTTTGCTTCCTTTCCCTTATATTCATCTGTTTTGCTTCTTAAATTCCACGTATGAGTGAAATCATATGATATTTGTCTTTCTCTGACTTAGCATAATACACACCAGTTCCATCCACATTGTTGAAAATTAACCTCAATGATTTTAAACCTTATAAGGACACAATCTGTAGGATCTTTCTCTGCTTCCTAAGTGCCTAGCCCAGTGTGTGAAATAGAATGCATGCAGTACTTTTTTTTTTTTGACTGAATGAATGCCAGAATGAATGGTGTTGTTGAAGTATCTGGTCAAGTTGCTTTCTAATGCCCCCATTAGAACACACTGTCCCAGTTTTACTTTTACCATTGCTTAGGTGGTTGTCATATTAAGCATTTGGGGGAATAATCTGATAAAATGTTATCTTCTTTTAATACTGTTTTTGATTACTAGGAGGCTTCCCATTTTATCATGTTGGTTTATTTTCATGAATTATGACTTTTTCAAAATTTTAACTTCTAGAGTCTGGGAGTTTTTCTTCACATTTTATGTAGACTCTTAAAAATTATTTTTATTATGCAGTGTTTGATTCTGAAGTGTTTATATCAAAATAATAATACAACTTTTCTGCTATATTTACTGCAAAAATTTTCTTGCATGGTTGCTTGTCCTTACTTTGGTTTCTTTTAAAAAACACTTAGTTCCAAGTATGATAAAGATGGGGCCTTTTTGGTTTGATTTCCAAATTAGGAATATGTATTAAGATTTGCATCAAGTGTATAATATTTGAATTTTTGCTCCATGACTGCAACTAAGTTTTGTAAGTAAATATTGCGTTCAGTCTCACAGGCCCAGCTGGTGACAATGTGGGGACTGTGGTCGGGTAGAGCAAGTAAGTACTGTGTGAAGGTGTTCTAATTCAAAAGATGGAAAACCATTCTGTCTGCTAAACATAATATATTCTGAAGGCTGTTTTGTAATCCTTGATCTGAAATTTTCGGGTCTGAAACTTATAGAAGAATTATAAAATGCTAGATAGCTTCGCTTTATTATGAAGTAATCTGTTACTTTATTTACTTTTTAATTCTTTTTTAATGTTTGTTTATTTATCTTTTTTGAGAGAGGGAGAGGGAGAGGGAGACAGAGCAAGAGCCGGGGGTGGGGGTCAGAGAGGGAGGGAAACCCAAAATCAGAAGCAGACTCCAGGGTCCGAGCTGTCAGCATAGAACCTGACAGAGGCCTTGGACTCACAAACTGCCATATCATGAACTGACCTGAAGTCGGACGCTTAACTGACTGAGCCACCCAAGCGCCCATTACTTTAAAATTAAAAGGTAAGCACTAAATAACTTGTGGTGGCTATTTTTTCTAGTAAGTGGAATTTTCTTGATTATGGGTTTATTTTTATTATTTATTATTTTATTAAAAATTTTTTAATTAATTTTTTAAATTTATTTTTGATACAGAGAGACAAAGAGCATGAAAGGGGGAGGGGCAGAGAAAGAGGGAGACACAGACTCTGAAGCAGGCTCCAGGCTCTGAGTTTATCAGCACAGAGCCCGACTCGGGACTCGAACCCACAAACGTGAGATCATGACCTAAGCCGAAGTCAGAGGCTTAACCGACTGGGCCACCCAGTCACCCTTATTTTTTATTTTTAAATGGCCAATATGGTTATGAGTAAGATTTGTGTGATCAGCTTGTTCTTTCATAAAACTTCAGATAAAAATCATTTTAGCTGTAACCAAAAATTGAAGACTTTAAAAAATGGCAGATGTTAATTTAAAAACAGCATATACTAATTTAGTTTGCTGTATGATTATGGTCTAATGGAAGTTTCCTAAGTTTTCTTTTCTCCTAATTCAGAAAAGTATATGTCAGAGTTTTCGAATATGTCTTTAGCCAAGAATTTTATCCACTTGCAATATGTTTACCAACTTATATAAAGCAAAGAATGTATGTAACTGTAGTGAGCAATATAGTTTTGCTCATATTATCTGATGTTTGCCAAAAGAAGAAGAAAAGATGTATGAATTAAAAAAAACTTAGTTCCTTATACAATAAAGATATATTTACATTTAGAATTTGGTATGGTTTATACAAAGGTTGTCTAAAGATGTGGATAATAATATTCGTAGGTTGGACTTTTTATATTTTGAAAGCAAAGCTTTCAAATGGGAAAGTGTAATTTGAATACAAATATCTGCCGTCGACAACCCATTTGATACAGAGTAGCCAAAATAGTTATCTTAAAGAGTTAGATCATGTCACCTCTCAACTCAAATTCTCTAGTGGTTTCTCATCCCATTCATAGCAAACTCCAAAGTTCTTCTTAATGCTGGAATGTAACAGTTTGCCTCTGACCACTTCTCTGACTTCATCTCCTACTCCTCTTTCCTCACTCTTGACTCCTCACTCAGCTCCAAATAGCTCTCCTTGCTCTTCCTTAGACACATCAAAGATGCTTCCAATTTGGAGCCTTTGCACAATTGTTCCTTTCACCTGCTTTCCCCCCAAACTTCCTTTGCTCTCAAGTCTCCTATCATTGGATTGGTCTTCCCTATGCTACCTAAAAACACCTAACCCATGCCTGCCCCTGGCACTATTACTTGCTTAGTACTATATATTTTTCCATAGTGTGTATAACAACCCAAATTTGTTTTGTTTAGTGCAGTTTTCCCAATAACCAGCTCAGTAAATAGTAACTGAATAAATGAATGAATTTAGTCACGCATCTGATAACTGTTAACTATATAAAATGTATTTGGCATTTTTTCTTACAGTTTTTCTTACAACTTAAAAATAGTGCCATTGTTAGTATCAGTTATTGCTACAGTTTGAATTTTTGTGTCCTCTCCAAATTCATATGTTGAAATTCTAATGTCCAATGTGATGATATTAGGAGGTGGGGCCTTTGGGAGGTAATTAGATCACAAGGGTAGAGCCCTCATGAATGGGATTGGTGGGTTTAGAAAAAAGACCCCGGAGAACTCCCTAACACCTACCACTATGCAAGAACACAGTGAAAAGGTGTTATCTATGAACTAGGAAGCCCTCACTAGACACCAGATCTACTGGCGCCACGATCCCGGCCTTCCCAGCCTTTGGAACTGCCAGAAATGAATGTTCGTTTTTATAGGACACCCAGTCTTTGGTGTTTTGTTATAGCAGCCCAAACAGACTGAGACAGTTATTTTCCAGGCACATAATAGCTTCCCTTGGACTGCTAGGGTGCTGCAGTACACTAGGATTGTCTGTGTTTGGGAAATGCTCTTCTGTAAGACAGTATAAAGACAAGGTGACTACTCATGAGTCTCCTGTTATCACTGAGCGTAACAGAGCTTTTCAAACAATTACAAAAAGTGGTAGATAAAAAGAGTATCATTGTTTTTCTATTTCTGCATGTAAGAATAGCATTTAGAAGAGATTGTTTAAAAACATTTTTTTAAAAAAGAGATTGTTTTAATTACAAAAGTTACTTCAAAAGGAGTCTGGATTAAAAATAAGCGTATGGATTGAAAAGGAATTGAGAAGCTGATAACATGGAAAATATTTAATAACATTAGTGACCCGTAAGGAACATGATGCAATAAAGCTTATGAGATGTTAACAGTAATGAGGACTCAAAAATTCAAAGCAGTTAGATATGAATGAAATTTATGAAAAAAAATAACATGACTTGCCAAATGCAAATGATACAGCTGGAGGAAAATTATCAGAGAGATGTAGTTTGTTTTTGGTGAGCTCAGAAATTAAATAATGCTGAAAAGCAACCAGCATAGTAGAAAAAGAATTAGCAGATAAAAGGTTTAAAGACCTTTCTCATATGTATGCCTAAAGCAAGACTAGAGGCCTCCTAAAGATTGAGCAGCATGGGAGGGTCACCTGGTAAAACAGATACAATAAAATTACTGGACTTAAAAAATCAGTACAAATGAAAAAATAGGGATCTCAGTGTCCCAGGAGCTGAGGGAGTGATTCTGCCACCTCTGTCATGCTTCACTTTAAAAATGTCATTTTTATATGCTACGTAAGTGACTTTCCAAAAATAAATTATTTGTAAATGGCTTTTACATTTTGTTTGTAACATCATTTAAAAAATTTCAACAAAGATATTTATTTATGACATTGGAATAGATGTTACAAATAAACTGAGGTATTGTCCCTCACATGCAGATTCTTATATATTTACCCACAAGGATGATTGGAAATAAAACAAAAATATATCATTTTGCATATGCATACACTATCAGTACTAAACATTATTTAATCCATGGTTACAAAAGCCCATGGGTGTGTCTTGCATAAGGAGTGAGAAGGGTAAAATAGGGAGGTAGAGTTCTGCATATAATCAATATCTGGATTAGAGATAAAAAGGTAGCTCTTTTAAGTGGTGTATTAACTGGAACATATATGTTTAAATAGCAAGAGAAGAAGATAAGAGCTTTCTGTGTTTTCTTGAAGTCTTAGAAGGATGTTCAGTTTAGCCTTTTGATTCTCTGTCCTATTAAGAGGGAAGTTTGCAAAAACATGTTTAAGGTTGATGAGTTAAAGGGGCATGGAAAAGAATTGACAGTACATTCTTTATACAAATAATACTAAGGAAATAGAAATAATACATTGCTAATATGTCTATTAGGCACATTATTTTAAAAACCAAAATAGTATGAATGGTAAATGACTATGACAAGGTGGGGTAGTACCAAAAATGAAAACAAAGAACAAGAAAAATTGCACTGAATGTCAGAAAAAGCTTATGAAATAATAAGATTTTTTGGCCAAGATGACAGATGTGGACTAGATAATGAAATGTTTATGAGAGATTGTGCTGCCCAGGGTTTCATGAAAGGGCACAGAATCCACTTCAGCTAGTTAAAGCAAATGGGATTTTTTTTTAATAAGGTGTTAAATGATTTTTCAGAACCATTAGGAAAGAAACTCTAGTTTGAGCCACCTTGGATGACTTCAAGAGATATGATGCAAGTTACCAGGAGGACTCCTCCCTTTTCAAAGAGGAGGAAGCAGTACATTCAGGGAAGAGTCAGGATGGGTAAGGTGCCTTGGATAAACCACAGACCTGCACAATGGTGCAAGACAGCAGGAACAACAGAAGCTACAACAAAATGACCTCCATCTTACTTTCCACATTCTAAGTCTCACATGAGGGCACCAGAAGTGTAGAACCTAAATCATACTCAGATCCCTAGTTGTAACTGAGTCTGGGAAAAGCAGTCTTTATCTTTTTGGCCTCAACAGTGCAAGAAGTCTCTAGAAAGAAGTTGGAATCGATGGAGAGTGCCTATCCATGACACTCACTAAAGATTTCATTATAAGAGAAACTTAGAAAACATGTAAGGTAACAATAGAGAGCTGGATCATGACAGTGGAATAGAAAAATCCCAAGTTCATCTTTTCCCCTAGAAAGCTGAAAACTACAGCTACATATAAAATGGCCCCTTTCTGAGAATGACCTGAGGACCAGCAGAGCATATTTTATATAACTAAAGGTATAAAGAAAAAGCAACATTGACATGGGTAGGAGGGGTGGAGATACTGTCTAGTTGGGACCCACACCTCTGATCCAGTGGTCTGCAAATGGGAGGGATATCACAACTGTAGATGACGCATGAGACATGGGGGGGGGGGGTCTGAGTTCCACAGTAGTCTCCCAGACTGCAGGACCTGCATTAGGAAAATGAGCCCCCATAGTGTCTAGCTTTGAAAACCAGGGATCCCTATTTCCAGGAGAGCAAAAGGACAGTAAGAAATTAAGATTCTGCTCTAAAATGTCGTATGCACAATCTCACTCCAAGGCTCAGCACAGAGGTAGCAGTTTGAAAAGCTCATGGGTTATATGTAAAGGAGATTCATTGACTGTGTCCAGGAAGGGCAGAGATATGTTGGGACTTTCCTCAGGGATGGAAGTGCTAGTGGGTGCAATTTTTTTCCTACTCCCTTCTATTGAGCTGTTCTGGTGCTGGTGGGCACCATATTTGACACTTTCCATCTGGCACCACTCACCCCACCCCAGTGTTCCATTGCAGACTCACCCTGCCCAACCTCCCCAGTCAGTGCTCCCCTAAGAGGCCCCCTACCATGCCACACCCAGCAGGCAGCCTTAGCCAGTATTGGTACCCCTCCCAAGAAGCCCCCATCATGATGAGCCAGCCCCCATGCACTGGAGTACCTGCAGAAGTTCTGATCATATCTCACAGCTATATAGCCAGAGGCCTGCCCCACCAACCAATGCACCTGCAGCTGTGGGAGCCTACCTAGTCTTACAGTGAACTGCATGGGGAGCCAATCACACACACCAGTGCACCTACAGCCATTGTGATTAGGACTCACAGATAGCCATGCTGGGGGACAGCCCCACACACCAGCAAGTTCATAACAAATGCAGCCCAGCCACAACAGGGAAGGCATGCAGCCTACACAGGGAATACCCTTGAAATCCCTGGCTTAAGTGACCAGGGGGGGTTGCACAGCTGGGCCCTATAGGACACCTTTTACCTAAAGCCACTCCTTCATGAATGGGAGATGTAACTGATCTACCTAGAACATAAAAACAGAGAGTTTGGCAAAATGACGAGACAGAGGAATGTGTTCCAAACAAAAGGACAAGACAAAACTGCAGAAAAAAGACTAACCAATAAGGAGGAAAACAACCTACCAGATAAAGAGTTCCAAGAAATTTTTATAAAGATGCCCACCAAACTCAGAGGAATGGATAGATACAGTGAAAAATTCAACAAAGAGAAGACATTAAAAAAAAGAACAAATCAGAACTGAAGAAAACAGTAACTGAAATGAAAAATATGTAAAGACAATCAATAGTAGACTGGATAATGTAGAATGGATCAGCAATTTGGAAGACAAGAGAGTGGAAGTCACCCAATTAGAACAGCAAAAAGATAAAAGAATTTAAAAAATCATAGTTTAAGATACCTAGGGGACAACAGCAGGTATAACATTTGTATTATAAGGGTCCCTGAAGAAGAGAGACAAAGAGGGATAGAAAATCCTGAAGAAATAATAGCTGAAAATTTCCCTAACATGGCAAAGAAAATAGACATACAAGTCTAGGAAATACAGAGAATCCCAAAGAGACCCACACCAAGACATATTAATATCAAAATGTGAACCATCAAAGATAAAGAATCATAAAAGCTGCAAGTGAAAAACAACCAGTTATATACAAGGAAAACACCACAAGCCTATAAGTTGATTTTCAGCAGAAACTTTGCAGACCAGAAGTGAGTGACACAGTATAGTCAAAGTGCTGAAATGAAAAAAAATTTACAATTGAGAATACTCTACCCAACAAGGTTATCACTCAAAATTGAAGGAGAGTGTTTCCCTGACAAGCAAAAACTAAAGGAGTTGATCACCATTAAAACCAGCCTTACAAGCAATGTTACAGGGACTTCTTTAAATGTGGGGGGAAAAGCCATAGCTAGAAATAAGAAAATTAATAAAGAAAAAATTTCACTAGAAAAAGCAAACATAGTAAAGGTAGATCAATCATTTATAAACATAGTATGAAGGTTAAAAGACAAACTCAGTTATATCTACGATAATTAGTTAAGAGATACCCCAAAAGATGTAAAATATTATATCATATACACAAAATGTAGAAGGGGGAGTAAAAATTTAGTGCTTTCAGAGTATGTTTGAATTTAGGTGACCACCAGCTTAAAATAGACTGCTATAGACTGAGGATATTATATATGGATCTAATGGTAATCACAAGCCAAAAATCTATTACAGATACACAAAAATAAACATAAAGGAATCCAAAGATAACACTAAAGAAAGTCATCAAATCACAAGGAAAGAGAAGAAAATAAGAACAGAGAAGAACTAAAAAAACTACCAGAAACTAAGCAACATGAGAATAAATATGTATGTGCCAATAATTACTTTAAATGTAAATGGACTAAATACTCCAATCAAAAGACATATAATAACTGGATGAATTAAAAAACAAGACCCATTTCTGTGCTGCCTACAAGAGACTCACTTCAGGCCTAAAAAACATACAGATTGACAGTGAAAGAATGGAAAAAGATATCCCATGCAAAAGGAAGTGAAAATATGGGGTAGCAATATTTATATCAGACAAAACAGACTTTAAAACAAAGGTTGTAACATGAGCCAAAGAAGGGCATTACATAATGATACATTAATTCAAGAAGAGGAGAAAACACTTATAAAGATCTATGTACTCAACATAGGGGCACCAAAATACATAAAGCAAGTACTAACAGAAACAGACAGAGAGAATGACAATAAGACATAATAGCAGCAAACTTTAATACCATACTTATGTCAGTGGATAGATCATCCAGACAGAAAATCAATAAGGAAAACTGGCTTTAAATGACACATTAGATCAGATGGATATATGGAGAGCCACACGCGCGCACACACACATACAGAACATTCCATCCCAAAACACTGGAATACACATTATTCTCAAGTTCACATAGAACACTCACCAGGATAGTTCACATTAGTCCACAAAATAGGTCTCAATGAATTTAAGAAGACTGAAATCATATCAAGCATCATTTCTGATCACAACAGTATGAAAGTAAAAATCATTTACAAGAGTAATACTGGAAAATAACACAACATGATACTAAACAACCAATGGGTCAATGAAAGAATCACAGAGAAAATTTAAAAAAATACCTGGGAACAAGTGAAAATAGAAACACAATGTTCCAAAATACATGGGACAAACAAAAGGAATTCTTTTTTTAATTATTATTTTTAAATGTTTTATTTATTTTTGAAAAGTGTAAGTGGGGGAGGGGCAAAAAGAGACGGACAGAGGAGGATCTGAAGCGGGCTCTGAGCTGACAGCAGTGAGGCCAGTGTGGGGCTTGAACTCTTAAATCACAAGATCATGACCTGAGCTGAAGTTGAAGCTCAACCAACTGAGCCACCCAGGTGCTCCACAAAAGCAATTCTAAGAGGGAAATTTATAGTGACACAGGTCTACTCCAAGAAACAAGAATAATCTCAAATGAACAATCTAAATTTACATCTACAGAACTAAAAAAAGAAGAAAAATACCTCAAAGTTAATAGAATGGAAGTAAATGAAACAAACTGAGAAAAAAGAAGAAAAACTTCAATGAAGCTAAGCTAGTTTTTTGAAAAGATAAACAAAATTAATAAAACTTTAGCCTGACTCATTGAAAAAAAAAGAGGGCCCAAATAAATAAAATTGGAAATAAAAGAGGAGTCACAATGAATATAACAGAAATACAAAGGACCCTAAGAGGCTACTGGAATAATTATACACCAACAAATGGGACAATCTAGAAGAAATGGATAAAAACCATACGATTTCTAAAACTATACACTGTTCTAAGACTGAAGCAGGAAGAAATAGAAAATCTGAACAAACTGATTACTAGTCATGACATTGAATCAGTAAACAAAACCCTCCCAACACATAAAATCCAGGACCAGACTGCTTCTACCAGATGAATTCTACCTAATTTTAAAGAAAAGTTTGCATTTATTCTCAAACCATTCCAAAAAATTGCAACTATAAAATTGCAACTCATTCTATGAGGCCAACATTACCCTGATACCAAAATCAGACAAATGCATAACAAAAAATAAAATTATAGGCCAATTTCCCTGATGAACACAGATGCAAAAATTCTCAACAAAGTATTAGCAAACCGGACTCAACAATACATTAAAAGGAACATACACTATGTTTAAGTGGGATTTATTACAGGGAAACAAGGATGGTTCAATATCCACAAATCAATCAACATGATATAGCACATGAACAAAATGAAGAATAAAAATCATGGTTATCTTGTGGTGCCTTGATGGATCAGTTGGTTAGGCATTCAACTCTTGATTTCAGCTCAGGTCATGAATTCACAGTTTATGAGTTTGAGCCCTGTGTTGGGCTCTGCTGACAGTGTGGAGTCTGCATGGGATTCTCTCTCTCTGCCCCTCTCCTACTTTCTCTCTCTCTCTCAATATAAATAAACTTTACCAAAAGACATCATAGTTATCTCAATAAATGCAGAAAACCCATTTCATAACATTAAACATTCATTTATGACAAAAACTCTCAACAAAGTGGTTGTAGCGGTAACATATCTCAACAAAATAAAATCCATACATGACAAAATAGAAATAACATTATACTTAATGGCAGAAAGCTGAAAGTGTTTCCTCTAAGATCAGGAACAAGACAATGATGCCCAATTTTAGCACTTTTATTTAACATAGTAACTGAAATTCTAGCCACAGCAATCTGACAAGAAAAAGGAATGAAAATCATCCAAATTGGAAAAGAAGAAGTAAAACAGTCACTATATTTGCAGATTCCATAATACTATATTTAGAAAACCCTAAAATCTCCTCTAAAAATGATTAGAACAAATGGATTCAGTACAGATTCAAAATAAAAAAAATTAACATACATAAATATAGCATTTCTATAAATTAATAATGAATAATCAAAGAAATTAAGAAAATGATCCCATTTACAATTGCATCAAAAAGAACAACCTAGGAAAAAAATTCATCAATGAAATAAAAGACCTATACTCTGAAAACTATAAAGACACCAATGAAAGATACTGAAGATAACACAAATAAATCCATGATCATGGATTAGAAGAATTAACATTGGTAAAATGTCCATTCCTTTCAAGGCAATGTAGAGATTCAATGCAATTCCTATTGAAATTCCAATGACCTTTCTTTTTTTTTTTTTTTCAGAACTAGAAGAAATAATTTTAAAATTTGTATGGAACCATAAAAGACCCTGGGTAGCCAAAGGAATCTTGAGGAAAAAAGAACAAAGCTGAAAGTATCATGCTCCCTGATTTTAAACTATACTACAAAGGTACAATAATCAAAACAGTATGGTACTGGCACAAAAAATAGATACATAGATCAACAGAACAGAAAAGAGAGTTCAGAAAAAACCCATGCTTATATGAGCAATTAATCTTTGACAGAGGAGGCTGAAATGTACAATGGGGAAAGACAGTTTCTCCAATACATGTTGTTGGAAAAACTGGACAACTATATGCAAAAGAAGCAACCACTTTCTTGCACCACATATAAACATAAACTCAAAATGTATTAAAGAGTGCAGCATTGGTGGGATAGTGGTGAGCATAGTTTAATACTTAAATATAAGACTGGAAACCATAAGAGTCCTAAAAGAAAACACAGACAGTAAGGTCTTTGTGGTCTCAGCAATATTTTTTTGGATTCATCTCTGCAGGCAAGGCAAAAATAACAAAAGTAACAAAAGCAAAAATAAGCAAATGGAACTATAGCAAAATAAAATTCCTTTGCATAGTGAAGGAAACCATAAACAAAATGAAGAGGTAACCTACTGAATAGGAGAAGATATTTGTAGATATATCTGTTAAGAGGTTAATATCTAAAACATACAAAGAACTGGTATAACTCACCAGAAAAATTATGATTAAAAAAATGGGCAGAGGATCTGAATAGACATTTCTCCAAAGAAGACATACGGATGGCCAAAAGGCACAGGAAAAGTGACTCAACATCATTAATCATGAGGGGAATACAAATCAAAACCACAATATAATATCACCTCCCATTAGTCAGAATGGATATTGTCAAAAAGACAGGAAATAATAAGTGTTGGCCAGAATGTAGAGAAAACAAATGGAACCATTACGCTCTCTGGTGGGAATGCAAATTGGTATACCCACTATGGAAAACAGTACAGGACTCCTCAAAAAATTAAAAACAGAACTACCGTACTTATCCAGCAATTCTGATTTTAGGAATTTATCTGAAGAAGATAAAAATGCTAATTTGAAAAGATATATGCACCACTATGTTCACTGCAGCATTATTTATAATAGGTAAGGTACATAAACAATCTAAGTGTCCATTGACAGATGAATGGATAAAGATGTGGTATGTATATATGTATATATAATAGACTATTACTCAGCCATAAACAAGAATGAAATCTTGCCATTTGTAAGAACATAAATGGAACTATAGAGTATTATGCTAAGTGAAGCAAGTTAGGGGAAGACAAATACTGTATAATTTCACTTCTATTTGGAATATAGAACACAAAGCAAATAAACAAAACAAAGCAGAAAAAGACTCATGGATACAGAGAACAATCTGGTGGTTGGTAGAGGGGAATGAGGTTGGGGGGAAATGAATGAAATAGGTGAAGGGGATTAAGAGGTGCCAACTTCCAGATATAAAATAAGTCACGAGGTTATAATGTACAGTGTAGGGCATACAGTCAATAATGCTGCAACAACTTTGTATGGTGACTGATGGTAGCCAGACTTACGGTGATCATTTTGTAATGCATATCAGTGTTGAATCACCATGTCGTACACATGAAACTAATATAATATTGCATGTCAACTACTCCCCCAAAAAGTTCACCAAAGTGATGACATTTGAGAGGAAAAATAAAACCAAAACAAAACCCCAACAAACCCAGAAATTTTAATAAGAAACAGTTCTTCCCACATTTTAGCATTCATTGTCAGCCCTCCCTAAATATTAAAAGAACTATTACAGAAAGATTTAAACCAGAACATCTGGGAAAAGAGGCAGCAATACCTTAAAGCTATATACTTTATTTTGAAACTTTGATGGTACTGCTCTTGTGGTATGATTACTTGTAGGAGTCAGCAAATAAGAAAGTAAGTTGCCTGGCAGTGTTGGTTGTTCTCTATGAGCAGATACAGGTATGATTGTTGCAGAGAATCAGAGTAATGATAGAAGGTCTTAAAACCATCATCAAGAATTGAGGCCTAGACTAATTCCAACTGTGTTAATGTCTAAAATGATAGTTGGGTTTTCTGGCAATAAGACAAAATTGTGACAGACACTGTGATAAGGGAACACATATGAAGAAGGGTCTGGAATGAGGATAGCTGAAACAAAAGCTGCAGCCATTCTTGGGGTGTCTCCTGGCTCAGCGTCTTGTTTCATTCAATAGCTACATGTGGTAGAGGCAAGGGATCAGGATTTGGATCCTTAATATGCAGGAAAGGGGACTAAGGCCCAGGCATACACCTGGGACCATCAAAGTGAATACTTTCAATGAAAGCTGCAAAAAGTCTGCCTCCATGGGAAGATACCAAGTTCTACCTGAAGGAAAATGTCTTTCTGGAGACATATTCATAATTCATAATCATATACTCAATATCACAAGTAAATTCAAACTACCTGCATGGTATGAAGTGGCCCAACATCAAAAATAGCACCTGGAAACCTTCCTCTCCTCTCTTACCATACATTCCCAATTTCCCTGTTGTCCATGTTTCATAATTTTGGTTAAAATAGTCCCAGTCTTATTAATATTGTGATACCTAAACTATTCCTTTGCAACCATACATGTTTAACTTTTTAACAAAGTGAAATGACCATTCATGGCAAACTGATCCCTAAAAGGTCAGATGTAATGGCTTAAAACAGGGTCACTGGAGTCAGAGTTGGCTCCTCACCGTGGCTCAACTTGTGTATAATCTGACGTTTCCTAATTTTTTAGAATTTTAGTTTATCAGTTAAATAGGGGTAATAATAGCATCTACCAATGAAAGAATAATCTTGAGCACTTAGCACATGCTTGGCTCATAGTGAATCCTTAATAAATGTTAGGCATAATAGATATAAATAATAACAATTATATAACATATTAAAAAAACAGTGAGCAAACTCTCTATGTTCTAAATTTCTAAATCCCTAGGTTTCTATACCCTTTACTTTATAAGAAGAGCAATTAAGCATTATAACTTATATCAGTAGATTCCCTAATTCTGAGCCAATCTTGCATTATTGGAATAGATCTCACTTGATCTTTTAATTTTTTTAATTTTTAGAGAGACAGAGCGTGTGTGTGTGATCAGGGAAGGGGCAGAGGGAGAGAAAGAGAATCCCAGGCAGGCTCCCTGCAGAGCCCTGATGTAGGGCTTGATCCCACGACTCTGGGATCATGACCTGAGACAAAATTAAGAGTTGGACACTCAATCAACTGAGACACCCAGGAACCCCAGCAGTTACCTTCCATTCCCCTCTCTTCCTAGCCCCTGGCAACCACTAATCTACTCTGTCTCTATGGATTTGCCTATTCTGGACATTTTATATAAACAGAATCTATAATAATATTTGTGATTGGGTTACTTCATTTAGCATGTTTCCAAGTTTTATCCATGTTGCAGCATGTTTCAGTACTTATTTTTTATGGCCAAATATTGCATTATATGGATATACCATACTTATCTATTCATTGGTTGATAGACATTTGAGCTGTTTCCACTTTTTAACTATTATAAAATAGCTATGCTATAAACATTTGTATACATGTCATTGTATGGATGAATGTTTTTATTTCTCTTAGATATATATGTCGAAGTGGAATTGCTAGGTGATGTGGTAACTCTGTATTTAAATTTTGAGTGATATTAAACAGTTTTCCAAAGTGGCTACACCATTTCACATGCCCACCAGCAAGTATGAGTGTTCCAATTTTTCCACAGCCTTACCAACACTTGTTATTGTCCAACTTTTTTATTATAGCCACTGAAGTGGGTGTGACATGGTACCTTGATGTGCATTTCCCTGATGGCTAATGATGTTGAACATCTTTTTATGTGCTTATTCCCATTTGTATATCTTCTTTAAAGAAATGTCTGTTTGGAGCTCCTGGGTGGCTCAGTCGGTTAAGTGGCCCACTTCAGCTCAGGTCATGATCTCACAGTTCGCGGGTTCGAGCCCCGCATCAGGCTCTGTGCTGACAGCTCAGAGCCTGTGTTGGATTCTGTGTCTCCCTCTCTCTCTGACCCTCCCCCACTTACACACTGTATTTCTCTCTCTCAAAAATAAATTTAAAAAAAATTGAAAAATTAAAAAAAAAGAAATATCTGTAAAATCATCTGTGCATTTAAAACTGAGTTTTTTTTTTTTACTTTTGAATTGTAAGAGTTATTTTAACATTCTAAATAAAAGCCTCTTATTAGATATATCATTTGCAAATACATTCTCCCATTCTGTAAGTTGTCTTACTAGCAATTTATGTTTAGGCAACACTTGAATTAATCAGGGAAAAAGCTTTAGTATGGATATCATCCAAACTCTTTACCTCTCTTCTGGATTTATCCCAATTTGGAAGCAGTGCTCATGGCATTCTCTAAAAAGAGTGCATAGAGGAAGGAGAAAAAACCCACAGTGCCTAGCAGAGAGTATGTGCTCAATTAACTTTGGTAAATGAATGAATAAAATTTATATATTTATTCTTGGTTCCCACCACTACTCTGACTTAATGAATCCCTCTGTTGGATCTACTTTTAGAGCAATGATATTCAGTTCATGACCTGAAGGCCCTCTGGGGAGAGCTATGAAGTATTGAAAAGATACGCCTGTTTCCATGTGTATGCTCTAAGCTCTCTGTCTACTTTATATTAAATGCACTGAAGTATAACACTGTAATATGGGAGTCTACAGATTTTTCATGATAAGAAGCAGTTTCACGTTCTACTCTTTGAGACTCACTGACTTAAGAGAAAGAAACAGCTGTTTTTGTCAGTTCAATGTTGACTCTATAGTGTTTTCAATGGTCCTGGGCATTCTTATGTCATTTATACTGTGATTGTTTACTTGGAGCTTCATTTAGGGACTTCACTTACTTCTAGTCCCTTGACCTAAGAGTGGTTCCCTCAGTGAGGTTCACTGTCTCCTGGACCAAGCAAAAAGCTATGGGGAGATGGTTCTGATGCTCTGAGGGAGGAAGGTCAAATCTACCTACCTGTCACATCAGTTGAATCCCCCTGGGGCTCAGCTGAATTCCCTTGGGGGAAGAGAATATCCCAGCCAGGCTGTCTGCATTCCCACAACACTTACAACAATCAACCAATGTCATTTTCCAACTTACATTTGACATAATCCCCTTGAACATCTGGAGTGTGGACTCACAGGAAGAATCACAATGATTCAGAAATGGGAAGAATCAAAAGAATTCTAGTTAGGACTGTGGATAAAAGTAAGAAATCAGTGAAGGCATAGGTATGAAGGAAACAAGCTGGGTAAAGGAAAAAGAACAATGGAAAGCAAGACATTTGTAACTGGATATAAACAAGAGTCTAACTTTACACAGGCAGAGCTGGCTGGCCTGCTAGTGTTACTGAGCTTAGTTACCCATCCAGTGCACTCACTCGGCTGGGATGACTGTGGGCATCATTTGTATGAACTACATATGTATGCAGATACCTGCAAACCAAAGAAATGGGACACACTTGGGGTGCCTGGATGGCTCAGTTGGTTAAACGTCTGACTCTTGATTTCAGCTTATGGGTTCTAGTCCCATGTGGAACTTTGTGCTGACAAGACAGAGCCTGCTTGGTATTTTCTCTCCCCACCCATCCCTCTCCCACTCATGCTCTCTCTCAAAATAAACAAACTTAAAAAAAAAAAAACAGGACACAGTTAAGAGCATGCAAAATGGTCACATCAGAGAGGGGAAAATTTTTTTTTTTAAATTAGTGGTCGTAGGGAGTTAATGTGAAAGAGCTTTTTGTCTCAGTCCAGATAGAAGAAAAAATTTTTTAATCAAGACAGCTATCAGTAATACCATTTGATAGTATTTACATGATGATTTTTCTTCTCTCATAAGGGGGAACACTTTTAAGCTTACCTTATGGCTAATCATAGCAAAATCCTCCCGAGGGAAAAGAAGTACTTTAACAAACAATGGACCTGAGGCTCAGAGGTCAGTTGAGTGTTCTGCAGTTTTGGGGGAGAAGAGATAGGCCATTGATATTTAGATCTCTGTTTGGGACTAAGACTGAATTAGGCATTAAACATATGTAAATTCCTTTAATTCCTATAAACTATGCTATGAGGTGGGTGTTATTGTTACAAATTGATGGGTAAAAAAAAAAATCACCCAAATCATTGAGTTAATAATGGTAGTATCAAACCATATCTGTCATATTCTAGAGCCGTATTTTTAATTGCCAATTTTAATTGATTAAGGGAGGTTGCCTGGAGAGGATTATGGAAGGAGTCTAAGCCCATGCCCAGTTGCTCTGTGTAACGCAAGTAGGATGGGAGGAACAGTATCTAATGGAGAATCCAAGGGATCATAGAATGAATGATTTGGGGGACAGGCCTCACTTCTAAGGGACTAACCGAAGACTTTCTGTTACATAATGCTCTATATTTTGAGAGAGCTAAGGAAGGACTCTGTGAAAGAAGAGTTCTTTACAACAGTCTTTTTTTTTTTTTTTTTTAAGTAGGCTGCATGCCCAACTTGGGGCTTGAACTTACAACCCTGAGATCAGGAGTCACATGCTCTACTGACTAAGCCAGGCAAGTGCCCTTACAACTGCCTTTTGATAATACTTTTCCTTCCCCTCCCTCCTAGTGAAGGAAACCAGAATATGTCACACCCCAAAATATGCCTCTTTGACATAAAAATTGTTTTGAGCTGAAGGCAATTAAGCAGGAAAAGCTGTCTCTACCTT
Source organism: Cryptoprocta ferox (assembly GCA_028646485.1). Taxonomy (NCBI): domain Eukaryota; kingdom Metazoa; phylum Chordata; class Mammalia; order Carnivora; family Eupleridae; genus Cryptoprocta; species Cryptoprocta ferox. The sequence goes on along the minus strand of CM053569.1, from coordinate 61,230,187 downwards.
CCCCTTTTCTGCCTAAAGAGAGGATGTGAATTCTTTTATTGGAGACAGACTCTTATCATCTCAGAGAGCACACCACAGGAATCTGCCAACAAGCCCTACTCCATTAGTTGCCTCCCATATATTTACTTTTCTACAGCTTGCTGCCCTCACAAGCCAAGGGCTACCTTTGTCCTGTCATCTCTACAAATTTACTGAAGATGCTATATAGGCCAGAGTTCTCAGTTGCCACTTCGAGTTACTTTTCATGAGGTTTTCCCATGTGACACATGCTACCCACGTTAAAAAACTGTTCTTCTCTTGCTAATCTGCCTTTTTGTTTAAGAGCTTCAGCTGAAAACCCAAGGTGGGTAGAGGTAAAGGTTTGCCTCCTCTATACTAGCTATGGCTAATTATCTCACTCTTCTCCCCTACCTGCTTCTTTATTTTGCAAGAGTTTCCTTCCTTAAAATGACATCCTCTCTTTTCTTGAAATGTATTAGTAAAGCATGGAATGTAGCAGAAATATATTTGCCATGTGAGTGACCAATCGATGTAGGATATCTCAGATAGGTAGATTCTAGACAAGGATTTGGTAGTTTTGATTGTCATAGACAGATGAAGGCAGGATCAGAGTAACTCTCACTTTCTCAATGAAAGGATGAAAACATTTAACCAGATTTATATTACAAACCACAGTTTCTGTTTAGTTTCTGAATGTCAAGTATTCCTCAGTTTTCTGCTTTTACATCTGTGTTTAAATTTTCAATTTTCAGGATTGGGTTGAGAGACTTAAATTTTTGATATCTGCATAAATATTACTTTCATTTTCTTTTGTAAAGTATTGCTACCATGTATATATCTGTGTTTTTCTCTATTAGATTTTTCACATACAGAAAAACATTAGTCTTACACTGGAATCCTGATGGGCTCATCATTTTTGAGAGTGAAAGCTGTAGAAACCTCTGGATCTGAATCCCAGGTAGTTTCCAACTTACCGCACCATTTCACTTTCCAGTTACGATTGGCGTCAACTCCACGGCAGTGAAACTTTGAGTTCCTTGACCTTGTTTTTCTCCAAAATCGATCCTAGATGCAATTAAGAAAATAGGTGCAGAAAAGAATACTTAAAAGGTTATCCACATACAGTTAGTAGCTGTGAATGAATCACAGCACTGCAGGGAGAGTTCCTTGGGAACAGACAAGTCCAGGGAGAAGAAAGAGGACTGAATTAGCAAAAGAGACCCAGGTTCACGCTCCAATTTCTGTCATACACTTGTTATCTCTTAGCTTTTCTTGGCCTATTTCTTCACAGGCAAAACTGAATAAGTTGGACTAGTCTAGTGATTTTTCACAATTTCTTTGGAAGAAGAAATCTTACATGCAATCTTATGCAAAGACAAACATAAATAGAAGGTTGCTGCTATGATGGGAGAGGGAGTGAAGTAGTTCTGGAATCATTAGGCTGTCTGCCTACCAAGCTTCCTTCCTCTTCTATGACTGTTTTCTATTTATTCCATTTCTCTTTTCAATTGGATAGGCAAAGCAACTTACACTGGTCCAGCTGAAGTGGTATCCATCAACGTTAAACACAGGCATGATATAGAAATACAAATGATTCAATATTTTTCTCATGACTGGGTCACTCCTATATGTTAGAAGAGCCTAAAAGACAAAGGTGACATTTTTCTTACAACTTTATCCCAAATACAGATTTAGAAAAAATATAACAAAATCCTTCCATGAGAAATACCAAATATGTTGAGTTAAAAAGTAACAATCTAATATGAACTATACTCTGTGACATCATATACCATTTTTTTAATTAAAAAAATTATTAAGTTTTTGTTTAAATTTCAGTTAGTTAACATACAGTGTAATATTCGTTTCAGGTGTACAATATAGTAATTCAACACTTTAAAAAAATGTTTTACATATTTTTGAGAGAGACAGAGCATGAGTAGGGGAGGAACAGAGAGTGGGAGATATAGAATCTGAAACAGGCTCTAGGCTCTGAGCTGTCAGCACAGAACCTGACTCGGGGCTCAAACTTGGGAACAGCAAGATCATGACCTAGGCCAAAGTTGGTTGCTTAACCAACTGAGCCACCCAGGCACCCCATAATTCAACACTTTCATACAATACCTGGTACTTATCACAAGTGCCCTTCTTAATCCCCATCACCTATTTAACCCACCTGACACCCACATCATATATTCTTTATTGAGATTTTTTCCCCCAAACTTGTTACTTATACATTTTAGTAGAGGTAGATAAACAGATTAATTGAGTAGCCTCTAAAAGTATTTCAGAACTGGCTAAATTTTAGGCTGATGAAGAAAGCAATTATTCATATATACTTTTGTATAATGAGTTTTTTTAAAGATTACATTCAATTTTGGATAAAATAATTACCCAAATATTTTGGTGTCCTTACATGATATTTCATAACAAAATCTATTTATATATGTCACTTAATTGTTTATGTCTAACAGGTACCAGACTCAAATCTTCAAATTTATTGCACTGACACTGTCCTCTCCTGACTTAAAAAAAAATTTTTTTTTTAATATTTACTTTTGAGAGAGAGAGAATGAGCAGGCGAGGGGCAGAGGAAGAGAGGGAGACACAGAAACTGAAGCAGGCTCTAGGCTCTGAGCTGTCAGCACAGAGTCCGTGAGCCATGAGATCATGACCCGAGCCGAAGTCAGATGCTCAACAGAGTGAGCCACCCATGTGCCCCACTATAAAATATTTAGTCAACATTATAACATCTCATTTTTATCATGGCTGTTTTGAAATCTTGCTCTTATGATTGGGTTTTACTTATATTGTGTCTGACCCTAAGTCTGAAGATTCTGGACTACAGGTTTGTCCTCAAACAAAAAACATTGAATGTGCTAAGAATACAGACATTTTGAAATACCATTCCTATGGAATGAGATTTTAAAACAATTCTTTTTGATGCCTATTTGTCCATGTATAGAGTATCTTAGAGAAACATAGGAAATTTGAAAATGGCTGACTCTGGGGAGGGGACTCATGGGAAAGAGAATTACCTTTAATATTATATCTATTTGGATTGTTTGAATTTTTACCATGTTAAAAACACAATTCAAATAAAAGAATTCTTAAATTATGTATATACTGCCTTAGAAAATTTAATACTTAAAATTTCAATCTTCTTTTACATATAGTTAAGATTTCTGAACACATCATAAAGATCATCTACATTTATATAAGAAAGCTGTTCATAGAGAATAATCCAATATATTAGAAACTATTACTATGTTAGAAATAGTGATGAAAATATGGGGATATGCTTAAGAATATAAGAGTTAAATACAATTTTATTCAATATATTTTAAATATTTAGGGGCTTAACACAAGTTGACAGATGTTAATACAATTCTCTCTTCTAAGGCTCAATTATAATTTTTTGGCCACATAGCTTTGGTAGAACTTTCATACATGATTGAATTTCTATTAACTGTCTAATGGCTCAAACCAAAAAAATCCTGGTATATAATTGTTCATATCCTAGAATTTTGATTTCCTTTAATTAATGGAAGTTCTCCAATGCTTGGAGGAAGTCTATGGCTGGGGATGGCAGAGACAGAGCTATATAGTTAGCTATATAGTTTCCTTCCATAAGGTTAGGCAGCTGTGGCTTTCTGTGCCACACCAGTGAGGAAGAGAGGAGAGATGAAAGGAGAGAGAACTGGGGCAATAAAGCAATAAAAAAAGTGTAGGAAAAAGTCGTGGTAATTTCTCTCCCTTCCTGCCTAGCACTGGGGACTGCAGCTCATTTGTCTCAGTCCAAACTGGGAAGTCTCATGTTTTCCAAGCATGGATCATGTTAGCACCTCAGCACCAGACTATGCTAGAGACCTGAATGGTAAATTTCTCATCTTATCCTGCCTTCTCTTCCAACGCAAGTGCCCATCATGCTTTTGTATTTAAAAGAATACTATTAACTTCCTTCTTAAAAATTACAATATATTTTAAACAAACAAAAAACCCCAGAGAATATTACATCTATGTGACCACCAACGACATTTTGCCGTATTTATTTAATCTTTTATGTTTTTATTTTTATTTTCTTAAAGTTTATGTGTTTTGAGAGGGAGACAGTATGTGTGTGCAAGTGGGGGAGGGGCAGAGAGAGAAGGTGAGACTCCTAAGCAGCCTCCGTGCTGTCAGTGTGAGCCTGATGTGGGGCTCACAAACTGTAAGATCAGGACCTGAGATCAACAGCTGGATGCTTACCTGACTGAGTTGCCCAGGCAGTGCTATTAAAAAGAAGTTGAGACCTTACAGATAAAAGTAAAGCTCCCTTTTTATCACACTAATACCATTTTCCCCTCTTCCACCAAAGTAACATTATCCTTTTACATTATCATTCCCAAGCATGATTTTGTGTTTTGATATATATATACACACATATATGTATATGAAATATATAGATATAGACATATATAAAACATATATACATATAGATATTGAGGTATAGATATATATACATTCAGGAATATATAATATTGTGTATGCTTTGAAATTTCATGCAAATCACTATTTATCAATCTACAGTCTACTTTTCTCCCCAGTATTTTTGACACTTAAGTTGATTTATTCAGTTTAACTGCACAATGGTATTCAATTATTGATAAATCCACAATATATTGATTCCTTACTTTGACGACAGAGAATTAGGTTGCTTTGTTATAACATTGCAATGAACATTCTTGCACATTTCTCCTAAATATGTTTTTTCCTTTTTAAAAAAATTTAAATGTTCATTAGTTAACATACAGTGGAATATTGGTTTCAGAAGTAGAATCAGTGATTCATCACTTACATACAATACCCACTGCTCATCACCAGTGCCCTTAGCACCCATCACCATCGAGCCCATCTCCCACCTACCTTCTTCCGTCAACCCTCCGTTTGTTCTCTATCATTAAGAGTCTCTTGTAGTTTGTTTCCCTCTTCTCTAGCTCCCCTTCCCATAAGTTCATCTGTTTTGTTTCTTAAATTCCACATACAAGTGAAATCTTACGATATTTGTCTTTCTCTGCTTGACTTATTTTGCTTAGCATAATACATTCTAGCTCCATTCATGTCATTGCAAAAGGCAAGATTTCATTCTTTTGGATGGCTGAGTAATATTCCATTGTAATATAATATACCACATCATCTTTATCCATCCATCAGTAGATGGACATTTGGGCTCTCTCCATAATTTGGCTACTGTTGATAATGCTGCTAGAAGCATTGGGGTGCATATACCCCTTTGAATCTGTATTTTTATATCCTGTGGGTAAATATCTAATAGTGCAATTGATGGATTACAGTGTAGTTCTACTTTTAGTTTCCTGAGGAACCTCCATACTCTTCTCCAGAGTTGGCTGTGCCTGTTTGCATTCTAACAGCAGTGCAAGAGAGTTCCCCTTTCTCTGCATAGTTGCCAACAATTGTTTCCTGTGTTAATTTTAGCCATTCTATGGCTATCAGATGATACCTCATTGTGGTTTTGATTTGTTTTTCCCTGATGATGAGTGATGTTGAACAGCTTTTCATGTGGCTGTTAGTCATCTGGATGTCCTCTTTGAAAAAGTGTCTATTCATGTCTTTCTTGACTGGGTTGTTTTTTGGGTGTTGAGTTTGATAAGTTCTACATAGATTTTGGACACTAACCCTTTATCAGATATGTTGTTTGCAAGTATCTTCTCTCATTCTGTATGCTGACTTTTAATTTTGTTGATTGTTTCCTTTGCTGTACAGAGATTTTTTATCTTGATGAAGTCTCAATAGTTCCTGTTTGCTTTTGTTTCCCTTATCTTCAGTGATGTGTCTAGTAAGAAGTTGCTGTGGCTGAGGTCAAAGAGGTTGCTGCCTATGTTCTCCTCTAGGATTTTGATGGTTTCCTATTTCACCTTTAGGTGTTTCATCCATTTTGAATTTACTTTTGTGTATGGTGTAATAAAACGGTCCAGTTTCATTCTTCTGCATGTTGCCATCCAGTTTTCCCAACACCATTTGCTGAAGAAAATGTTTTTTTTTTTTTCCATTGGATATGCTTCCCTACTTTGTCAAAGATGAGTTGACCACATAGTTGTGGGTCCATTTCTGGGTTGTCTATTCTGTTCCATTGATCTGTGTGTCTCTCTTTGTGCCAGTACCATACTGTCTTGATGACTATAGCTTTGTAATATAACTTGAAATCTGGAATTGCCTCTAGATTTTTTTTCAGAATTACCTTGGCTATTGGGGTCTTCTGTTGTTCCATACAAATTTTAGGAGTGTTTATTCTGGCTCTGCAAAAAATGCTACTGGTATTTTGATAGGGATTACATTAAATGTGTAGCTTTCTTTGGGTAGTATAGACATTTTAACAATGTTCTTCCAATCCATGAGCATGGAATGCTTTTGCATGTCCTCTTCAATTTCTTTCACAAGTGTTGTACAGTTTTCATAGTATAGATTTTTTACCTCTTTAGATTTATTCCTAAATATCTTGTTGTTTTGGGTTCAAATGCAAATGAGATTGAGTCCTTTTTTTTTTATGCTGCTACATTATTGATGTATAGAAATGCAACAGATATGTGCATGTTGATTTTATATCCTGTAACTTTGAATTCATGTATTCTTGTAATTTTTTAGTAGAGTCTTTTGGGTTTTTTACATAGTGTATCATGTCATCTGTGAAGAATGAAAGTTTGACTTCTTCCTTGAAGATTTGGATTCCTTTTATTTCTTTTTGTTGTCTGATTGCTGAGGCTAAGAATTCCAGTACTATGTTAAGTAGTAATAGTGAGAGTGGACATCCTTGTCTTTTTCTTATCACAGGGGGAAAGGCTCTCAGTTTTTCCCCATCGAGGAGGATATTAGCTGTGGGCCTTTCCTATATGGTCTTTGTAATGTTCCATTTATCTCTACTTTGTTGAGGGTTTTTATCAAGAAAGGATGCTATATTTTGTCAAATGTTTTTCTGCATCTATTGACAGGAAATGATTCTTTTATTCATGTGGTATGTCACGTTGATTGATTTGTGAATACTGAACCATCCCCACAGTCCAGGTATAAATCCCACTGGATCATGGTGAATAATTCTTTTAATATAGTGTTGAATTCAATTTATTAGTATCTTGAGAATTTTTGCCTCCATGTTCATCAGGGATATTGGCCTGTAATTTTTATTTTTATTGGGGTCTTTGGTTTTGGAATCAAGGTAATGCTAGCTTTGTGGAATGAGTTTGGAAGTTTTCCTATTTCTATTTTTTGGAATAGTTTAAGAAGAATAGGTATTACATCTTCTTAAGATGTAACGCCTATTCTTCTTAAACTTCTGGTAGAATTCTCCTGGGAAGGCATGTGGCCCAGGACTCTCTTTTGTTGGGTGAGTTTTGATTACTGTTTTAATTTCTTTGCTGGCTATGGGTCTGTTCAAATTTTCTATTTCTTCCTGTTTCAGTTTTGGTAGTGAGTTTCTAGGCATTTGTCCATTTCTTCCAGATTGTCCAGTTTGTTGGCATATAATTTTTCATAGTATTCTAATTGTGTTTCTGTCATGTTAGTTGTGATCTCTCTCATTTGTGATTTTATCTATTTTGGTACTTTGTCTTTTCTTTTTGAGAAGTCTGGCTAGGGGTTTATCAATTGTGTTAATTCTTTCAAAAAACCAGATTTTAGTTTTGTTGATCTGTTCTATTGTTTTGTTGTTGTTGTTGTTGTTTCTATATCATTTATTTCTACTCTAATCTTTATTATCCTTCTTCTGCTGCTGGCTTTAGGCTTTATTTGCTGTTCTTTTTCAAGGTCCTTTAGGTGTAAAGTTAGGTTGCATATTTGGGACCTTTCTTGCATCTTGAGAAAGGCCTGAATTACAATATATTTCTCTCTTAGGGCTGCATCCCAAAGGGTTTGGGCTGTCATGTTTCCATTTCATTTGCTTCCATGAATTCTTTTATTTTCATTCTTCTTTAATAGGATGTTAACCTCCATGTATTTGAGGACTTTCCATTTTTTTCTTGTGGTTGACTTAAAGTTTCATAGCATTGTGATCTGAAAATACGCATGGTATATCAATCTTTTTGTATCTGTTGAGGGCTGATTAGTGTCCCAGTAAGTGATCTATTCTGGAGAATGTTCCATATGCACTCAAGAAGAATGTGTATTCTGCTGCTTTAGGATAAAATGTTCTGAATATATTTGTAAGTCCGTCTGCTTCAGTGTGCCATTCAAAGCCATTTTTCCCTTGTTGATTTTCTGCTTGGGTGATTTGTCCATTGCTGTAAGTGGGGGTGTTAATGCCCCCTATTATTACTACATTATCAATGAATTCTTTATGTTTGTGATTTATTTATTTGGGTGCTTTCAAGTTGGGAGCATATTTATAATTGTTAGATCTTCTTGATGGTTAGACCCCTTAGAGAGTTTATGATATATCTAGGAATGGATTTACTGGGCCATGGATTTATATATCTTCCTTTTACTAAATGCTATTTCTAAGTTAGTAAATACTCTCATCTGCAATGAATGAGAGTTCCCATTGCTCTACAACCTTACCAACCCTTGATATTGTTAATCTTGTAGTTAAAATCTAATGGGTTCATGAAATCGTGCTTTTGTTTTTTTTACTTCACATTTCTCTCATTTCAAATTAAATTGAACAGCTTTGATATATATATATCTATAAAATTCTCATAAAATGCTCATTTTTTCCCCATTAAAAATTAAACTCTCATTCTTCTTACATTCTGGATATTAATCCTTTGGTGATATGCATCATGAACATCTTCCTTTCTTGTAGCTTACTGGTTCCTATTTTCACCATATTCTTGTTGTAAACTTCTATCACAATTATATGTGTAAAGTTTTATTTAAGAACTCATCTCTGCCCTAAGATCATAAAGATGTTGCCCTGTAGTTTCTTCAAAAAGTTTTTTTAAACTTTGTTTTCAAATGTAAGCCTTAAACCTCCTAGAAATAATTTTTTATGGGATGTGAGGTTGGGATTTATTTTTCTGCTATGGAAGACCAGTTGTGCCATTATACTCATTTGGATGGTTCATTTTTTCTCCAGTGAGTTCATGTTCCATCTCTGTCAAATGTCAAGTTTCATTTGTGCATGGAATTGCTCTAATGCACTTTGGTTTATATTCATTCACCAAAACCACACAATGGTTCTGATAGAATCAGTCGGGTCTGGTAGGATGTGTCTCCTCATGTTGTTCTATTTCAAAATTGCCTTGGCTATTTTTGATCCTTCTCTGTTCACACTGATTTGAAATTAAGGTTGAGCACATTAAAGATATCTGCTCTGTGCTAGGTTTTTTTTTTTTTGTGTGTGTGTGATTAATGGATGTTGAATTTTAGCATGTAATCTTTCTTCTATTAACCCAACCATAGTTGTCATAATAAATTTTAATTAGTAATTTTCTATTAAATCATCCTTATATTCCTGGGATAAGCTTCTTTGGTTATGATGTGCATTATTACATTAGCTAGATTCAGGTTGCTAATATTTACATCTATATTCCTGAGACCTATAATTCCCTTCCTTATTTTGTCCTTGTCTGGTTTTGGTGTCAGGGTTATATTATTATTATGGGAGCAAACCATCTAGGCTTAGAGCAGAAATTAAATATAAAACAAAGACACATAGGGAGGATCTTTGCTTTCTGTTTCATTGGTTTCTGCACTTTATCCTTTTCAAAACTGAGTTGAAAGCTTAGCTCATTAATTTGGAGACTTTACCCTTTTGTAATATATTTATTTAAAACTATAAATTCCTCTTCAGTACTACCTTAGCTACATTCTATATATTTTAGTAGTTTTGTTTCCATTTAGTTGTAAATATTGAAAAATTTCCTTCATTTATTTAAATCATATTTTTAATTTTATTTTTTATTTATTTTTAAAATTTTTTAAACATTTATTTATTTTTGAGAGACAGAGAGAGACAGATCATGAGCAGGGTAGGAGCAGAGACGGGGGAGACACAGAATCTGAAGCAGGTTCCAGGCTCTGAGCTGTCAGCACAGAGCCTGATGCGGGGCTTGAACTCACGAACTGTGAGATCATGACCTGAGCCAAAGTCGTACGCTCAAACGACTGAGCCACCCAGGCGCCCCTATATTTTTAATTTTAAAACAAGGAGAGTTTTCTAAGTCCCATTTTCATAAATCATTTCTAACTGCATTACAGTCAAAATATGGTCTATATGTATGGGCTCTTTAGTATTTCTTGAATCTTGCTTTATGGCCTACTGTGTAGTCAATTGTAAATGTTTTAGTTGGGCGTGAAAAGAATATGCATTCTTTAATTATTGTGTAGGATTCTATATGTGTTTATTAAATTTATCACATTGTATCATCTATATTCTTGCTAAAAATTTGCCTGTTTTCTTAATCACTGAGAATTGTGTTAAAAACATTGTCAAATTTTATTTTATTTTGAGGTCATTAACATAGACTCATTTTAAAGCTCTCATATCCAAATTATATATTAAATAAGAGAGCTATTTTCTAGTCTATTCTGGAGTGGATTTAATTTCCAAGACTAGCCAGAACGTGTTCTTCTTCTGACAAATAGGATGTCATTGTATTGCATATGCTCTATTTGTGATTTTTATAACTCTATAAGAATTGCAGCCATTTTCCATCTGGTCAAAGTGAGAATGGTCACAATGTAATGGCTGTTCAATCCTGAATAGGACAATTGAGAATGCTTTAAGTAATAGGACATAGATCATTTCTCTTTTATGGTTTAGGTAGAGTTTCTAGAACAAAGATGACCATATGACTATTTCCTATTATTCTAACATATGATAACCATAAAGCAGAGGGTGTGCTTTCCTCCTCACATGTGGGACTCTTTTTGGCAATCAATTAATACTACCCATACACACAGGAAAGTAGATGCCTACTAATCAAGTTTCATCTTGGCGAAGCGAGTTTAATTTCTAGACTACTATTGTTGCTGATGAGGAAGACCAGTAGTTGTGATCTGAACAGCAGTCACAGAACAATGCACCACATGCCTCATTGTGGCAGTCTTTAGGTACTACATTTAGCTCACTTCATCAATCTGTTCAAAAACACTTTGCAAAAAATAGATTTTAATTTGAAAATAACAGAGGTTTTGAATATTATCTTGCTAGGAAAATATTTTTGGTATTAGGTTAGAGAATTTCTAAAGTTAAGAGAGACAAAGAATGATTTGATATTCACCAAGACTATTTTGGTTTCCCCATAAATATATGCATGTCATATACCAAATTCATCAAATAAACTTAAATTTGAAGGAAAATGTCACAACTACTAACGTCTTTGTGTAGTGTCACAAAGTTGGGCTAAAGGGTTTCCCTTCTTTTCAGTTTTTGTGTTTGATTGAATATTGCTTTCTTAGACACTCCCCTCCCCCCACTCCCCCCAGCACAACTCGGAATGTTTTTTTTTTTTTTTTTTTTTTAGAATTGGTGTTACTAGCTTTAAGAAAGATATCTTTTACATTTTTTACGTTTGTTTTTGTTCTAGAATCACTATAGAGGACCTAAGAATAATAACCATATTCAACAAGGGCATACTGGGATAACAAGTCATGTTACAGCTGAGGCCAAAGGAAGGGCAACTTACCAGTCAAGCTGGAGAATAGCCTCACCTGGACTGAAGTAAAACGATTTAGGATGGAAAGGAGTCGTAGTACACAAAAGGTGCATTTCAACACAAAGAAAGTATTTAAAATTTAATACTATGAAAATTAATTAGAGGAGAATTTTCAAGGTAATTTTAAAAAGGGAGCTTGATCTATAAAGATATTTGGTGTCACACTGTAAGAAGCTCATTAAATACAAAATGGTAATTAAATAGTTTGAAAGCAACATGAGCAGAAAGGTTCTGTGAATGAAGGATGGAGAACTGGAAAATCATATGCTAATCCTTTAAATTCTAATTACTTTTGTGCTTAATTTATACTCAGAACTGCCCAGGGATTAATATAACAGGGCAAGTAATGATTGAAAAATCTGTATTTTCTAAATATAAATATTTTAAGTGCTCTGCATCACCAGGAAGACTATTATATCAGGTGCATGTCCACTCTACTTTTTTCCATTTAATACCTCGTCTCATTTCTAGAGTTTTTATATGAGATTGCCTAATAACAATGGTTGGTTATATTTATTTACTCAGGAACAACAGAGTAGAGGCCAGGACCAACTCTGTGGCATTATGAAAATCTACTATATCAGAATTTTTTTTACCTACTAAAAGAAAGTATAGTTGTTTTCAGTTTGTAGGTCTCTAATATACACAAATTTCAGTTATCACAGTTTAAATAATGTCAGTCCTCCAACAAGTACAGTTCAAATTTTAGTCACCACAGTTAGATCTTTCATCTACAAATCACTATGTAAACAACAGAAGGGGATCAAGGTCTGTGACCAATTATGCCACTTCTTTTAAAGTTGGTCAGTGGGTGGATTGGTCACTGTGTGTCTGTTTTTGAATTTACACACTGACAGCAAAGTGTGAGGCTGTATTTCCCCCTTGTTTCCCACCTATGTGGCATTTTACAAAAATGGATGATGGTAAGTGGGAACAGGTTAACAGATGAAAGTGCAGCAAAAGAATAAAAAGTGATAATGTAGAGGTGAAATTTGAATCAAATGTAAATGTAGCTATAGAAGAAATGGCTGACCACAGGAATGCTGACATGGTCACCATTCAACTCTGGATATGCAGCCAGAGGAACTTAATGAAGACAAACTTGTGGATATAAATGAGAAAAATGCTTGTGATGAAAAGGGGGAAGATGATTCAAAAGAAAAGATACTGTTAATACTTCACATTAAAGGAACTTTTGTAGATATTTTATGATTTGAAAGTGCAAAGGAAAAAATGGAAGCTGATTAAAATTAAGGAGTATGCCAATTTGCCACGGCATAAAAAAGATGCTAACTTCATGTAAGTTATATAATGAGAAGGCAAGCACTATCCAAATTACCCATAGCTTTTTTGACAAAGAAACAATATTTTCAATGTTTTAAGGCATGGTGTAATAAATACTAGTTTTACTATTTTTTCATCATTTTCCTATGTATTTACAACAAAGAGAGTTTTTAAACTTTCAACAAAAATAGAGGTCATAGGACAAACATAACTTTCCCCGCTGATTTTTAAGATAGATTTTCATTGCTTCAGCTTGCATGGTCACTTTTACAGTCCTGCACTACTTGGAAGAAAAACAAGGACTGTCTGTAGAAACAATGTCCAGATACTGGACAGTGAAGTAAAATTGATACAATGGATTTAAATTTAATTAAACTGAACATTAATATATACCCTATGTAGAAGACATTATAAATTAAATAAAAGGGTAAGAGAGCTGGGTTGGAGGATGCAAAGGATTAAAGAGCAGACTGGGGAGGATGGGAGAATATGGTGAGTTAAAGGTACTAAAAGGCTGGCAGAAAACAAAATATTATAATTACCTGCAGTGGTAGGGAGCAAAGTCAGACAACTTGAAAATACAGATCATTTTTATAAGATAAACTTTTTTCATTATGCAATTATGAACAAAGGCTTATTCAACTGAACTCATATTTGATCCAGGCTTAATAACCCTCTTAATTATTTATTTATTCCCTGGCTTTGGGCACTTTTTTTATACATACAATTTAAGTTCTCTTCTCTAAAAGGTTTATTTTTAGTGATACATTTTTTTGAACCAAAACTTTGAGTTTCATACCTACAGTTGAGGGTTTATTTTATATTTTTATCTTTAGTTACCAGCAAGACATAACGAGACTGGAAGGGGTGGTTAGCCAAAGGAGTATTCCTAAGAAAGCTGTTTGATCCTCTGAAAAAGAATCTTCCCATTCCAGAAAGCCTTCCCAATTGAAGGACTTCTCCCACAGCCAAGTCTTCCTTAGAGCTCTGTCCTATACACAAAACCCACCATAGTCTCCAAATATTTCTACTTACCCTGCCCAGAATCATCACCTGGTTCTTAGAAAATAACTCCCCCTTCTCTGATAATCTCCATTCCTATTTTTGGCTATTTGAATTATCTAAGTAGAACACCTGAATCACATACCAGATTTTGGCACCAGGATTAGCCATCACTGGGTGGGAATGTCTAATGGAGGTGTTTCTGTAGTGTAATTGGGCTGCACCTGGAGGGCTGAACTTTCAAATTAGGTAGCAGCAGAGGAATATGGTGGCTGACCTAGGAAACTAAGAAAAATTTCCTTTCCTTTTTAAAAAAAATTTGTGTGTGTACTACTTTCTGTGACAGGATCAAATTAGATCCACTTATATATTACACTTCTTCAAAGTCTGGAAGAACTTTCCATTTCAGACAATTTTTGTCTCAATTTGCCCCTGGATTATCTCATTAATTCTTGTTTTATCTTTGGTCTGCTGCTGAGTTAAATAGAATTCAACCAGTGATTCTAAAATACCTGTAGGAATATATGACACCACCATAAATGAGTTTAATTTGAGAATGAAATGCATTCGGTTTTGGCTGGGTTAAATTTGTTTTAAAAATATTTTTGTTTTGCTTAATATAGAAAATTTGGAAAATTCAGGAAAATATGAAGAAAATAAAAATCACCCATAATTCTTTTAGCAGTTAGCATATTTCTCATGCATATATATTTCAGAGACAAATTTTACCACATTGAAATTATAATATCCATGCTGGTCCATAGCATGTCATGGACAGTTTCCTATATTATTAAATACTCCTCCAAAATATTTTTATTTAGTCAGGGCTAGCAATCATTTCCTTTACATTATGCTTGGGAAAGTTTTCCTCACTTGGAAATCAAATATTTCTCTGAATTACTTTCTAAACATTCCATGAATAAAAACCCTGGCCACATTTACTCCAGCAATATAGAATTGGAGGCAGAAATAATGTGCTATGCATAATTCTGGGCCACATAGGACCAGCCATGGCTTGAGATACCCAATATGGGAGACAGACAACTTCAAACTCTCAAAAGTGAACAAAACCCAAGCTGCCTCATTTAGTTGGAGATGTTTTGAGAAATGAAGAATGAATGATTTTTTCCTTTGAAGTGTATGTATATATGTATGTATGTGTATACATGTGTTTGTGTGTATAACACTCTACTTTCCATTTCTACATCTGCTCTTCCTGTCCATGTATAGATTTCTGCCTCTAAAACTTCTGCCCTCTGTTTGCCCTGATAAGTTTCTTACTATGCTATAAACAGTATCTGTTCACTTTTGCAGAAAGATAACCTCTAAGTTCTGTATATTTGTTTCCTTCTCCTTATAGATCTATTCTAGGTTTCTTTCTTTGATGAATTTAGTGTGTGTATCATTCCTCTTGGCCCAAGACAAATTTAAGAATACTTTATTACCAACAGGCAGGATTTAAGTTTGTATTTAAATTTCAGTTAATATATAATGTATTATTATTTTCAGGTGTACAATTTAGTGATTCGTCATTTACATAAAACACCCAGTGCTCATCACTACAAGTGGTCTCCTTAACCCATCACCCATTTAACTCATCCCTGGCCCACCGCCCCTCCAGTAACCCTCAGTTTGTTTTCTACAGTTCAAAGTCTGTTTCCTGCAGTGCCTGGATGGCTCAGTCAGTTAAATGTCTGTCTTCGGCTCAGGTCATGATCTCACAGTTGGTGAGTTTGAGCCCTGTGTCAGGCTCTCTGCTTGTCAGCATAGTGCCTGTTTTGCATCCCGTGTCTCCCTCTCTCTCCGCCCCTCCCCTGCTCATTATCTCTCTCTAAAATAAAATAAAATAAAAATAAAATAAAAGTCTGTTTCCTTGTTTGCCTTTCTTTCCTCCCTCCCTTCCCCTCCCTCCATATAGTGTTTGTTAAAGCTCTTTTTTGGTTTCACGGTGAAGGAGCTCTGTAGAACACAATTCAATAGTAGGTCCACCAAGTCTGCTTCCTCTTTTCCCTCCCCCTAAAAACCTCCACAGTACCATGAATAGAACATCAAGCAATGGTTCTGCTAACCTGGTATAAGCAAGCATTTAACACAAGAAAGATTTTGCAATTCAAGCATACCTCTCTTTGTTTCCTTGAGACATAAAGATTTGTGATATGAATACTAGAAAAAAGAGAGAGGTGGCAAGTATTAAAATCAGAAGTGATGGCTCTATATTTTTCAACATAATTTTCAATGTAAAAGATAAAAACCCATGATATCATGTATTTTGCATTTTAAAAATGTCTGGCAACCAGCAGTTATTTGAGATAATGAATTATCCTTATATATTGATAATGAATTCAATTTGAACAATTTTCAGAACAAAATAATTGAGCCGATCTCATCATTTATGCCAGGTAGCTTGTTTTTGTATTACTGTTTTCCGAGCTTTGTGTGTCCAAGGTGTTCATGGACCCATCTGCTAAATTGGAGTGGGGAGCAGAAGAGGAAGGGGCTCTCAGGGCATAGCACAGGAAACTCGATCTGGCTGACAAAAAGAACATGTGGAGCCAGAGCCACATCTTGATGCTTCTGGTGTCCGTGGCATAGAGTCAGGGTCAGTTGAGGATTATACAGCAGGGAAGAAAAAGCAATGATAAAACCGCCTCTGATTATCTAGGCAAGACATAGCACCTGGTTCCAGAGAGAATGGAATCCAGGAATATGAGACCTGGGTATTATTTTCATAATAAATTTTTCATTTTGAGATATAATTAAAAGAACACAAAGAAATCCCATATACCCTTTCCTAATTCCTCCAAACGGTAACATCTTTAGGAGCTATTGCATAATATTATAACCAGAGTACTAACATTAGTCAAGACAGAATTTTCCATCACCACAGGCACCCCTCATGATGCCCTTTTACAGCCACATCCACTTTCTTCCCATCTCTACCTCTTCTTGACCCCAGCAACCACTAATCTGTTCTCTAGTGGAATAATTTTATCACTTCATGAACATGATATAAATGAAACCACACAGTATATATCTATTTGGGATTGGTTATTCATTCAGCATAACTCTCTGGAGACTCATTTAGGTTGCTTTGTGTTTCCATAGTTTGTTCCTTTTTATTGCTCAGTAGTGTTCCATGGTATGAATGTACTAGTTTTTTTTTTTTTTTTTTTTTACCCATTTGGGCATGGAAGGCTATCTGGATTGTTCCCAGGTTTTGGCTATTATAAATAAAGATGCTATAAACATTTATGTGCAGGTTTTGCAGCAAATACAAGTTTTAATTTCTCTAGGATAAATGCCAAGAGTGCAATTAGTGGGTCATATGGTAGTTGCAGGTCTAGTTTTAAAAGAAATTGTGTGGAAGTGCTGAATCACTTTACTGTACACCTAAAAATAATATTACACTGTATATTAACTGGAATTTAAATAAAGGCTTAAAACAATAAACCTTTAACTTTTTAAGAGTTAGCGCTATCATTTTACATTCCCACCAGCAATGTAGGACTGATCCATTTATTCCACATCCTCCCCAGCATTTGGTGGTGGGGTCTCTCTCTCTGATTAATTTTATTTTAGTCATTCTGATAGGTGTGTAATGATAGCTTTTTGTAGTTTTAAGTTGAATTGCCTTAATGGCAACTTTTTATGTGTTTTTCTTTTTTTTAAATTTTTTTTAATGTTTATTTATTTTTGAGAGAGAGACACAGAGCGTGAGCGGAGGAGGGTCAGAGAGAGAGAGGGAGACACAGAATTTGAAACAGGCTCCAGGCTCTGAGCTGTCAGCACAGAGCCCGATGCGGGGCTCGAACCCACGAACTGTGAGATCATAACCTGAGCTGAAGTCGGCCACTTAACTAAGCCACCCAGGTGCCCCTTATGTGTTTTTCCATCTGTATAGTCTTTGGTAAAATGTCTGCTTAGGCCTTTTTTCCATTTTCTGACTGAATTGCTTGCTTTCTTTGTGTCAAGTTTTGAATTTTTATATTTCAAATATGAGTCCTTTAGCAGATGTGTGGTTTGCATATATTTTCTCCCAGCTTGTAGTCTTTTTGGTCCTCTTAACAGGGTCTTTCAGACAGTACAAATTTACAATTTTGATTAATTTTGATAATGTCCAATTTATCAACTTTTCCTTTATGGAACATGCTTTTGATGTCAAATCTAAGAACTCTTTATCTAGCTTTACACCCTGGAGATTTTTTCCTTTTTCCTAAAAGTTTTATAGTTTTACATTTCAGTCAGTGATTAATTTTGAGTTAAGTTTTGTATAAGGTATGAGACTTAGATTGTGATTGATTTGTTCGTTTGCCTATGGAAGCCCACTTTCTCCAGCACTATTTATTGAAAAGGCTCTCTCTTCTCCATTGCATTACTTTTCACCTTTGTCAAAATCAGTTTGGCATATTTGTGTAGGTCTATGTCTGGGTCCTTTATTCTGTTCCATTTATCTCAGTCTATTCCTTCACCAACACCACACATGTATCTTGAAATTGGGTAGAATGATTCTTTTGGTTTTATTCTCTGGTCCTATTTTGTACTCTTTTTCTACGTTCTTAAGGTGAGAGCTTAGGTTATTGTTTTGAGACTTTTCCTTTCTAATGTATGCATTTAGTGCTATAAATTTCCCTCTCCACTGCTTTAGCTGTGTCCCACCAATTTTAATATATTACATTTTCATTTAGTTCAATGTATTTTTTTAAAACTTTCCTTGAGATTTTATCTTTGATGCATGGATAATGTAGAAGAATGTTATTTTCCAGTGTTTGGATGTTCCTGTTATTTTTCCCCTTTTGATATCTAGTTTGATTTCATTGTGTTCAGAGAACACAGTCTGGATGATTTTCATTCTTTTAAATTTGTTGATATCTTTTTTTTGGCCCAGGATATATTTCTTGAATATATGGAACATAGGCACTTGAAAATAATGTGCACTCTGCTTTTGTTGGGCAGAGCGATTTATAAATATTGTTTAGATCCTGTTGGTTGATGGTGTTGTTAAGTTTATGTCTTTGTTAATTTTCTAATGGTTCTCTGTACATTGGATGGACTTAAACTGGAGGAGTGGACTCAGTCACAGTGGGTGAGGGTGTCATGTCTTTCTGAGTTTACTCCAGGAGTGCTACCAGGTTCTCTCAGTGAAGATCTGAGACAAATCCCCTCAAGTTTGAGCAAGAAGAGGAAAAACAAGTTTGGAAATTCACCAGAGTACCCTGTTCTTAACAAGGCCTGCCCTTAGGGCAATCTAATTAATCTGAGCCTAACCTGAGGTTTTACCAGAGCATAACTGACCTGGGAAAGAGGAACAACCCTTCCCCCGCCCTGCCTACCCTAATCCCCTTGCTCTCTTGTTCTCCCTGAGGGAAAGGACTGGGAGCATGTAGGAGGTCACAATCCTGGGGCTCAGGGGCACTGGAAACAGACTGATGGGGCTAAGAATGCCTCCCTGCCACACACCCACCACACCACTACAGACCTGTCATTGAAGGCAGTGCCTTATACCTGGTACATCATGTCCGGTTCACAAGTAAAAATTTTAAGGTAGACTCAGAGGCAAAAAACAGTTTGCAGAGACACAAGCATGAGAACCAGTCTCAAACATGGCATAGATGTTGTAATTATGAGACCAGGATATAAAACAATGATGATTAATATGCTCAGGTTTCTAGAGGATAAACTAGCATGCAAGGACAGATCAGCAACGTTAGGAGAGATGGGAATTCTAGAAAAGAATGATAAAATGCTGAAATTAAATGTGTAAACAAATCTGTCTCCCTGTCTGTACCTCCCCTGCTCACATTCTGTCTCAAAAATAAACATTAAAAAAACAAACAAACATGTAACATTGTGAAGAATGAACATGATGGGTTCATCAGTAGACTGCACACAGCTGAGGACAGAATTAGGGAACTTGTATTAAAGGTAAATCAATAGGAATTTCTCATATTAAAAAGGAAAGAAGAGAAAAAAAAAAGAGCAGAACTAAAAACTAAGAACTGTGGGGCAATATTAAAGGTATCACACATTTGCAATGGAATACCAGGAGAAGAAAAAGGAACAGGAGCAAGATCAGAGGAAATAATGGCTATGAATTTTTAAAAAAAGACACTAAATAGGTCTGGGAGATTCAGAGAACACCAAGCACAATAAATACCAAGAAATCTGTACATGGAGGGCATCTTGCTCAAATGGAAGAGCATGCGACTCTTGATCTAGGTGTCATGAGTTCAGGCCCCATATTAGGTGTAGAGGTTACTTAACTAAACTAAAAAGGATTTGTACATAGGCATATCATAAACTGCAGAAAATTAAAGAAACAAAAAGGAAAAAGGGTCCATTGGGAAAAACCACCTTACGTACACTGGAACACAGATGGGACTACAAAAACACTTCCTTTAGAAATCATGCAACAAAGGATTGGAATGGAATAAAAAAGCCACCAAATTAAAAATCTGTAGCCTCTGAAGTTACCCTTCAAATGTTAAAGAGAAATAAAGCCTCTCACAGATCAAAAATTAAGGGATTTATTTGTGGTACACCTGCCATGTAAAAAGTACAAAAAGATTTCTTCAGGGTGAAAGAAAATGATATAGGCCACCTCCACAGACATTCACCTATGTCCAGGAACACATGGATTTAACAAGGAAAACAGGCTCCACTGAATATCCATGAAAATCTCTGACCCTGCCAGTTGTACTGCTTTCTCATGTGTCATTCTTGGTTCGTACCTCTGGGGACACCCTTCAGTCTGATGCCCCTGTCCCTACCCACCCACTGACAAAAGATCAGGACAGAGGGAGCCTCAGAGGTAGGAGACCTCTGGGACCAGGTTTCTGTGAATGGTGGTGAATGAGCCTTATTCAGGGATGGATGCCCCTATGCCCGACATATGTGAAGAGGAGCAAAATGGCATGGCCCTGCCATAACCCTCTAGAGGTGCGGTAGGGCCAGGTGGGCTTACAGAGGCCCCAGCTCCAGGCTGGAATCAGCCTGTCCACTTCCCCCATGTACTGTGTAAGTTGTCTCCTTTTCTGTCCATGGAACAAGCAAAGGAAGGCAGTAGGGTCTTCTAGAACTTGGGCACGACTTCCTCCAGTCCAACTGATGTCAGTCCTGGTTGCCAGGCACTGGTTTGTGTTTGGAGATGGAACCCTCCTTGGGGTTCCAAGCAGTTACTTGTGGCCCATAGGGCACTGGTGATGGGAGGTAGAGTCACAAGGCCCTTTGGAGACAGCTGGTGGCCACTGAAATGTCTCCCCATCTGGTCCTGGAGCAGCTGTGGGCTGCCTTGCTGGTGATATATGAAAGTATGCCACATATGCCAGGAGTCTCTGGGTTCCTCTGGGTGATCCTCGTATGCACTGCAGTGGTGGTGTTCATAGTAAAGAGTGGACACAGTTTAAGAAAAGAAGAGGGGCTTCTCAAGAGGCGATGTGCCCAGGATGAAACATCTGGGAAAGGTGTGAAGGAGACAGGACTAGAGGCACAAACCCATGAAGCTCTCACATCACCTATGTGGGAGGCCAGTCTTCTCCTATTACAAACCCTTGCTCTGGCTGTGCTGAATGAAAATCTCAGCTGGTTTTCAGAGGAAGACACTGTGCAACTGCTGAAGGAAATTCAGAAAAGCCAACCTGTGAGACCTTCTCAACTAACTGATGAAAATCCCATCTTGGGAACATCACAAGAAGGTAGAGAACCTTGTGGGAGGAAAATAACAGAAGGCTCAAATGATAGCCCTGATCTGCAGGGAAGTGTAGCCCTCCTGGTCCACGAAACTGGCAGCTGCAGGCAGAGAGTACAGGAAAAGGCAGAGGAGGAAGGAAGGCCAGAGCTTCCCAATCCAGAAGTACACCAGGATGCCAATGAGGATAGGAGCCAGTTCAAGACCCTAGGCCAGACCATGCTGATGATGCTGCATGTGATAGAGCTCCTTAGACATCACATAGAAGGTTGGGGCTCAGAAGGAGAGGGGAGGAGGAGAGTGGAAACTGGCGATGGCTCCATTCACCTGTCAGCAGTCCATCAGAAGAGAGTCACTGACCATGGCCATGCCACTGTGCCCTTGCACAGGCGTCGTGTGGAGAAAGAGTTGTCCAGAGAACTGATGGAGGAAAATCAGAGGATTGCGGAGCTCAGAGGACAACTAATGAGCCTCCAAGCTGAGGAAGTATGTTTTCGCATTGAAAACGCCCACCTGGAAAGTGAGATTCAGAAGCTCCAGCTGAAGCTCAAAATAAAGCTTGAGATGTGGGAAGAGCACATCCTGCAACTGGAGACAAAGTTGGCAGAGGAGAAAACACACCTTGTGGAAATGGAGAAGCAACTTCCCAAGATGTACAGGAGTGTGAATGCCGCCTGTCAAACTCTCAACCTCTACAAGAAGATGGCAGAGGACCTGGGTAGAGAATTTCAGAGAGCCACCTCCTTCTGTGAGGTCTTTGTGTGAGGAGATGGATTGCAAGAGCTGGAGGGCAGCTCTAACAGCAGAGAGTGAGCTCTACAAGCTAAGGACAGAAATCCATTGCCTCGAGCAGAGGCTGGCCCAGTTAGGCCCATGGTCCAGCCTTTCCCACAGGGATAAGCTGCCTCCAGTCATGCTCTTCTGCCTCCAGCTTCCCGCTGCCTTCAAGGGTGGGAGCTCCCCTGCATCTCCAGAAATGAGCAGGGGTGTGCTGGGAGGGCTCTGGCGCCTGGGATCACCTGCAGGTCTCACTCAGCTTCCAAGCAGCCATCAATGCCTACAACCACAGCACAACAGCACCTGTGCTTCCCCCTCAAGCCATACCCATTGTTCTTTTTAGTTCAGATCCACCCTATTATTTAATTGATACTACATAGTTCTTAGTCAAGTTCCTTATAGCAGTATGACTGAGATAGTATTTTTCAATGTTTGTTAAATATAAAAAATAAAATAACACCAAATTGCTGATACTACTGCTACTGAGAGTTGATTTTATTAAGTGATTATATGCCAAGCACTCTCTTAAGTCTTTTACATGTATTATATCATTTAATTTTCCCAATAATCCATTATGTGTCACATATTATTATTACTGAGGTTCAGAGAGGTTAAACAACTTGCCATAAGATCACACAGCTAGTAAATTGCACAACTGGCATTCCAATCCAGGGTTGTCTGTCTACTAACTGGAGTGAAAGTAACCTCTATACAATCTGATATTCTGTAAGGATCCCAGAAGGGCTTGATAAATTTTGTCCTAGTTCACAATTGAGTAAGGATGCAAGTATTATAGTGGTAGCTGTGGGGAAAGTCCCACCAAAGTATGGTAGACAGCCTTTAAGGGGTCTCCAATGATTCCCATCTTTGGTTTTCATACTCTTGTGTAATCACTCCCACCCCCACCTTTGAATATTGTCTGGAACTGCTGACTCACTTCTAATTGACAGAATAGGGCAAAAGTGATAGGATGTCACTGCTGAGCTTAGTTTACAAAGAGGCTGGTTTCCATTTTGGGCCTGCTTTCTCTCAGTCTTTCATCTACCCTGAGGGAAGCCAGGTGGTGTGTTGTGAGCTGTATTATGGAGAGGCCCATGTGGCAAGGATTGAATGAATGTCTCTTAGTCACAGCCCTGAGACCTCTGGCTGCTAGCAGCCATATGAGTGAGCTCAAAAGCAGGTCTCCGCCACACAAGCCCCAAGACGACTGAAGATCCAGCTGACATCTTGGCTGCAGCCTTGTGAGAGACCCCGAGCCAGAGGTATGTGGCTAGTCACACCAGAATAGCTGACCCACAGAAACTGTCAGATCAAAAATGTTGTTTTAAGTTGTTCAGTTTGGGGAAAGCATTCAAGAAAAAGAGAAAACAAAACTATGAAGCCAAACTTTTGGCTTCAGATAGGACCCCCTCTCAAGGAATTGAAATGCCAGAGAAACCAAGAGATGGTAGAATCTAGTAGATTGGGGTAAAAAAATGTAACAAAATGGACCTCTGTTCTGTTCACCATGTGTCTCTCTCTGAGAAGACATCACCTCACTTGACCCTCACTTGCCAATAACCTGCAAATTCAGGAGAAGACAACTGGCAGTGTGTCATGAGTCAGCTGAGAGAAGGCTGAACACAGCATTCCAGAGCCTCCAAGAAGGCAAAGAGCAACCCCAGAGGTTCTCTGGTACCCCTAGAGAAGGCATGA
The DNA here is from genome assembly GCA_028646485.1 of Cryptoprocta ferox. Taxonomy (NCBI): domain Eukaryota; kingdom Metazoa; phylum Chordata; class Mammalia; order Carnivora; family Eupleridae; genus Cryptoprocta; species Cryptoprocta ferox. Next base: position 61,206,100 of record CM053569.1, on the reverse strand, counting down.
AAATGGGATGAGTTGAGAGCCTAGGACTTAGTCATGGGAATTCTGTGGTACAGGGGAGGTGGCCTGTGAAAGAGACACTACCTGGAGACCCTTCTTGGACCAGCAGCCTCCTATCTATTTTGGGAGACTGAGAATTTAATAAGGGACTGAGTTAGCATATAAAAGATGATGTTCTAATGCTTGGCAGATTTAAAGTTATTTAAATCTTTGATATTCCCTTTCCCCTAGTCCCCAGTACCACCATTAGTGGGAAGAGGGGCTTCAAAGCAAGATGAGAACATCTCCTAGAAGCCTGTAAGGTGTAAATTTCAATGCACTCCAGTCACTGCTACCACCTTAGCAGCCCCACTGCTTCCACAAGGACACAGGGACAAGTGACCCCTAAGGCTTCTTTTCCCAATTTTTGGTTGCTGCCCTACTCAGATGGGAGATTTAAGTGATTAAGTGGAGGAATAGGTGGATGGCCATAAACAAGAGTGAGAGAGACATGGAAATGGCTAGACTCACATACATATCTGGGTGCTACCTTTTATATTCTATGAGATGATTTGACAAGTCATCTCCCAGAAATCTTTCCACATCATTACTAGTGGATTCTCATTATTCTCATTCATTAACAAATATTTGAAGATTAAGTGCCAGGCGCTATTCTAGGTTCCAAGGATTTAGCAATGAACAAGATAGAGTCTCTGCCCTTGGCAGTGGTATACAAAGAGACAGACAATAACCACATTAACAAATAAAGCAAGCACATGTGGGGGTCAGGTAAAATGTTTGGGAGATGCATTCTTATGTTCTTTGATAATACACAGGACCACAGTTTATAAACAACAGATGTTCTATATGTAACCATTTCTCCTCCTTTCCCTTTTGAAACATAATAGAGCAAACAATATGCTGTATGTACTAACAATAGGTATTTAACACAGGGTAATAGAGTTAATTTGTTATTAGATTTTACATTTGTCCTACCAGGATGAAATGTTATTTTAAGAAAATATTAATTCTTTAATACACTGAGTGGGAAGAGTTTAAAAAGTTTTATTATATCATATTTATAAAATTAAGGAAACTTATGTGGGTTTGGTAGAGGTAGAGAGGCAGATTTTGCAAATTTAGTACATCTTTGACATTTGTGAGGGACCTTTTTCCCAAGACTAGGAGTGCTCTCAAAATCACAAACCTCAGCAGGGCACAGAATTTTCCCGCAAAATACTATGAAGTAGAACTAAAATATTTAAAGATCTTTTGTATTCTTAATGGTTCCCTATATGTACAAGCCTAAAGAAATTTGTAAGGTTGTTTCCTGGCTTAGAACCTTCATTTCCTTAGGCTTCTTCACTTCTGTTACCTGTACTAGTGGTATGAGAAACCGCTCTGGAGCACCATAAATTGGATGGTTAGCTTTTTGCCACATATCAGCTACCTGGCTGGTTTCTAATTTGTCCACAAATTCATAAATGCTCTGAGACTCTGATTCTTTCTCTTTAATGAGAGGTGGCAACTCCAACCTCCAAGGGCAGAGGTAAGGAGAAACTAAGCCAGGGTTATAAGAGGTCTTTAGAAACATGAAAGTGACCCAGCAAAATGAAGGTGTTATCATTCAATCAGGTATTGCTGGCTTCAAGTTGCTGGTTTTGCTCCTTGAGCAGAATAAAAACACATGGGAAGCATCAATTAGCTGAAATGGACATTGTATGAAGGGTTTAACTTACTTCTTTTACAAACCACTGACAAAAGGCAGGACCAATCCATTCTCTTGCATGAATACCACAGTCTATCCAGACAGCTCTTTTGAAAGTTCGTGATCTTCTGCCCAGCTGAAAATAAGAGTATTCATAGTAACCAAGTCAGGCTTTTAGATTCACTGACAAGCATAATTTAATAAGGTTTCAGCATATTTCTTCTCTATGGTTTGATTCATTAGGTAACTCACAAAAATGGTGAAGAGATTTCCTATCTTTTCAGAAGTGCAGGCTTGTTTTTGCAGAAACAATGACTTTATTGCCTGAATTACAAAATAACTGGAAAATACCCAAAAAAGGGCAATCCCTTAAATAGGGTTGCTTCTCCTTTAATATGTGACTATAAGTAAAATGCTAAATTCTCCTTCCTCCCAAGCATTCCAAGAGAATCAGCATCAAAATCCCAAGGAGTATTTCTTCAAGTAATAACTATGTTTCATAGGTGGACAAAGTTAAATTTTATTACAACACAAAATGGAAAAGCAAAACAATTGGATTTGTAGAATCAAGTGACAGATTGTTCTTTATAATCCTATTATATCAATATTACTTAAATGTGGTTTCTAACTCAGTAATAAATAGGTAGCTATTAATATTATATTCATAGGGAATCTAGTGTTCATTCATTACTTCACTCAACTAACACTTCAGGAAATCCTTTTGGGACACTGTGCTTGACACTGGAGATTCAAAGACAAGACAAGGAATCTATATGCTGGTAGGGAGGGCAGACATGGGCACAATCAATTATTATGATGTGAACATGCATAAGTTGCTTAGGGAACATGGGAGAGGTTATGTGTAATTTCCCTGGGGAGTAGGAGAAGGCTTTTCAGAGAAGGAACACTTGAGTACTTGAGTAAGACTTGGAGCTTGTCCAGCAGACTAGTTAGAAGAAGGCATCTCAAGCTTGGAAGACAATCTGGGCACATCCTCTTTGAAGAATGGGCTTTTGGAGTATGAGGAAGAAATGGTAGGTGGACACAGAAGCGTGTGTGCATGTGAAAGAGAGACACGGAGGAAGGAGCACAAGCATACTAACAGCAGTGATGGATGAGAGTATGAGAGGGGAGAGGAAGTTCAGTACTGAGGCCCTTATTGCAATAGTTCAGGGAGAAGAGATCCAGAGATAAATTAGGGCAACAGCAGGGAAGACAAGAGAAGGACTTGGAGTAGATCCAAAAGATATTTAGAAGAAAAAAATGTCAGTTCTTAATGGTAGATTTAAAGGAAGTGGTGAAAATAAGGGAGAGGAATTTAGGATGATGCTCATGTTTCTTGCCTGCAATCACAGTGATGCCATTCTGAGCTTGAGGTCCTTTTGTGAATATTCAGATGAAAAGGTCACTTAGGCTATGGGATATGAATCTAAAGCTCCAGAAAGTGGACTTCACTGAACAGTCTGGAATGATTATTGAGACCATAGGTGGATGTGTTCATCTGTAGAGGTTGGTAGAGGGAGAGCACATCTGAGCATGGAGTTCTGGGATGAACAGAACCCACTGGAAGGGTAGGAGAAGTGCCAGTGAATGAGACCTGAGGGTATGGTCAGAGAGACAGGAAGAGAACCAGGTAGGAGTCATTATTGATCTTATCAAGACACGTTTTAGAGGAGCTGTGCGGGCAAAGGCCAGTGACTCTGAATGGGAAGTGAAGAAATAGAGACAGTGATACACGGAAATTTTTTTTCTTTAAAAAAATTTTTTAACGTTTATTTTTGAGAGAGACCGACAGACAGACAGGCAGACACAGAGCATGAGCGGGGAAGGGTCAGAGAGAGAGGGAGACACAGAATCTGAAACAGGCTCCAGGCTCCGGAGCCATCAGCACAGAGCCTGACGCGGGGCTCGAACTCACAAACCGTGAGATCATGACCTGAACTGAAGTTGGCCACTTAGCTGACTGAGCCACCCAGGTGCCCCGGGAAATTCTTTTTAAAGCTTTTTTCTTTTTAAAGTTTCTTTATTTTGAGAGAGAGAGACAGACAGACAGACATGGCATGTGAGCAGGGGTGGAGCAGAGAGAGAGAGAGAATTCTAAGCAGACTCTGCACTGTCAGTGCAGAACCAGATGTGGGCATGAACTCACTAACAGCGAGATCATGACCTGAGCCAAAGTTGGACGCTTACCAACTGGGCCACCCAGGCTCCCCTATAGGGAAATCTTTTAGATGTTTGGTTGAGAAGGGATGGAGAGCTCTGGGTCAGTAGCTAGAGAAGAATGCAGGGTCAACAGCTGGGAAGAATGCATACCTTCTTACAAATTTATGTAATTTCGTACTGGTTCACCTTAAGTACCAGCTCGCAAATAATTTTGAAAGCCATTATTTTTAAGTGCATCAATAATTCTGACAATGTTAGAAACAACGTTCTCTGAAATAATGATAAAAATTAAATAAGGCCCAAATCTAAGGGAAAATTTTTTTTAAATTAAGATGAAGTATGAGACACTGTGAAAGACCATTTCATTTCTTTTCTCCAGTAGTCAAATTTGAAAAGGATGACTGTTTAATAAATATTTATTTTGTTAATAATTTATTTTTACCTTTAAAACAAAAAGAGACCTTCCCTCATATGATTTTCCAATAGAGAACACATGAACGAGGCCTGAGTGCGTTTTATTCAGATGATGCATCCAATTTTGAATCTAAAAGCAGATAAATAAAAACCATGTCAGAATTTCACAATTATGGAGCCTTCAGAGAACAAAAAGTAACAAAAGGCAAAAAAGGTCTCAGAACTCAAAGGGCATACATGACTATAAAGCTGAACAAAAAATCAATTTTGTGTTTTTAATTTTCTTCAAGATACTTAAGATTATATTTTATTTTCTGTCTTTACAAATAGTAGCTTCATGTCTTTATTTTGTTCCTTTTTAAAGCACACCTACTATCATTTATCATTAATATCTTGATGGCAGAGCTTTACAGAAAATTAATCAATGTGTTCTGGGTTCTCTTTGAAGATAAAAATTTATTTCCATTTCCCCCCTAAGTACTTAAGAGGAAAAGAAATAAATCAGCTTTGTGAAAATCATCCAAACTATTTGAAAGTGTCTATTAAGGTCCCATATATTGTAATTTGCCACTGAACAGAAGATGCTAAGAAAAAGGCATTGTTTTCTGCATTTAAAGGTTATTCAAGCCATCAGAGGGCATATTCTGAACAATGTCCCAAGAAACAGTGATATATTTGCATTGATCCAGTCACACACACTCATCCGTCATCAGGAGAAGGAATATTTGAGATGGATGGATAAGGCACTTAGAAATACGGATGACATTTCTGACTTAAAAGCCTTACGAAGAATAGGAAGTCACACTGAAGTGTCCCGCTGTTCTATGATGTGCAAGAGAGTCTGTGCTGAAAAAGCAGATTTTGAGAAGTATCCATATTTTCTTTCCTTTCTATTCTTATTGAGTCTAATGAGCAGGATATATATATCTTGTGTGTGTGTGTGTGTGTATATATATATATATATGTATGTATATGTATGTACATATCTACATATATTTTTCAAATTTGACTTTTTTCTAGTGCATGTTACAGCACTTCTATGTGTCAAGTTATATAAAACTTCCATTGCTTATAATTTCAAGTTTCTAAAACACATGTTGAAACAAGAAACATGTGAAAATAATTTTGAAAAGAAAATCATTATCAAGAGGACCAAAAATTCTCCTTAATATAATAGGATCTCATTATTCTATGTCTGACATTCCTTTTCTCAGTTCAGGGGAAGCATGGAAAATGTATGTACTTCTTCATTTATTCATCTGTCATCAACTGTCTCTATTTGGTTGCCACTGAGGATACAGTGTAAATCAGAAAGAAATGATCTGTCCCGGTTGGCTCAGTTGGATAAGCGTCTGACTTCAGCTCCAGTCATGATCTCATGGTTCCTGAGTTCCAGCCCCTCACTGGGCTCTGGGCTGACAGTGGAGAGCCTGGAACCTGCTTTGGAGTCTGTGTCCCCCTCTCTCTCCCTGCCCCTCCCCCACTTGTGCTCGCTCACGCTCTCTCTCTCTCTCAAAAAGTGAACATTAAAAAAATTTTAAATGCATTTAAGAAATGGCCTGTCCTCATGAAACTTGCAGCTTATGAGGAAGAGCAAGTCATTAATCAAATAATCCTACAATTATGTGTATAAAAACTATGATAGATATTCTATCCATGTGTTGTGGGTACATGTAATAAGATGAGGTTGGAGCTGGGGAGTCCTAATCCAGTCTGGGAGAATAGAAACAGCCATGTTTTTGCTTGAGCTGAGATTCAAGGAGTAACGAGCTCTTGTCCAGTTGAACAGTAAAAGATGTGGTTGTGGGAATGAAGTTGCTATAGAATAAATAATAGGAAAAATAAATAACATGTTAAAAGGCCCTGAGGTTCCACAAATGAAGCTTGGCCTGTGGGAGGTGTCAACCTGTGCAGAGGCTGTGGGGCACGCATCAAAGTTCATTCCATCCCTCAACCAAATCATTGCCTTCAAACTCCAACTAGATCTATCTTCCATGGCTTTTTAGTTAAGGTTTTCATGACTGCAATTATAGCAAGACTCCCTCACTTTTCCATTGCACTTCCCATGTCCTTTGTGGGGGTGGGTTGGGTAAAGCAAATGAAATGCAAATTATTTTGCTACTCCTTTTAAAGGCTTAATCGAAGGGATGATTGAACTGAGGTGGCTAGACAATATAAAAGCTATATGTATTCTTCATATAGCCCTTGCCTCTGTCTTATGCTTCTCTCCCAATCATTAGACCTGAATTATAAAGATGCACTTATAAAAAACAAAACAATGAAAGCTCCTTTGATTACGTACTTCTTCTAAAGAGTGATAAACTTCGTAATTATATCCAGAGAGGTATCTTCGATTTCTCTGGGTTCTCAAACTGCTTGCCTTTTCCAGTGTTTTCTGAAGATCTTCTATGAGGATCCTGGATTTGAAATGATAGACATGATGAAAATTTAATGGAGACCATATAAAAATCAGGCAATATCAAAAGAAAATTGTGCATCAATGAAAAAGAGGATAGCAAATAATGACATTTCTAAAAATACAAAATGTTGGGAAAGTATTCTCTTTTGGGAAATAGATGGGTAATGAAAATGTAAAATTAAAGCAGATTGTCTCAAATAATAATAATTGCCTACCATTGATTGAGCAGCTACAGAACCAAATGTTGGGTATGGGCATTTTCATTTATTGAATACCTACTTAGGAACTGTGCTATGTGTTTTATGTACACAAGCTTAGATAAAAAACCTATGAGGTAGATTTTATTGTTACTTAATTTTTACAAATGGGGAAATAAGACTCAAAAGGGTTAAGAACTTGCCAATATCACTCTGCTAGTGAGAACAGAGCCAGCATTTTAACTTGGAATATGAACCTGAATTCTAGTCTTTAGACTCCAAGTCCAGTGTGATATTATGAATACCATAACAAAACAGGGTAACACAATATGAAAAGTTTTCAAAGGTTTAAAAAAATATTTAAATGTTTGCAAAATTGAGCTGGGGTATATTGCTTTTGCATTATTTTCAAACTGGACAGACCTTCCAAAAATAAACAAGTGCAACTTGTTTCCACTCTTCCACTCAAGAGCAATTCCTCACATTTATCACCAGAAAGTTATGAAGTTCTGATGCTGTTACATCTGTTTGGCAAATCTTGATAGAACAACCATTGTTCCCTTTAGAAAGGCAATATTTTCCTAGGAGTTACAGTGAAAAAAACCCCTATGCCTGTTAATTGATTCTTAGATTATCATTTATCAGTATTAATTGATAACTGATTTAACATTACTAATCACATAATAAAATGCCCATTCAGAGAATTGTCAAAATAATTCTAATGGAGAATTGCTCCTACAAAAGATGTATCTTAATATTTTCTAGTCAAGTTTGCTAGTGTTTTCACCAAAGTAGGAAAATTATCATGTAAAGTTGTTCAGTTTTCCAGTTGTATGGAATCATTCTAGTTGAGTATTAGCTCCTTTGATGATTTTAAACTCTTACACTTCTCAGTCTCCTTTTAGAATCTCCAAGTGCCCTAAATAGAGCTAGTTTTTGGATTCCCTAGTATTTGCCTAGTCATTTGGGCCAGTGATTTTTGAATTGCATTGCTTTAAAGTCACCTGTGAGCTTTAAAAACTATGCCAAACTGAGGTGCCTGGCTGGCTCGTTTGATCTTGGGGTCATGAGTTGGAGCCCCAGGTTGCATGTAGAGATTACTTACAAATAAATAAACTTTAAAAAATGCCACACTGGACCCTGCATAGACAAGAATATCTGTGAATAGGTATGAGTCCTTTTTAAAAGCTCATCTGGTGATTTTAATATATTGTCGGGATCATATTTAGGCTAACAATCTGGAAACAAGTAATTAGGGCTAATTAAACCTGGGAACTCACTGGTATCCGTCCTCTCAGATTCCATATTAAATACAAATGGAAAAAAAAAAAACAAATGAAAGAGAATATTAGAATATGGCTGACCCTTGTTTCCTTTTTCCTGTCTTGAGGGTCTGTGCTAGATATGGTCAGCTGCCTCCTTTCCATATGGACTTCTTGTACTGCAAGGGCTGGGAACCCCAAAACTACTTTTTCCTGACTCTCTTGCAGCTAGGGTCCTGGGTACAAACTTGTGAACACTGGTAATACAGGAAGTTAAGAATGAGGCAGTAGCCATCTCCTGCTGTTGCCGTGACCATGTCAAGGTCATAGAGATGTGACTGTTCAGAGGCAGTCGGGGTTGCTGGACTCAACACTCCAGTGTCTAGTCACCAGCTTTACAGCAAGAGAGGCAGTTATCATAACAACAGTGAGGGCTGTAGTAGCATGGTGACAGCTTCTGGACCTCTGGACTGTTACATGAGGGAGAAGTAAATTATATGTGATTTAATCCATTGTGTGTGGGGATCCGTTATGGGTTGAATGGTGTCCCCCTCTCTCCCAATTCATATGTTGAAGTCCTAACTCCCAACACCACAGAATGTGACCTTATTTGGAAATAGAATTGTTGCAGATGTAATTAAACTGAGGTCACTAGGATGTACTCTAATCCACTATGACTGGTGTCCTTATAAAAAGATGAAATTCAAGGGCACCAGGGTGGCTCAGTCAGTTATGTGGTTAAGTGTCCGACTTTGGCTCAGGTCATGATCTCCTAGTTTGTGAGTTCCAGCCCCACATCATGCTTTCTGCTGTCAGCACAGAGCCTGCTTTGGATCCTCTTTCCCCCTCTCTGCCCCTCCCCAGGTCACCCACATGCAAGCTTGCACTCCCTCTGTCTCTCAGAAACAAAAACACATTAAAAAAAAAAAAAAGATATTCAGTTTGGAAAATGAAATGTTCAGGAGATGTATGGTGCTGATGGTTGCATAATGTGAATATACTTAACGTCACTGAATTGTATATTTTTCAGATGGTTAAAATGGTAAATTTTATGTTGCATATATTTTACCACATGTTTTAAAAAATGGGGGAAATTACTACACAAAGACACAAGTAGAGGGAAGATATGAAGAGGCAAAGATGGCCATCTACAAACCAAGGCGACAGGCCTGGGACAGGTCCTTCCCTCACAGACTTCAGAAGGGACCAACTCTGCCCCCACCTTGATTTCAGCCTTCCAGCCTCTGAAATTATGAGACAATAAATTTTTGCTTTTTAAGCCAATCTGTGGCATTTGTTATGACAGCCCTAGCAAACTAATACGGGTCTCTATTCAATAACTGGACTATACCTTAACACAGACCCTAAAAGATAAACCTGAAAATTAAAATAATTGTGGTGTGGCAGGTCTAGCCTCGTTTTCCTTGTCAAATAGTTGACATCAGCAGAATAATGAGAAAGAGATCAAAATGGCATTTGTAAGTGTTGTATTTTCTTGGTCCTTTATGATTGATGGATTATTCCTACCCTAGCTGCATGCACTATAATAGTGACCAGAGCTACTGAGACCTTTCCAAGTGATGTCAACACTCAGTATAAAATCATGTCCCCAAAGCTTCCAGGGTGGGTGAGTGGGGCTCAACATGTGAAATTCCACTGCCAATTTTTACAGGTATTTAATTTATAAAATGATTGAATTTTTTATGACAGAATGAATCATCTCATCTTTCATGTCATTGAGAGGGGCTGATTACCTAGGTGCCAGACACATGGGGTCACTTTATCTCTTCCTTAAAGATGACTACAGCTATATCTATATATTATGTATAGTTGTACAGAGTTAATGATAATCTTTTGAAAATACCCCAGGCTACAATAATAAAGTCAATTAAAATGATCTCTATCTACTGCCTGTGGAATTTAATAGACTCTTATGTGTTATTATCTTGGGACCAACAAAATGAATAATTCTAAATGATTGTCCTCCATGAGGAGACAACTGATTTAAAATACTCATTTTTTAGACTCTATTCTCTGTGACATAAAGTGTGATATTTTATTCTATATCAGTTCCGCATGACCTATATTTAATGGTAGGAAACAGAGACTTGTTAAAATAACTGGTATATTCCTTTCTACTGAATTATAATTAATGAAGCATGTGAGTTGTTGCTGAGCACCTATAGATATAATTACCAAGCTCCTTCCTTCCAGGCATTTAGAGAATCAAAGCATGTCTTCAAAGTTATAGTGATGTCTAAAATGTGTTCAATATGAACAATAGTTTTATGCACAGCTGTGACTCTACCTTGTTCTAGAAGGACAGATAAAATATCTTTCTGCAAAAAGCATATCAGCACTTTAATAAGGCTTTAATTATCTTTCTGGCAGTAAGTGTTTGTGTGGACCAGGGAGGAACATCACTGTCACTATGCACCCTGTGGCTCAGCCTTCCACAGAGACAATGGCTTTTACCATTGACTCAGAGTGATGAGCCTATCCCAGGCCTTACCAGACATCATCAGGGATCTTCGTGCCAGTTTTGACAGTACAACCATTTTCTAAGAAGTTGGAGTAATTGAGGTTAGTCATTTACAAACATGACTCTCAGCCCTGAAATCCTAGGTTTTCAAATCAAAGGTAGGTCACTCCTTCCCATGTCATTAATTCACTATACTGCACTTCTCTGCCCAAATCCTGCATTGACTCTCCATATCTCCACCACTTCCTTTTCCCTCGTGTCTGCTGGAATTCTCCTTTCACTATAAATAAACTTCCTACATTCTCATCTTTTCAGAGAATTCTCTTTTCATATTCATGCCCTAATAGAAATTGGATTCTCTCAAGGACAAATTCTTTTGTGGCTTTCTCTTTTGCCACACCACCTATCATGGGACCAGAAGGGAAAGAGGTCAGCATTCTCCTGAACCCCCATATCCCCTTCCCCATCAGTTTTCTAACTTCCAGAAAAAGCTCATCCTGACTTCAGCATCATGCCATTCCTTGTTTCTTTCCTCTAACTCCTGGGTACTCTCTGATATTACCGTCCCAGGAGCACATCTGTCTCTCCACCTCTAATCTGGTCATCAGCCAAGGAGATTCAAAACTACTATGATGATTCTCTGGTGATTTAGGTCCATCCATTCCCGATCACATCAGCCTCAATGATTTACACTCCACTTCAGCTATATCCTCCATGACTAACACCTGAATCTTGGCACAACCATTAATGTCCTACACCAAGACTCTTAATCTTAGCCTAACTTTGTCAAGATTTTCTTTCCTCCATTTCCTTGCTGCCCTCAGTCATACTATATCTTTTTTCAATATAAAGATCATTATACCTTTCTTGATTCTTCCATTTGACTACATAATTCCTCCTAGACTCTTCTCGTTTTCTATCCAGATTTGACACCATGGATGAATACCTGAGACAGTGTCTCACTAGGAACCTCAACTTTCTTGCCATGCTGACCTTTCTGTGGTCCTAATCCAACAAAACCTCAATTCTGTCTGAGTGCTATAATCTCCCTTCTTTGCAACAATCACTTTTATTAGTTCTTACCCCAGTTTTTCTCTTGATAACACACTCTTTGGCTCATTTCTTCCCTTTCAATAGATAATTTTGCTTCTTATTCCATATAGAAAATTTAGTACTTAGTTATGATCTCTTTCAACTTGTTGACTCTCTTCTTTATAATCTTAACTAGACTCCCATTTATCTCTTCAGTCTTACTGGATAAGGCATCCTTTCTAGTGTTCAAACCCATTCCTCCATTGGTACATTCTATCCTGTACTATCAATGTCTCCTTCCCTACTGGTCCCTCCCTTCAGCCTACAGACATACAAAAATTTCTCCCTACCCCCTAAAATCCCAAATTTCAAGCAGTCATTGATGCGCATCTCCTTGTAGTCACTCCTCATTTCCTCTCACCTCATTTTAACTTCTAAGAGCAGTACTCTGCTCTGCTTCTCCATATTCTCACCTCCAATTCACTTCTCTGTACTTTCTCTGTATTCTGCTCCTGACAATCTAATCCCACCATGAGAGTTACCAACACAGTTTCCACTGCCAAATCCAAAGGAAACCAGTCAGTCCTTTTCTTGCTGGATATTACTGCACCATGTGGTGTCACTGATGTTCTCCCTCCTGAAAGTCTCTCATTTCTTCTTTGACTCCCGTGACTATCTTCCATTTGTTCCATTCTTACTATTTATTTCCTAAAAAAAACAACTAAACCAAATATCCAAATTTATTTGAATCTATCTACTCAATCACCTAAGGTAGAAGATTTGAGGTTGTCCTCGGTTTCTTCCTTTTCCACTTACATCCAACCAAGTGGAGAGTCCAGGTGGTTTTGCCTATTAACTATTTTTTAGTTTAATGCTTTCCTGACCCCACTACACTCTGGTCCTGACTCAAGGCCTCACAACCTCTTACCTGGACTATTATTATAGTTTCCTATTGCCCTTCCACCCCCCAATTACACATGGCTCCCTTGCTTACAACCTTCAAGTGTGCAGAACTACATACTAGATAGTCTGACCTTCTAGCCTTGTATATCAAACTTCCCATAACCTGGTCTTCTCTCAACCTCTCCAGCATCTTTTATTTCTACTCTCTGACTTGATTTTGTACACTAATAATACTCAGCCACTTCAGTTCCTTACAGATATTATACTGCTTCTTCTCTTTGCTTGTACTGTCCCCTCTGCCTGCAAGTCCCAAGGCTCATCCTCTGCTTAGCAGTCATTGCTCCTTCAGAAAGCTTTGTCTGCCCCTGCATTTTTATCCACTTTCTAAGCATTGCTAGGCTGCTTTTTCCATTCCTCACACAGAGAAGACCTTCTGTGTTTACACTGATCACCTGGTGGTAATGGTGAAATGAGATGCCAATGTTGTTCCTCCCCACCACCACCCTGCCATTACACTAATATGCTCTTCAAAGGTGAATATAACTGTGTTACATTTATATCTGTTTTCCCCAATTTGAAAAATAATAACTGAAATGCCATTGTAGGGACTCAATAACCCAAATACAGCTCTCATTCAGTTCAGTTTAGTACAAATGAATTATGCAAATGAAAAAGAATGCTTACTTGTACTGGATGTTGGCTTCCTGTAAGAAGGCTAACAAGGCTTGGGAACCATTTTTGGGAATATGGACATCAGTAACTGCTCCTTTTGATACATAGTAGATACTGCTGGGCTGCCACAGATCCACCTATAGTGCAGGAACCAACCTATAATTCATATTCAGTGCAGGTGGGGAAAGATCCGTGTCACAGTGTGAAACATGCCATCTTGTTTACATTCAGAAACATTAAACACATTGTGGATTTAGACTCAATGCTTTCATCATCAGGGTAAAATTCTAATTTGAATTTGGTCTCTAAATTAGATCATATCTACATAGAATTTGATAATTTACAAGTAATAAAGACTAATGTACATTAAAGTCACAAAGTAAAAATTAGATAAAATAGTTTTAAGTATGCCTTTGATATTCTTGAAAATTATTACACAAATCCTTGAACAAGAAAGATATAAATTACCTTATTTTTTACTATACAAGCAAATTGTGGTAGCTTGACAATGTATAATAACTTTCAATGGAACACTCTCCAGGTACTTCTTACCTCCCCAACACACGTCTTTTATCAATTCCTACTCAGCCTTCACATGGCAATAGAAGCCTTCATATGTCAGGTTGGACTTTGCAACTAGCGTAGCCTTCTGGTCATAGTTGTTAGAGCAACTCGTGCTTCTTTCATTATGTAATTTCATCTTATTGGAATGTAAGCTCCTTTAGGTTATCACCTCATTGCAAGTGCCCAGAATGGAACCTTGTGGACATCAACAACTCACTGTTGCATGTGTGTAGACCCCATGTAATAATTCACTATATGTTCACCACATGTCCAGCGTTTTGCAGGAAATCAGGAGCCGTGTCTCTTTTGCTTACTGAATGTAGTGTTCCCAGTGCCTTGTCTAGTGCTCCATATCTGGTAGGTAGTGCTTTACATTCATTGATATAATTACTGAACTCAGTTGGAAGGGAGGAGAGCCTTATCTTCTGCATAAGCCAAGAGCTACATTTTCGATTAGGCACAGTTCGCCTTTACAGTCATGTCTTTGTCTTTTCTGTGGGACCTTCTCTTCCTGCATTTCCAGCCTTAGTCTGGTACAGGGCCCTGATCTCTGATAAGATTTAGTTAGTTTCTCTTAGGTGTGAGTGTCTTCATTCTTTTAGGGAATTCTAGAAGACCAAAAATACTTTGTGACTCAAGGAAATATACCTCTGGTAGTATAATTTAATCTTGAACAGGGCAGAGAGGCATTTGTTTTGGGGACAAAGAGTCTACCTGTTTTGTTTTGTTCAAGCAGCTGACTCCTCCACTAAGCTGCAAGGGCAAATCTGACTCAGCTAACATGCTAGTTCAACAATGATAGAAAAACAGAAGTATGGAGCTGGAAGGGATGCTGAGAGGTCATTTGATCCATCTGTCAGCCCTTGGGCAAGGATACACGGAGGACTGAACGAACCTGTCCTCAATAGATGTATCCAAACCACATCTTTTAAGTCTCCAAAAGAGGAGAGTCAAAAAAAAAAATCTAATTTAACTCCTATCCACGTTTAAGATTGCAGACGTTTTTCTTTATCTCTTACACTGCAGCACAGTTTCATTTTTTCTTGTTCCACTCTTCAGTAAGGAATGGCCGGTTTCTTGTCTTTGTGAGATAAAGTACATTGGTATCTTTCACTTTTCTTTATATGACAGATTTTCTGATCCTGTAATCATCTTTGGGACTTGCCTCTAAACCCATTACAGAGACAGATTTTTGATATTAAGGTTTGCTACCATCCCTTAATGCCAGTGGAGATGAGGAAATAGTGCTGTATGAGGAAATAGTGCTGTATTTGGAGCCATAAGAACCTAAAATACTGTGAATAGTCACCTGGAGATTAGTTTGTGTGTCATTTTCTAGAATACATGCTAAAATAAGACTCCTCATCCAGTGGACGAGAGTAGCTTTCCTATAGTGAGGTTCCATGGAAGGAACATACCTCACAGCATGACCTGAAGAAGGTGTCCTAGGAAACAGGTCTAGAAGAAACAAAAATAATTTGCAAAATCAGGAATTCTACTGTTGTGAGATTAGGAAAATAAGTTAAAATGAATTATCAGCTTTTCTCCAGTAATATTTTGGGGGAAAGGGTGCTTAGATATATAACATGGGTATTTAACTCTAGGTGGCAGGCACATGCCTATAACAAAATATAGGGGACAGCAATACTCATGTGAGATTTTTAAAGTGCAACCCACTTTCTAGATATTTCTAATCTTTTCAATAATACCTCAAGGTAAGAGTTAATGGTAGATACATTTAAAGAATGAGAAGTCTCGGATTCATAGAGGTGAAGTCAATTTTCCAAGGATACACAACTCCAAAATGGTGACACAGGATGTGCCACACTCCAGTGCCCATATGTACTGACTGGATAAGTGTCTTTGGGGTCTTCTGAGAATACCCCCAGGAGAATAAGCAACATCCAACCTCCTGACTTAGTGTTTGAGGGGGTTTGGTTGGCAGGTCTCACACCCTGGTTTTTCCTGCCAGGGGTTATTTGCCCTATAAACTGTATGCAGGTATTTCAAAGTTCAAATCAGCCCACTGGGTAACTGGGCAAGTTACCATCATTTCCTTAGGGCCTTATCACATCTGGATGAATGATTAACTGTCTTTGAATGGCAAAGCTGGGTGACACTTTATGATAATGAAAACAAAGGATCAGTAACCTTGTCAGGATGGCCTCAGGTTGTATTGCCAACTCTCATGGGTTTTTACTGTAAATAGCCATGTGATATTGCAAGGAAAAGATGCTCCTTTATGGACACCTCTGGCCTTGGAACCTGGTGGTTGTTCCCATGTGTTTCTTTCCTCATATGGGTACCAGTCACCTTCAGTCAGATCTATTTAAGAGGTGGAAGCAATTTATGGTCAAGAGTATGGACTTTGGAACCTGATGGCCCTGAGCTGGAATGCTAGCCCTGCTGGTATTGGGGGAGATTTAACACAGCCCTGCTGTGTGACTTTGGGGGAGATTTTAACATTTCTGAGCCTCTGATTCTTCATCTGTGCTGTGAAGATAATTAAAAAGCCTACCTACAGACTTTTCTGTAGGATGAGATGGAGAACAGAAGTAAAACACATGGCACAAAGTCTGGCACATAATGAAAGCTCAAAAGGTATTAGCTATTTGTTGTTTTTTTCTCTTTGAACACTTATGAAAAGAAAAGCTGGAAGCAGTAAAGATAAAGTTCTACTTCACATGTTTCTGATTAAAATGAAGACTATGCGATTATTCCCTTATTCAGACATTAAAACCTATAGATGGCTTTAAGGAGGAGAGGAGCCAATAAATACACCAAGAATATGAGTAAGGCAAACAGCTGGATTTGAAGCCAGTGTAGCATGCTGGTTAATTCCCTGGACTCCAGAGTCTGACTTCCTACGATTACATTAGGCTCTCCATAGTTAGCATCTGTGTGATATAGAGCGAATTCCTTAACCTCTTTGGGCCTCACTTTCTTCACCTGTAAAATGAAGGTGATAATTACACTTCCTGGTTGTTGTTGTTATGGGATTATAGAGACTACAGAAAATGCAGTCATTAAGAGCATTAATTTTGGGACTCAAGGCAGGCTGAGCTTGAACCCTGGTTCTGCTGCTTATTAGCTATGTGACTCCGGGCAACTTACTTTAGCTCTCTGTGCTTGTTACCTCACTTATAAAATGGGGCTATAAATGCTGTATGTTTTATAGATTTGTTAGGTTTAAACTAATACCTATAAAATGCTTTAAATAGTACCTGGTGAGCAGGGGTCATTCGTTAAAGGATAAATTATTCAAAATTCAAAAATAATTTCTCTGCAATGAAAAAATATCATATTTTAGTCTAGCACTAATTTCATGGCTCTCTTGGTTCTTGTGTTTCCTGACTGGCCTAGTCCAGCCTCCATGACGCATCCACCTGTCTTTCAGGTGGCTGATTACATACCTGGTTCAAGTATCACTGGAGGTGTAGTAAGTGTGCCCCAGCAGTTTTTGAGTGAGTCCTACATGTGCTTATGGGAAGACAGGTGGTGTTTCTTCAGCTTGGGAACAGATGGCCTGCCTCCCAGCTGCTTAAAGTAACACAGAAGCATGAGAGAGGAGAGTCCTACTCTATATTTACTCTTATTTTTTGTTGGTTTGGAAAAGTGTTAGGCACTTAAGTGTCACGTAAGAGATTTCTAAGTAAGAAACCTCAATATCAAGTTTGTGGTCAGCTAGTGTTTAATTTACATAATTATATTAATTACATATTAGCACACATAAAGTCTTAATGCACAGAAAAGTATTCTCTCTTATTTACCCTTAAAATTTTCTTTTTGGTCTGGATCCACTTAACCTTCTTGAATCTTCTTTCAGCATCTCTCTGGCCTCTTGAGAAATTTTCTGACGTCCAAGTTTAGGTCAAGTACCTTTGTTATCTGCTTTCATGGAAGTGTTAATTATATCTCATTTTTACAGTTGGTTATATTAGTTCCTAGGGCTGCTATAATGAATTGCAACATACCTGATGGGTTAAAACAAAGAGATTTATTCTCTCACAGTTTTGGAGGTCCCAAGTCCAAGATCCAGGGGTTGACAGGGCAATACTTCCTCTGAAGTCTCTAGGGGAGGATCCTTCTTTGCAATTTCCAGCTTCTGGTGGCTCCAGAAGGAATTCCTTGGCTTGTAACCACATTACACCAATCTCCATCTCCATCTTTACATGGTCTTCTCATCTGTTTCTCTGTTTTCTCTTCTTCCATGTCTTCTAAGAATACTTGCCATTGGATTTAGGGCCTATCTGGGTAATCCTGGATGCTCTCATCTTAAGATCCTTAAGTATATCTGAAAACTCTTTTTCCAAATTAGGTCATGTTCACAAGTTCTAGAAGTTAGGGCAGAGACATAGATTTTGGGGGGGCAATTGTCATATTAATATCTCTTTTCCTATTATCTTCATGAGAGCAGAGACTGTGAAATTCTCCACCCTCCACCCCCATATCCCTAGTGCTTAGAACCATTCATGGGACAGAATAGGTACTTGATAAATATTCTGTAGATGGAATAAATGAACTCACTCATTTTTCTCTTTCATCTTTCTTCAAAATATGTATTCTATCCAAGACTGGTCTAGAGCATTTCTAGATTCCTCATTCTAGTTCCTCATACCAAGAAATTGATAAGGTAGTCCACGTCAATTTTGTCCACTCATCCCACTTTTCAAATCACAAGTATTTAAATTTTCATTACATTTAAGTATAAACTTAGTATATGCTGCTTCTTAGGTCATAGTACTACATACTTTTTTGATGACTCTAGTGGCCACTTCAGCAACACAAAGAAATGCTTATATTTTATGGTTATTTGTCCTTGCTCTACTTCTTATAACTTATTAATATTTCAAGAATCAGGGGGGTGGCTGGAAGGGAAACTTAGAGAATATGGTCTCTGGTAAACCAAAGACATATGGTAGGTTGTTAAAATTGTGGGACTCATTTTACCTAACTTCATCCTCTCTCTCCTACAAAATGCTAAGTTATCACTTCCCAAAAGCACAGACCAAATACATACAACAAAATGCTTCAGAAATCTAGGCAACTCTTATTGTTCCACCATTGAAGAAAGATGAAAATATGTTATTAACTAATTAGGGGTTAAGATAGTCATAAAATTAGTGGAGGCCCAAGAGTGGGTAAGTCCAAATGAAAACATTGCTTATAAATTTCAATATAGTAAAAATTAATACTATAGCATCAGTACAGTAAAACCTTCATTTGTGAGCATAATTTGTTCTGGAAACATGCTTGTAATCCAAATCACTTGTATATCACAGCAAATTTCCCCATAAGAAATGATAGAAATTCAGATGATTCATTCACTAAAAAATATTCATATAAAAATGATTATAATCCTGCAATAAAATACAAAATATAAAGAAAAATAAATTAACCTGCACTTACTGTTGAAAACCTTCATGGCTAGTATGAAGGAGACAGGGAGGAGGGTTACTGTGTAGGACGACTTTCACTATCATTAATGGAATCACTGCTATCCATTGGCTCAATGGAATCTTTTTCTTTTCATGCAACTTTAACAAGAAACCTATCCAATGACAGTTGCTTTTGCCTCCTTTTGAGGATTTAAGTGACATTGAATTGTCATTAAACAGATTCATCGCTGCTAGAACTGCCCCACATTTTACACATCTCTCTAATCTCATTTGAAGTGAGAGATTCTTCTGCCTTTTTCTCCTCCTTTGCAGAAGAGATGCACACATAGAC
The DNA here is from genome assembly GCA_028646485.1 of Cryptoprocta ferox. Taxonomy (NCBI): domain Eukaryota; kingdom Metazoa; phylum Chordata; class Mammalia; order Carnivora; family Eupleridae; genus Cryptoprocta; species Cryptoprocta ferox. The sequence goes on along the minus strand of CM053569.1, from coordinate 61,186,578 downwards.
TTCTAATAAAATATTGCAATTCTGGCCACTTGCATACCTTTCTTACTTCTCAATGATTTCCTTCCTGATTTCCAATTGTAATCATCTTCTTACTGCCTTTCTTTTCAACCTTTCTCTGCATGGGGCCATTGTATATGTTCTCACAGGTGTTGACTATAGTACAGTATTAATAAACTCTTGTCATATACTTCATTTAACGCAGCTGGCAATAAGGCAGCAGAGGAAAGCATCCCTATTTGTAGGCAGCCTGACCCAGAACGAAGCAAAGCATTCCTAAGCTTACTCTTGTATGGAAAAGGAGAGGACTGTCCATAGGTTCTTTGAAGTGACAAAAAATACACTAGTGCCCGTTGTGGATACCTTCCAATATTCTGAAAAATCAATGATTTCTGCCAAGCACTGAAGCCTAAGACTGAGCATTCGAGCATGGGAGATGATCACCCCACAATCCCGCAGAGACAGAGAGATAGACAGAGAAGAACCATTGGCTTAGTTGTGATTATGTCATGTTCAGCAGCATGTATTACTTGCAATGCAAAACATCGCTTTTTTATCAAGTTAAAATTTATGAGAAATGTTTGCTAATCTTACAGAACACTTACAGAGTGTTACAAGTTGCAATCCAAGGCTTTACTGTACTAGTTTTCAGAAAAGCATTATTCCAGTGACATTAGGTAAAGGTGGGAAGGCCTGGTGAAGCTCTGTCTTGATGTCCATGTTTTCCATCCAATTCCCTTCAAGGCTGAATGCTCATCATCATAATTGGATAGTAAGTCTCATTTATTCAATAAAGTACACGTTGGACAATGGTTTTTAACATTTACCTGAACTATTAATTGGTACATTCACCAATTTGAAAGGATTATTGAAGCCCATCAAAGATGGAATATATGGGTAGTCAAAAATATTTGATTTATTGGCTTGTTTCAACAAGGGGTAATCTCAGAAAGACATAGAACTTATGGGATTTGGGCTTTTTTTAGGTGATTTTATGTAGGGTTTAAGGAACTCAGATTTTTCTCTGGGTTGACTGCTACTAGAATGAAGGGAATTCCATCAATGGATATCTTGATAACTGCATCTAGAAGGTGAAGAAAACAATTGGGACTCTAATGATAAAGAAGCAATAGTCATATTAGCCAAAAAAAAATAAAAAATAAAAAATAAAATAAAAACCACCAAACAAGAGATGTTTTTGTCATTTTTCTGGTTTGGTCTGGTTTTTCTTTTCTTTTGGTCTGTGTTTAGACACGGCCTTGTTTTTATCTCATTTCATGAAGAACATAGAAAAGTCTTGTCTGATGATGGTACCAAGGTCTGACTGTTAGTGTCAGTCTGGCTTCTGGCTGAATGGAGCTGCTTCCCCCCATCTCAGGTTAATCACTATTTTATTAAATTCATATGATAACTAATGGTATGCTAGATGAGCAATGGAAACTTTATGCATTATCGGGCCAGAGTGGCTTTCGGGTGATTTGAGTACTAGGGCCACTGGAGTTATGGAATGAAGGATGTAGACCTGTGATGGTCTACCCAAGAGAAATTAGAAACTCAATGACATCTGACTTTGGCACCCTGTATCATTCTATAGCACCTGCATAGCACCACACCTTTCATATAAAAAAGTTGATACTACCTTAATTCTTGCCCTCTAAGTGAACATTTGAAGTCTTATAAATGCTAAGGAAAGGTTCCTAACTGCTACACCAGAGACTCTGAGAATTTAGCAGCCACTCAGGAAACTTATTAGATGAGGGCAAATATTATTTCACTATATTTTGCTAGCTTAAAATAATTCTATACTTAAGAATTGAGTTAGCATTTTTAGCCTGGAATGGATAAAAATAATCAGAGATCATATCATGCATCACCTGGATATCAATTAACAGCAACATTTGAAGACAAGAGCCCCTGGACTGCATCTCATCAAGTAACAGAGATTTCCCTCTACTTTCTATTGATGATTTATGGTTTTAGCATAGATGATTTCCTCACGATATTAGCTACATCCAGAAGTATTTCATTTGGTGTACTAAATAACAGTATGTTAAGGCATTCACATTAAAATTTTTTGGCTATTTTCTGGGGTTTAATACTTAGTGAAAATCACTTCAGAGTTTGTTATGCACTTATTTTTTGAGATGCTAGCTCAAAAATTCTACGATGTATTTATCTCAAAAATCCAACAAAACTCATCTTTGGTTTCATGAAAAAAATTTCTAACTTAGGAAATAAAAGAAATGGCTTCTTTCTTGTTCTTTGCTAAGTTTGCTATGTCATATTTCAGAGACTTAATTTTCTTAATTACAAAGAAAGGGCTTAGACTACATTATTTCCAAGTTACCCTTATACTCTATAATTCTGCCAGACTCAATGTTCATTTCTGAATGTAAAGGTTTATATTTCTCTAGGAAAATCTCTTTCAAGTTCACCCACATTATCCCTCTTACTCTAGGAGTTAGAAAAAAGACCCCCTCAATAATTTTGCACTAGTATCATCTTTGATCAGTTATGTTGACTTATTGGGTCAGTATTGAAAATGATATATAAAGAAAACTATTTAATTTTTAAAAAGTTACTTTCAAGCATTTTCCCAAAGCAATTAGAAGATGAAATGGAGAATTAGGGACAAGATGGCAGAGAAGTAGGGAGCTCTGTAATCTGCGCCCGTCCGCATCGATTGAACTGAGAAGGACTGAAGGGAGAATATTCTGATTTGCAAGTGGGGGAAAAGAAGAAACAGACACCAGAAAGAAGACAACCTCAAAGATGCCTGAGTGAGTGATTGTGATCTGGGAAATGACGGAAAACGCACATAGAACCATCTCTAAGGGAGGAAAAACTCGCCCATCTCCCCATATATAACTGCTGGGTGCGGGGAGAGAAATCCGTCCCATCTGACTGGTGAATTCTTCCTTGGGCGCAGCGACAGCCGCATCCATTCCAAGCAGCACCGTGAAAGGTGGCCCGTGAAAGGTGTCTCCGCCTTAAGCGCAAGCCCCACGAAAGACAAAAGGCGGTGGCAGCTCGAAAGGTGGCCGCAGCGGCGCCGCCTCCAGCGCAAGCCGGGCTGGGAGGTCGGCCACCAGTGGGAGTGCATCTCATCTCCGGTGGTAGTGTTGAACTGCATGGACTAGGATTTGGAAGTGAGGCGGAGTTTGGAAAATACAGTTTGGCTCGCCCACGGCACAGGGAGATCAGACTCAGAAGAGCGGCTTGCAATGCTTGGTTCGAGCAGAGCTTGAAGCGCCACCATTCTCCCCGCACCACCAAGGTGGGGCCTCGGAGAGCAGCCCCCGAGACCTGACCTGACGCCAAACCACGCCCATCCGCACAGGAGAGCTGCCTTTTTTTTTTTTTCCTTTCTTCTTTGCTTCTCCTTTTCTCCTGCCATCCAGATATATTTCCCTTATCTTATTCTTATCTCTCCTCTTGGCTGGTTATATGCTTTTAGACTGTCCACAGTCTTTTGCTATCTCTGTCCCCCCCTTGTTTTTGTTTTTGTTTTTCTTCTTTCTTTTCTTCTCTTCTTTTCTTTCCTTCATTTCCCCTTTTGGTTTGCTTGTTTGTTTGATTTGTCTATTCGTTTGCATGCTTTTGTTTCCTGTATGTTAGTCTGTTTTCCTTTTCAGGGCTACTTCAAGAAACAAGCCAAAGTGCACATGGTGGAGAGTCCCAAATATCACTGACCAGGGAAGTAAAATAATCAAAGGCACAACAAGAGAAACCGAGAGACACCATTAAAAGAACACTTTCTGAAACGACAGGCCCTGGACAGTCAATGAGCCTCCTTCAATAGAGCAATACTAACAGGTACACAGTGCATAACGAGCTTTTAAAACTGACAAGAGACAGAAAGCTAGCCAAAGTGACGAAACAAAAGAACTCTCCTCTAAAGCAACTCCAGGAAGAAGTCACAGCCACAGAACTGCTCAAAACAGATTTAAGCAACATAACTGCTTAAATTTAGAACATAACTGCAAGAATTTAGAACAATTGTCATAAAATTAATTACTGGATTTGAAAAAAACATCAAAGAAGCTATTGATACACAGACTAGGGACCTTCAAAATAGCTGTGACGAGTTAAAAAAGACTATAAATGAGGTGCATAATAAAATGGAGGTGGCCACTGCACGGATTGAAGAGGCAGAGAGGAGAATAAGTGAATTAGAAGACACAGTTATAGCAAAAGAGGAAGCCGAGGAAAAGAGAGAGAAACTGATACAAGAACATGAAAAGAGAATTCGAGACCTGAATAATACAATCAAAAGGAACAATATCCGTATCATAGGAAGTCCTGAAGATGAAGAAAGAGAAAAAGGTCCTGAAGGAGTGCTGGATCAAATTATAGCTGAAAACTTCCCAAATATGGGGAAAGAAATGGACATTGAAATCCAAGAGGCCCAAAGAACCCCCTTAAGACGTAACTTGAATC
>CM053569.1:61151979-61181641 GCA_028646485.1 Cryptoprocta ferox | reverse complement strand
AAAGAGGGAGAAGGAAGAAGGCAAATCATGAGAAACTCTTGAATACTGAAAACAAACTAAGGGTGAAGGGGGAGGGGGAAAGGGGAAGGGGAGTGATAGACATGGAGGAGGGCACTTGTGGGGAAGAACACTGGGTGTTATATGGAAACCAACTTGACAATAAACTATAAAAAAAATTGTAAGAGAAAATACATTTACAGTAAGGTAGCCTATAAAACACACACACACACACACACACAAAGTAGACCCACGCAGTTCCAACTGTGTTGTTCAAGGATCAACTGTATCAGACTTTAGAAGTTTGCAGGAAGGCTCCCAAGAAAAGGCACTCCTTGGCTGATACTGGTCCCCTAGGAGCTTTGAGCAGCCACCCTGCAGAGCTTAGATCAAATCTCTGAGGATGGAGGGATTTGCTGCCAGATGGTGCTAGTCATTCTGAAGTTGCACAATGACACTGATTCGGATAGTGTAGAAAAAACTGCAGAGTGAATCCCACTGCTACTACTGGAAACAACAGATACATAAGGGACAGCAACTCCATTAGTAAGGAGTAAAATGGGAGCTGCATGCATCATTTCCACTCATATCCTGTTAGTCTAACAAGCATAATAAACTGGTTTAAGAATACGACTAATTCTTAGCATGCAATTCATATGGTGAGATCAGAGATGCAAAGATCCTCTGTAGAGAATAACCTACAGACTGGAACCATCGAACAAGTCTTGGGCTCTAGTCAGCTTCCTTTCCAGAGAACATGGAGGCTGCCCATTAATCTGGCAATTGGTTAACTGCAGTGCAATTAAGTTTGTTTGGGACACTCTCTGAATTCTGGAGGTGCTCGAGCTTTGCCATTTGTCCCTATCTCCAAAAGCAAAGAATCCTTGAGTGAGCCAGAGATAAAATGTAGCCCTCAAAGAGTTACAAACTTAAGGGGACAGATAAAGAGCCATGAATGGGACTTAACAGGAGGAAATGCTCTTTTAAATTATCCTGTCTTTCCCCATGCTTGCAAGGTCTGGCAGAACTGGGTAAGGACATATAGAGAAAGGTAGCTTACTAAAGCTCACCTTCTGGCCTTAGCAAGAAAAGGGTCTTATTCTCCTTCCATAGACTAAGTGCTAATCTCAAGTGCCAAGATCAGATATGGTCCTATGACAAAGAGCCTAAGCAACAGACCATTGGCCTTGTTTTTGCTGGGTCTTATGCAAACGGAAGCAAAAGGAATTGAACATGCAAAAATGGCCCCTCTCGGTTTGCCAAAGCCTGAGTCCAGGTAAGGATTTGGGAAGAGAGCTCTAGCTTACACTAGAGCATGAATTTTTCCCTGGAGTATGTTCATAGCAGTGGTGCTTTTGTATGTGTAGTGAGGCTAAGCTGGGACTATACTTCCCAGAATTCCTATCCAGTTTTGAGTTAGGATTGGCCACAAAAATTGTTGGAGATAAGCAAGACAGAGGTAAGCAGGTAAGCAGGAGCCAGATGGCTCTGAGGTCTGAATTGGGGGATGGGCACCTGTAGCAGTTCACCCTCACTGTGTCCATGGAGCAGCAGCCTGGCCCACAGCTTCTCAGGTTCCATGAATCTCCTCCCTCACCTTCAAGTTCTGTGTAGGTGCACCTGCAGATCTGTATCACAGAATGTCAGCTTCTTCTGCAGATACCCACGTGGTGGAGGTCAGAGGCAATAGGGGACAGGCAGATTCTACTTTCTCCTCTCTCTCCCCCAGCCCTACTAACCTGCAGTGGCTCCAGGCTCACCAGGAGATCAGAGGCAACACCCTGTGACAGACTCGTTCCCCAGTTCCCACAACTGCATAAAGTCTAGCTCCCATAATAAATTCCTTTTTCCATATCACTTGAACTGTGTGTGTGTGTGTGTGTGTGTACATGGAGAGAGCGTGCACACATGAGCAGGGGAGAGGGGCAGAGGAGGAGGGAGAGAGAAAGACAAAGAATGTTAAGCAGGCTCCACGCTCAGTGCAGAGCCCTATGCAGGTCTCAATCCCACGACCCTGGAATTGTGACCTGAGCTGAAATCGGGTAGGACTCTCCACTGATTGAGCCACCCAGGTGCCCCAGTATCACTTGAACCTTAGTACAATAAGCTAGGTTATACTGTGGAGACAAGTTATGCCTAAACATTAACAAGATCTATTTCTTGCTCACAGTTCAAACACAGCTCTGTTCTGCAACATCTTGATTCTGATTCTGAGACTCAGGCTGAAGGAGCCAGTCTCTGTTTAGAACATTGCTGGTCATCATGACAGATGGGAGAGAGGGAACCAAACACTGCTCTTAACGCTCTGCCTGGCAGGGACTCCTACCACTTCCCCTCACACTTCCTTAGCCAAAACAATTCCAACAGAAATGCATCATTTGAACAGGAAAAGGGGTGAATGTAATATAATTTGTGGGTTTTTTCCTTGGCGCCAAATACATGTCGTTTTTCCATATCAGTTCAGCAATTCTTCAACATCAGCTGGGTGTCTGTTCAGTTCAATTCTGACCCTAATTCCCAGAGTCGCTACAGACCCTTCAGATTAAGGGCCCAGAGCCACAAGACTGAGCCACAATACAAATGGAGTTCTCAGACTACCCACACTTCTGCCTGGCCAATTACAAATTCAGGGGTTCCTATGACTGCCTCATCAGGTTTGATAATTTGCTAGAATGACTCAGAACTCAGGAAAGTACTTAAATTACCAGGTTATTATAAAGGATGCAGCTCCGGACCAGCCAAATGAATTGGACAAGGTATGGGGCAGGTAGCCCTTCCAGGCGCTCTCTGAGCACACCTTCCAGCCCTTAAGTATGTTCACCAAATTGGAAACTCTCCAAACCCCATCATTTAGGTTTTTTTTATGGAGATTTCTTTCCATAGGTATGCTTGGTTAAATCAGTGGCGCTTAGGGATTGAACTCGATCTCCAGCTCTTCTCCCCTGCCCAGAGGTCAGGGAGTGAGGCTGAAAATTCTAATCTCTAATCATATGGTTGATTTTTTTGTAGGGACAAAGACCACATTTATTTTTTGTTATACCACACTGTGTCACAATAGTAAGTACACACACACATACACACACCACTCTTCAGGAATCTAGCATGGTTTGCAGATCGCCATGGTCTCTCTCTGTCACAAATGATTATTTGGGGTTAAGACCAAGTCATTATTTTATCTTTATTTGTAGTAGTTCTCCTTTGGTACTAAAATGCTACATTTTACTTTAGCTACAGGATGGTAAAATATTTGAGAAATGAATGAGTTGAATATTGGGTCACTTCTGAATCTTGATACTCAAGAGGAAAATGTAGTTTTTTGCCACTCTAATGTCTCAAAAATAGATAAACTTTAAAGTGGCTGTGAGGTATTGATATTGCGAGTGCTTAAGAAATAAAGGACTGTTCCAGGTTATTCCCAGTTTGCTCATAAAACAATAAGTTATGGTTTTTAGCTATGGTGTAATCAATATCCCTTATGTAATGATGTTACCAGAAGGTTTCTCCTTGTATTTCAAACAAAATTGAGGACTTATAAGCTCATTACTCTTTACCTGTGAAATTGTTGATTTACTTTTCTCCTACCAGGCTTCAAACTTAGTGTATGAACTGTATCTTGTTCATTTCTGTATGCCCAGGAGTTATCACAGGGCCTCACATAGAGAAGATGCTTAGTAAGTGCTTCTTTGACCACATTTTACCTATTTTAAGATGTACATTGTTTGACATTTTAATATCTCTGCAATTGGGATGAGTCTTACAATTGATAATGGTCTAAGTCACTGTCAGCCAGGTTTAAAAATCTTCAACTGATACCTCCTGATAAAATCAAGAAAGCACCCAATCCGTGAGCATGGAATGTTTTTCCATTTCTTTGTGTCTTCTTCAATCTCCTTTGTAAGTTTTCTATAGTTTTCAGCATATAGATCTTTTACATCTTTGGTTTGGTTTATTCCTAGGTATTTTATGGGTTTTGGTGGAATTGTGAATGGGATTAGTTTCTTGATGGAATGGGAAAAGATAGTTGCAGACGACATAGCAGGCTAGTATCGAAAATCTATAAGGAACTCACCAAACTCCACACCCAAAAAACAAATAATCAGTGAAGAAATGGGCACTCAATGTCACTCATCATCAGGGAAATACAAATCAAAACCACACTGAGATACCACCTCATGCCGGTCAGAGTGGCTAAAATGAACAAATTAGGAGACCATAGATGCTGGCAAGAATGTAGAGAAACAGACACACTCTTACACTGTTGGTGGGAATGTAAACTGGTATAGAAGCTCTGGAAAACAGTGTGAAGTTTCCTCAAAAAATTAACAATAGAATTTCCCTATCACCCAGCAGTAGCACTGCTAGGAATTTACCCAAGAGATACAGGAGTGCTAATACATAGGGGCACATGTACCCCAATGTTCATAGCAGCACTTTCAACAATAGCCAAATCATGGAAAGAGGGTGAATGTCCATCAACTGATGAACGGATCAAGAAGATGTGGTTTATCTATACAATGGAATACTACATGGCAATGAGAAAGAATGAAATCTGGCCGTTGGTAGCAACATGGATGGAACTCGAAGGTATTATGCTGAGTGAGGTAAGTCAGGCAGAGAAAGATACCATATGTTTTCCCTCATGTGGAATGGGAGAAATTTAACAGAGGACCATAGGGGAAGGGAAGTGGAAATAAATAGTTAAGGAGAGGGAGGGAGACAAACCATAAGAGACTCTTAAATACTGAGAACAAACTGAGGGTTGATGGAGGGTGGGGGAGAGGGAAAAATGGGTGATGGGCATGGAGGAGGGCACTTGTTGGATGAGCACTGGGTGTTATATGGAAACCAACTTGACAATAAACTGTATTAAAAAAAAATCATTCCAAAAAAAGTTAAAAGGAAACTAAAGAAAAAAAAAGGAAACTACAGGGGAAAAAAAAGAACATGTTAAATTTGATAAAGTATGGGTGACTAGTAAATTATTAGAAGGTTACTTAAGTTTATTATAATATTGATTCAAATGTATTTGATAAAGGGGTGCCATGAGTATGACCTTCAATATCCCTTCACAATTTTACAGCCTCAAAAATTATATACTTTAATTCAATTGTCAGGTTTCTTTAATTACTTATAATTTCATTAAAAAATGGAATTCGGGGCACCTGGATGGCACAGTCAGTTAAGCATCTGACTCTTGATCTCGGCTCAGGTCATAATCTCACGTTTCGGGAATCCAAGTCCCGCATCAGGCTCTGCACTGATAGTGGGGAGCCTGCTTGAGATTCTGTCTCCTCTCTCTTTCTGCCCCTATCCAGCTTGCTTACACGCACGCACGCTCACTCTCTTTCAATAAATAAATAAGCTTTAACAACAACAAAAAAATGGAACTCTACAAGTGGAGTTTATCATTTTAACCAAGTTAATTACCTTTATTCTGCCATGTAATTGAGAAATGGACTCTTCAGATTTTGTTGTCCTTCCAATTCACTCTTAAAATTTACTCAAAAGTGTTAATACATGTTTCACATTAATCTTTTTATATTAACCCAATTATTCTATATTGAGTACAGATAGTAACATATTCTTCTAAAAGCCATGGGTATAAAGTGATATTTCTATTCCTGTGGCATCTCAGATCCTTAAGCCATAGGCAAAACCTCTACTAAGCAATTAATGTTTGTCTACATTCTGACCAGCACTCTTCCAAGTAAATAACCAGCTCCTGTTGTTTATGAATTTCAATTTACTTATATGTGTGTGCTGCTTTGTTCTTTCTAATTCTTCACTCAAAAGCTTGATTGTCTTAATAGCTTGGGGGAAATGATTGTATTATAAACCACATGACCATATTTGTTTAACTTGAAAGGATTTTCAAAGAAAGGAAAGATATTTAAAAAGAATTTTTTTGTATGTTGTAAGATATATGAAAGGAATAAAAAAGTCTGATTTTTAAAGCATCTGCTTATTATAGAAATGCCAACTCGGGCACTTGGGTGGCTCAGACGCTAAGCATTGGACTTCAGTTCAGGTTATATCTTGTGGTTCGCTAGTTCAAGCCCATGTCAGGCTCTGTGCTAACCGCTGAGAACCTGGAGCCTACTTCAGATTCTGTATCTCCTTCTCTCTCTCTGCCCTTCTTTTGCTCATGTTCGTTCTTTTTCTCTCTCTCCCACCCTCTCCCTCTCTTCCTACCTCTTTCTCTCTCTCCTTTTCTCTTCCCCTCTCTCAAAAATAAACATTAAAAAATTAAAAATAAATAAAACACTAAAAATGCTAGCTGAAATTCTTCACTGGACCATTTCATCATCTCCAGCATGACAGACTTTCACATAATCCCAGTGGTCTTCAGATGTACATAAAGGCAACACCTTATACATAAAAAAAATATTTAAATGTACATACTCTTGGAGCACCTGGGTGCTCAGTTGGTTAAGCTTATGGATTTTGGCTCAGGTCATGATTTCATGGTTCATGGGTTTGAGCCCCGTGTAGGGCTCTGTGCTGACAGCTCAGAGCCTGGAGCCTACTTCGGATTCTGTCTCCCTCTCTCTCTCTGTCCCTCCTCCATTTGCACACTTGCTCTCTCTCAAATATAAATATTAAAAAAATTTAATGTACATACTCTATCACAATTTAAGTAAAAGTTTGTTGTATTTTGCATGCCAAATATGGAAATTGAGGTTATTTTTAGATAAGGGTCAAGTGGTCTTTTATGAGTATTTGATATTGCACACTCTTGGGCATTTTTTCCAGGAAGATGAAAATTTACGTTTACACAAAAGCTTGTATATAAACATTCATAGAAGCTTTATTCATAATAGCCCAAAACCAGAAAAAGCTCAGTGTCCTTCAGTGGGTGAGTAATTAATTTTGGTACATCCATGCCATGGAATGCTACACAGCAATAAAAAGGAACTAACTATTGAAATATGTAATTACTTGGATATATTTCAAGGGAATTGTGCTGAGTGAAAGAGGCCAATCCCAGAAGGTTACATACTGCTTTATTCCATTTATGTAACGTTTATTTAAATAAGAGAATTATAGAGGCAGAAAACAGATTAGTGATTTCCAAGGGTTAGGGATGATGGAGGTGAGTGAGGTGATGGGCGTGGCTATAAAGGGTTAGCAAGACAAAGCCCTGTGGTGGTGGAAGAGTTCTATATCCTAATTGTGATGGGAGTTGCACAGATCTACATCTGTGGCAAAGTTGAACTACACACACCCACACTGATCACCTAAAATTGGTGAAATATTAGTTATCCTGGTTATAATATTCTAAGTGAAGGGTACATAGGATCTCTCTGTTCACTTTTTTCCCAAATTCTTGTGAATCTGTAATTATTTCAAAATTAAAATCTTTCAAAAGTTATTCTGCATAGACGAGAGGAGCCATATCAAACAAAAATCTGCATAGCAAAAGCATCAACAAAGTGAAAAGGCAAACAGAATGGGAGAAGATATCTGCAAACCATATGTCTGATAAGGGGTTAATATCCAAAGTGCATAAGGAACTCCTATAACTCAATAGCAAAAAAATAACCCAATTTAAAAATGAATAAGAAACTGGAAAGACACTTCTCCAAAGACAACAAAATGTCCAGCAGGAGAATGGAAAGGTGCTCAGCATCACTAATCATCAGGTAAATGCAAGTCAAAACCACAATAAGATATCACCTTACACCTGTTAGAATGACCATTACCAAATAAAAAACAGACTATAGCAAGTGTTGTGGAGAAATTGGAATTATTTTGCACTATTGGTGGGAATGGTAATTGGTGCAACCACTTTGGAAAACAGTATGAAGTGTCCTCAAGAAGTTAAAATTAGAACTGATATGATCCAGCTTCCCACTTCTGGGTATAATCCAAAGGAATTGAAATCAGAATGTTAAAAAGATATCTGTACTTCCATGTTCATTGCAGCATCATTCACAACAGCCAAGAGGTGAAACCAAGAGACGGATACCACCTAAATGTCTACTGATAGATGAATGGGTAAAGAAAATGTGATATCTGCATACAATGGAATATTATTCAGCCATAAAATAAAGTAAATCCTGCCACTTGCAGAAACATGGATGATTGTGGATGATATAATGCTAAGTAAAGTAGGCTAGTCCTAGAAGGAGAATACTGCATGATTCCATTTACATAGAGGGCATTTAAAATGGTCAGCTTCATAGGAACAAAGTAGAATGGTGGTTGCCAGAGGCTGGGGGGAGAAATGGTAACACTTGCCATTTGATAGGTGTAGCGTTTCAGTCATATAAAATAGAAATTTACAATATTGTCTTTCATACTTAAAAATGCCCAGCTGTAGCCCCATGCAGAATATTTCTGAGAATTCTCAGGAAGATTAGCCTGCCTCAGGCCCCCTCTCCATCTAAACTTATCCCTAATTATTTTTGGCCATTGTCACCACCTTTCCGTGATGAAAAATTGTGTAAGCCGGGTCTCTGATTCTATTTTAAGATTTCCATAAATTACAATTCAAAAAAGGAAATTTTAACTTGATCAAATCTGTGGAGATTATCCCATGTCCATTAGATTCACTTTGCCATAGGAATCCTTTACCACTTAACTGCTATCAGTCTCTCCCAGCAATAATGTCACTCAACCCGGGTATACAACTGGTCTGTCCCAGAGTCTGCTTCAGAGAAGGGAAGGGAAGCTTTGATTCTTTTCTCTGACTTCCACTGACTTCTTTGCTCTCATAAAATTTTGATCATACCAACATAAATACTAAATAAACTTCTCATGGGTATTCTATTTTACAGACAAGAGGTGACCAATCTATTACTATTTAAATTTAAATTTAAAAATAATTTTAAAATTATTCCAGCTCATGGGTCCCAACAGTATTTCCCATTTTGATGCCAATGCCAAGTTCCATCCCAAAGGGGGACCCAGAGCCTTGGGCAATGGTGCCCATTTCCTATCCTCCAGGACCTACTGCAGCTCCACACAGAGCTACATTAGGAATGCTGGATTGTCCCTGTCCTTATTCCCTAGTAATCTCAGCCCTTCAGGCAAGTGAAAGAAGTTACTCCTGGTGTAGAAAGTGGTAATTCTTTCTTGAAATGACACTATAAAATCCTTCATAAGATTATGGGCTTCATAATCTTTCAAAGTCTCTCTTTACTTCTCCTTCCCTCTTCTCTCCTGTTTTCTCCCTTTTACTCCTCAGAAAACTAACTCCTTAGATAAATAAAAGCAGTGTATTTCTGATTATTTTCTATAGGTACAAGTGTTGCTCTAAATTTTTAAAAGCTTCCTGTTGAATAAATTTTATTTTGTTATTCATAAAAGTTTCTTAACATTAGGCTCCACTTTGCCTCCACTCTGCCTCCACTCTGTCATTTTCCTCTGCTTTTTCAAAATTAATCTGAGTATCACTATATGCATCTTAAACACATGGAATTTAATATTAAGTATTTTATTGGCCATATAGAACATGTTTTTAATATTAAAAACTCATGGGTATAACTTTAATCAAGTACCATCTTAGAGATATTCTCTTTTTTTTAACTCTTTGGTGGTTATCTTTGCAATAAGAATACACCCTGATCTAGAATAAGAATATGATAACTTTGATGTTAAATATTTCCCTGAGTACTATATAGAATATGTAATTTAAGGAGAACAGTCTGAATCTTTAAAATTCTGTTTATTTTCCTTCTTTCCTTTTAAAATGTGATCAAAGACTAGAAAGACCACATATTGTTACTCAATATTGTTAAATACATTAATTATTAATGGAGAATTCCATTTTTAAAGACTTGTATATAAGACTCTATAATTTGTTACTTGTTAAAAGTATAGAAAGTTATTTTTTATGTTTGTTTATATTGAGAGAGGCAGAAAGGGAGAGCGATAATCCCAAGCAGGCTCCATGCTGTCAGCGCAGAACTTGACACAGGGCTATATCTCACAAATAGCAAGATCATGACCTGAGCTGTGATCAAGAGTCAGACACTTAACGGACTGAGCCACCCAAGTGCCCCTAGAAAGTTAAATTTTTATAATCTGCTTAATTATTTTTCTGTTTAATGTACATATGTAAGCATCAATCACGAACAAGGAATGTGTTTAGAATGAACTGGACGTAGCTTCTGTAGAACTTGCCCATCAGTGTCACCTGGGAACTCATTAAAAATGTAAATCTTCAAACCCCACTCCCAGTCTGAATCAGGAACTCTAGGAATGAGATTAATAAATTCTTCAAGCTGATTCTGACATATGCTAAAATTTGAGGACCCTGGTTCACATGAAACAATCAATTACCATGTAGTGTGGAAAGTATCACATAAAATGTGTCTACAAAGCACTCTAGAAAAAGGAAGAAACAGCAAATAACCTGGAAAAATTCAGGAAAACTGTAGAGAAGTGACATGTGAGCTAACTTTGGAGGTGAGCATGATTTTACTTTTTAATTAAACAAATCTTTATATACACATACTGTCCTAGTCACTCTGGCAGACTGAGTTTAATAAACAATAGCTCAATAAAAGTCATTGAGCAACAATTCAGAGGCAGTTTTACCAAGAAGCTAACCAAGCTGAAGCTTCAAGCTTCCTCACTTGCCTGGCACCCTTCCAAAGCCCTGTCTCTACTTTGTAATTATACAGAATTATGAAAATACGTAATTGTGTACTTTTTCCTATATTGGGCCCCCAAACTGTATAAGCCTCAAGTCCCCCACAAAAGCCACATATATACATCACACTTGGTATGTTTGGAAGTAGAAGGGAGATAGGAAGCAAGCAGGACTTTGCAACAAAGGAAACCACGTATACCAGAGGGTGGAGGCGAGGAGTGTTAATTCTGTCAGTGTGCCTGGAGCTGGGGTAACTGGCGGGGAGGTGATGCTGATAAGGTGCATTACCAGAGCCCTTGGACGCACTGCCAAGGGGTTTGGACTTTATCCTCCACACAACGGATTCCATTAGAGGTTTCTCAGTAGGTGCCTGAATTTAACAAAAGTAACTGTAGCAACTGTGGAAGTGAACAGATTGATAAAGGGAGAGACTAGAGCCAGGGATATCAGGGATGTAATGAAATAGACCAAGAGGGAAATATTGAAGGTGTAGGTTCAGGTAATGGGAGTGCGTTTGAGGGAGATACTTGAGAGAGAATCTACTTGGAGACCAATTGGAATATAGACCTGAATATCTATTAAAAGTGACTTAGATTTACAGCTTGGGTGGTTTGGGTGCATTATAATGTGGATAATAAACCTCTCAGCTCAAAAAAATATATGGAGGAGCAGTGAGTTTTATGGAGAAAATAATGAGCTCCATTTCAATAAGTTGTTTTTCTATATTGTCTATCATTCTAAATAACTGCTTTTTGAAAAGGGCTACACATTTGAAAGAAAAAGCACCTGTATATAGTCCAGCACTTTATAAATATACAGTATCATTCTAAAAATTGTTATATTCTATAGTCATTAAGTCACTATTTGTTTCTTAAAAAAACATGAAATGGGATTTAAGTATACAGGCAAAAGTCTGTCTTGCTGATTAAACATGAAGCCAAACAGCCTTTAATTTAACACCATCTTTGGCTAGAAAAATGGTTCTAAAATCTCTGCAAAAAGCTTCTTGGATGAAAAGGTCAGAAGATTTTCCATTTATATTATTAAATGGAAAGTAGCAAAGTAGGTAAGGAGGAGAAGGAAGAGTGAGCTCTGCTTGGATCCAGGGGGAGGTTGGGGGTTAATGGAAGAAAGTTTAAAGTTTCATATCGAGATAAACATGACAGAAGCAGTGAGTTGTATCTGCAATCCACATCAAAGAACACTAAACAGATTTGATGCCTTGATATAATTATACAAATACTTAGGAAAGCAGAAAGCAGCATGATGTCTCAAGAAAAAGGTCATCTAAATATCCCTAAAGGATTGTTCACTGAGATTATTCAGAAATAGAAAACTCTCTGAGGATGAGGGACATCTGTTTTTGTTACATGAGCTTTGCAGTGCTGTTAGACTTCATGACTCACTCCTTGCTGCTTAATAGGAAAGACATTGCCAGGTCACCCCACCCCTAATTTAGTACTCTGCTTGCTGGGCCATGGCACTGCTAAACACAACAGAACGAAGCAGTGGATACTCCAGAGTTGCCATTAAAGTCCTAGGGCCAACTTAACATCCATAAAATATTTCTTTTCTGGGACTTTTGAATTGATACACCTGGGACTCTGACAGTGGGTCCTGACAACATTTCTACCCTTAGAATTAAAAATATTTCTCTCTTGGGGCACCTGGGTGGCTCAGTCAGTTGAGGGTCCAACTTTGGCTCAGGTCATGATCTCACAGTTTGTGGGTTCCAGTCCTACATCAGGCTCTGTGCTGGCAGCTCAGAGCCTGGAGTCTGCTTCCGATTCTGTGTGTCCCTCTCTCTCTGCCCGTCCCCTGCTCATGATCTGTCTCTCTCTCAAAATAAATGTTAAAAAACAAAAATTTCTCTTATCCTAGATTTGTCTCATGTCCAGGTAAAGCTAATTCCCCTGGTTCTCTGAATTTTTTACGACATAGCAAGCTAAAAGTGATTTTAGATATTAACAGAGTTCACCCCATATTTGAAAAATGGTCAGGAATGTTTTAAAAAACACATGGACTCCAATGTTTATAGCAGTGCTATCAATAATAGCCAAAATATGGAAAGAGTTCAAATGTCCATCGACTGATGAATGGATAAAAGAAGACGTGGTATATATACAACAGAATACTACTCAGCAATGAAAAAGAATGAAATCTTGCCATTTGCAACAATGTGATGAACTAGAGGGCATTATGCTAAGTGAAATAACTCTGAGAAAGACAGATACTATACAATTTCACTCATGTGGAATTTGAGAAATTCAACAGATGAACATGGGGGAGGGAAGGAAAAATAATATAAAAACAGGGAGGCAAACCATAAGAGACTCTTAAATACAGAGAATAAACTGAGTTTCTGGAAGGGAGGTGGGTGGGGAGATGGGTTAAATGGGTGATGGGAAGTAAGTGCACTTTTCAGGATTAACACTGGATGTCACATGTAAGAGGTGAATCACTGGGTTCTATTCCTGAAGCCAAGACTATACAGTGTGTTAACTAACTTAAATTTAAATTTAAAAAAATAGTGTAGAATGAGGAGTGGGGAGGGAAATTGTTTCATGTGTATAAATAAAGTTCTGGAGATCTAGTTCACAACAGTGTGAATATACTTACTACTGAGCTGTACGTTTAAAAATAGTTAAGGTGGTTTAAAAATTCTCATTATTCCACAAGAAACCCCAGGCCCCTGAGGAGTACCTCAGATCTTTAAGATCCCTCAAAGAAATCTACCTCTTTCTTTTCGTACTTGGTTTTGTGTGGGGCTTCAGGCTTGATTCTTGTGTCTTTAACTGTATATTTGTCAGACAGAAATTGAGCAGCATATTCAACTGGCAGACATACAGTTTGAAGCAGAGTTAAAAGAATTGTGTATCTGCCACTGTATGGAGTTAGGTGATTCATAAACAAAACCCCTTGATGTGGTGCAGAAAAGCAATGCTTAATGATTGCAAACTCAAAGCCAAAACCCATCCATTCTTCAGTATTCCTCTTCATGGAGAAAAACAAAAGCCTCAGTGACTTCCAACAGCATGTAGATAGAGGATTACTTCTATTTTGCTTGAGAACATAGGTGTTTTTCAATGAGATACCACCTCACACCAACCAGAATGGCTAAAATTAACAACTCAGGTACAACAGATGTTGGTGAGGATGCAGAGAAAGAGGATCTCTTGCACTGCTGGTGGAAATGCAAACTGGTGCAGCCACTGTTTTGAGGAAAACAGCATGGACATTCCTCAAAAAGTTAAAAATAGAACTACCTTACAACCCAACAATTATACTACGAGGTATTTATCTAAGGGATACAGGTGTGGTGTTCCAAAGGGTCACAGGCACCCCATTTATAGCAGCACTATCGACAAGAGCCAAAGTATGGAAAGAGCCCAAATGTCCATCGCTAGATGAATGGGTAAAGATGTGGTGTATATACAATGGAGTACTGCCGGCAATCAAAAAGAATGAAATCTTGTCATTTGCAACTATGTGAATGGAACTAGAGTGTATTATGCCATGCGAAATTAGAGAAAGACAAATATGACTTATGTGGAATTTAAGATAAAAACAGATAAACATAAGGGAAGCAAAAACAAAAAAACAGGGAGGGGGAAAAACATAAGAGACTCTTAAATATAGTGAACAAACTGAGAGTTGCTGGAGGGGTTTTGGGTGGTGGAGGGTGGGCTAAATGGGTAAGGGGCATTAAGGAAGACATTTGTTGGGATGAGCACTGGGTATTATACATAGGAGATGAATCACTGGAATCTACTCCTGAAATCATTATTGTGCTATATGATAACTAACTTGGATATAAATTTTTTTTTAAAAGTGTTTTTGCTCTAATGCAATATATATATTCCAGAACACCTTGCATTCTACAAAATTATACTCAACGCGTGACAGGGCTTGTGAGAAAATTTGGATTAGCAATAGACCACTCAAACTTAGACAACTTTACATACAGAATGCTAACAACAATAAAAACCTAATACTGACATAGTTTAAAAGGTTAAATCCCTGATGAATAACTACTATAGTTAATAAAGGCACAGTAAATATAGATATTTGTTGCAGGAAGTAATAGTAGCTTGGTGGAAAGGGGTGACAGTAGGGTTGAGATCACTGAACTTTGTATTAACAAGGGCAACTTTCAAAAGGATCAGCAAAAACCAAAGGGTACTTTTAAGGCAGGGCCGTGGCCAAGCAGAGCCAAGAGTGAAAATATAAGATGAATGGGATTCTGAATAGTCCTGAGTTTCTTTGTGCCTTGCTGTGCTCCTCTGCAGTAATACACCTTATGCTCAGCTCCTGTTGCCTGGCTGTGTAAAAGATTAATGCAATGGGAAAATAATGGACAAACCAATCCAAATTTAGTATTGTTTTGATATTACAGTGCATTATTGCTATAGCGGAATATTTGTGTCCCCCCACCCCCAAATTCATACGTTAAAACTTAATCTCCAAGGTGATAGTATTAGGAAGTAAGGCTTTGTTGAGATTGGTTAGGTCATGAGGGTAGAGGCCTCATAAGTGGGACTTAGTGACCTTATTAAAAGAGACCCCAGAGAGCTCTCTTGCCTCTTCCACCACGTGAGGACACAACAAAAAGATGGCATTATAAACCAGGAAACAGGGCTCTTGTGAGACATCTAATCTTCTGGCACTTTTATCTTAAACTTCCTAGCTTCCAGAATTGTGCAAATTTCTATTGTTTATAAGCAACCTAGTCTATGGTATTCTGTTATAGCAGCCCTAACAGATTAAGGCAATTACCAATCCTGTTGAAGCAATGTTGAATTACAAAAATGCACATTATCCCAGAACAGACTGTATATGCATTTGAACATTTTCTAAAAATTCATATAATGTGTATATTTGGTTCAGATTTGACAAATTGGAAATGAACTTGGTTCCTATCCCTGCATCACTAGCTGTAGCTGTATACAAACCCTTTTCTGCAGCCTAATGAGTTTTCCTGTAAAACTTTCTCGAAGAGTCCTTGAAAATTAATACTTAAGTGCTGCTAAGGGTTTCTTGATGTACAGAGTAAGCAGAGAAAATTTCAGTATCTTTAAAACTATTGTTACATTCGTTATTGTCATTAACGGCCATTTGAAAGAGTAGTCCCTAAATACAGAGGACATGGATAAAGCATGGTCCTCAGATCAACTACTTCACAATTACCTAGTGAGCTGCTTCAAAAGGCATATTCCCCTGAGCCAACCTAAGACTCTTGAAATCAGCATATCTGGCAATAGGTCCCAGGAATCTTTATTTTGTCAAAACATTCAGTTAAGTCTGATGCTCTTTAAACTTTGGGAAGCAATAATATAATGGTTTCCTGCCACATACTACAAATGGACATAGTATAGATAGTTGTCCAACAATGTATTTTCACTAGTAAGTACTAGTACACAGTACTAGTAAGAATCTGATAAACTCACATGACAGACACTGAAGCAGGGAAGCCATTGCAAGAATAGGTCTAGGCAAGTGCTACCTGATACTGCTAGGGTATATTATACCTGAGTCATTGATTGTCATTGTGCATCTATTCCCTGACTGGAAATTCAGGTCTTCTGTTCAAGTCTTGAATCCATTTTGAGTTGATTTTTGCGTATGCTGTAAAATAGGGGTCCAGTTTCATTCTTTTGCCTGTGGCTGTCCAGTTTTCCCAACACCATTTATTGAAGAGAACTTTTTCCCCCACTGTATATTTTTGGATCCTATGATGTAAATTAATTGCCCATAGATGCATGGGTTTATTTCTGGGCTCCCCATCCTGTTACAATGAGCTATGGGTCTGTCTTTATGCTACTACTACACGGTTACAACTTTGTGGTATAGTTTGAAATCAGGGAGTGTGACACCTCCAGCTTTGTTCTTCATCGGGATTGCTCTGACTATTGAGAGCTTTGTGGTTCCATACAAATTTTAGGATTGTTCTATTTCTGGGGAAAAATGCCAATGGAATTTTGATAGGTATTACACTGAATCTGTAGATGCCTTTGGGCAGTATGACCTTTTAACCATACTTTAATCCGTGAGTACAAAATGTCTTTGCATTTATTTGTGCCATCTTCAATTTCTTTCATCATTTTCATAGTTATGTTATGTACAAGTCTTTCACCTTTATATCTAGGTATATTATTCTCTTTGATGCAACTATAAATAAGATTTTCTTAATTTCTCATTCTGATAGTTACTAGTATGTAAAACACAACTGATTTTTGCATGTTAACTTCATATCCTGAAATTTTACTGAATTTATTCTGTTTTTTGGTGCAGTCTTCAGGTGTTTCTATATATGATATCCTGTCATCTGTAAATACTTTTGCCTGTTCCTTTATTTCTATGCCTTTTACTTATTTTTCTTATCTAAATATAACTTTTTAATATGCTCAGGGGTTAGAGTCATGCAAATGAAACTATCACTTTAAGAATGAATGTTCTTATTGGTTTAAAAATCTCAACCACCTGAACATTTGGAAGTTTTTAATTCTTCAATTAATAGTTATCTTCAATCTGAAAGAACCACACTTGGCAGTCAGGGTGACTAATCTTTCTAGCTCTTCACCTTCTCACTGCTACAGCCATTTTCTTATCCCAGGTAGATGATTTACTCCAAGATAGAAGAGTGGAAGTAAGGTTTTAAGGGCAAGCAGTCATTCATTCCTCCATTCCCATTAAGAATGTGCAGAATCACACAACTGAATGTTTTTTGTTCCAGTTAAACTAGAAATAAGAGTAGCAAAGGCAGCACCATTTCTGTTATTGTCTAAAGAAAATCTTACCTGAATGGGGTCTAATTCCTTCTTTTTAATTTTTTTAAATTTTTTTAATTGAATTAAATTTTTTAATTAAATTTAATTTTAAATTTATTTATTTTTGAGAGACAGTGGGAGACACAGGTTACTGAAGCAGGCTCCAGGCTCTGAGCTGTCAGCACAGAACCACGAGATCATGACCCAAGCTGAAGTTGGATGCTCAACCAACTGAGCCACCCAAGTGCTCCTAATTCGTACGAAACCTAGAATAAGTCATTGTTTAGTTAGAACACCCAGGGGGAAAAACACATAAATATACAAATATACGTCTAAAACATCTATTAAATCTAGTGTGTTTGGTCTCAAAAATTTCCAAATGCTTCTGTGCCTCTGTGCCTTGTTCCTTTATTAAACACTTATCTTTCCTCACTCATGACATTTAGAAAAAAGACCAATAAAAAAATGAATTTCATGGTACCCATTTGACCACCAGAAATATGAAGGAGGGCAATAAATTATGAATGTAATTACAACCCTATGGAGCCCAGGCTAGCTGAAGGGAGCATACATTTATTTAGAGGGATACAGGACATAATCACACACTGTCCCAAAATTAGTGAGGTCAAAAAGTATTTAACACAAGGTTCTTTGTCAATTGATACCAGCAAAGTCCAATATCACTCTGTTGATTATTGACTAGGCCTCCAGACCATTGGATCACTTTAGCATTAGAAGACCTATAGGCTATATTGATGTGTGTCTATCATTATTGGTTTTTCCTGGAACTTAGAGATCATCCAGAGTGATCCAGGAAAGATGGAATGGGATGTCAGCAACAACAAGGTAAAAAGCAGAACAGGACTATACCACTTTGGAAAGCCTCCCATTATCCACTGGGAATATATATGGTTTGTTCAAATGCAGAGCACCTTGGATGTGAAGTTACAGCAACAAAATAGAAGCAACAGCTTGGTCATTTAACAAGAAAGGCAACATAGTTGGGATGAGCAGTGGGTGTTATATATAAGTAATGGATCACTAAGTTCTATCCTGAAATTAAAAAAAAAATCATAGAAGAGACATCTATTAGGTAACCAACAACCTACTGTGGGAAAACCCGAATACCAGAAATACAACATCTCTTCAAGCCTATGTCTTTTGAATTTGGAAGAGTTTCAGGAATATAAGAAAAACTATGCTACAAATAAATCCACCTTCATATATTACAGAGAGTGCCTGAGTTACATTTTTGAAATTAGTTTTCTAAGGATCCAAATTTATCAATAAATGATTGGTTCCCACACACAGTGGAATAGATCTGTATGTGGTAACTTGAAAAATGTCCTTGATACATTGCCAAGTGAAAAAAAATCAAAAGAAATACCTGCTTTTAAGTAGTTAGATCTGAAAAATTTAATTCTGAAGGCTTTTCTCTTAAAAATTTTAAACATCCCAAGGTGCCCCTATGCACTCCTTGTGATTGTCCCCGGGGAAACAGCCTGGGATATATACCTACTAGTGGAATTGATGAGAAATACATGTTTGTTCTTTACCAGAAATTGGTGTGTGCTCTCCAAAATGTTTCTACCAATGCGCTCCAGGAGCACTAGAAGAAATTTTACATCACACTCCAGACTCCATTTGGTATTGTCACAATTTTTAGTGTTTGTAAATCTCACATCTGTTTACTGTTATTTCATTTTGACCTAATATATATTGCCCTGATTACAAAGTAGACTAAACTGATTTTCCCATAATATTACCAGTTGCCTTTCCCTGGTAAGCAGGCAGGTTTCAAACCAGAATGTATAAAAGAGTTAAGAACAAGGAGGTGATAAAACTTTGTAAATGGCAGTAAGGTAGTATTCTCTGCCAGTTATCAACATTTTCTTGTAGAATTCAAATGATCTTGTTTGAATTATTGCTCTTTTCCCTCCCAGCTAGTTTTCTGTTCACCCAATTTATTTATGTACATAGATAGATACATATTTTTTGCAAAAATGGCGTTGTACTATAGTCACACTTTTTATTTTTAGCTTTCTTAAGATATAATATACAAGATTGTGCAAGCTGACAGAACACAACATGTTGATTTGATATGCTTGTATATTTCAAAATGATTACCACTATATCATTAGCTAACACCTCAATCACATCACATAATTACAATTTCTTTCTGGAGGTGAAAACATTTAAGATCTAGTCTCTTAGCAACTTTGAGATACATGATACAGTATGGTTAAGCATGATCAAAAGGTTATACATTAGATCCCCAGAACTTATTCATCTTATAACTGGCAGTATGTACCTATGTACCCTTTGACCATATCACTAGATTTCTCCCACCTGATGACCACCACTCTACTTGCTGTTTCTATAAGATTGGTTGTTTTAGTATCCACACAAAAGTGAAATCATGCAGTATTTTTCTTTCTCTGACTTATATCACCTAGCCTAATAATGTCTTCCAGATTTATCCACATTGTCACAAATGGTAGGATTTCCTTCTTTATCAGGGCTGAAAATATCTGTTGTATACATTCTCTCTCTTTAAATATAATATATAAATTTATATATAATATATAAGTATATAAATCATATATATATAATATATAAGTATATATAATCTTTTTTAAAGTTTATTTCTTTTGAGATTGGGAAAGAGAGAGAGAGAATATGAATATGAATATGAATCCCAAGCAGGCTCCATGCTGTCAGGACAGAACCTGATGCAGGGCTTGATGTCACAAACTGTGAGATCATGACCTGAGCCAAAATCAAGAATTGGATGCTCAACCAACTGAACCACCCAGGCATAATCTTTTTTTAAGTATTTGTGTGTATATATAGAGAGAAGTAATTATCTATGCACATATAAATGGATACATTGACACACACTTGGATTATTTCCATATGTTGAGTGTTATAAATAATGCAGCAATGAATGTGGGAGTGCAATTTCTCTTTAATACCCTCTTTTCCCACTTTCCAATTGGTATTTTTTTTATTTTAATACCAATATAATTAACATACAGTGGTAGTTACAGGTGTACAGTATACCTACTCAACAATTCTGTATATTAGTGCTCATGATGATGTGTACTCTTAATCCCCTTCACCTATTTCACCTGTTCCCCCATCCACCTCCCCTCTGTTAACCATCGGTTTCTTCTCTATAGTCAAGAGTATGTTTCTCAGATGGGGTGCCTGGATGGCTCAGTTGGTTAAACGTCCGATTTTGGCTCAGGTCATGTTCTCACACTTAGTGAGTTTGAGTCCTGCATCGGGCTCTGTGCTGACACCTCAGAGCCTGGAGCCTGCTTCAGATTCTGTGTCTCCCTCTCCTGCCCCTGTCCTACTTGTGCTCTGTCTCTCAAAAATAAATGTTTAAAAAAGTTTTTTAAAAGAGTAGGTTTCTTGGTTTGTCTCTTTTTTCTTCGTTTGTTTCTTAAATTCCACATGAGTGAAAACATATGGTGTTTGTCTTTCTCTGACTTATTTCACTTAGCATTATACTCTCTAGCTCCATTCATGTCATTGCATATGGCGAGATTTCATTATTTTATGGCTAATATTCCACTGGAATATACCACCTCTTCTTTATCCATTCACCTAGTGATGGACATTTGAGCTGCTTCCATAATTTAGCTATTGTAAATAATGCTGTGATAAACATAGGGGTGCATATATCTTTTAATTTTTCTGTTTTCATATTCTTTGGGTAAATACCCAGTAATGGAATTACTGGACCATTGGTAGTTCTACTTTTAATTGTCTGAGAAACCACCATACTCTTTTCCACAGTAGCTGCACAAGGTTGCATTCCCAACCAACAGTACAAGAGGGTTCCCCTTTCTCTACATCCTTGCCAACACTTGTTTCTTGTGTTTTTGATTTTAGTTATTCTGACATGTGTGAGATGACATTTCATGGTGGTTTTGATTTGCTTTTCCTTGATGATAAGTGATGTTGAGCATCTTCTCAGGTGTCTGTTGCCCATCTGTATGTCATCTTTTGAGGAATGACTGTTATGTCTTCTGCCCAATTTTAAATGGAATTTTTTTTTTTTGGTGTTGAGTTTTGTAAGTTCTTTGTATTTTGGATACTAACCTTTTATTGGATATGTCATTTGCAAGTATCTTCTCCCATTCAGTAAGTTTTCTTTTTGTCATGTTTTCTTTGCTCTGCAAAAGCTTTTTATTTTGATGTAGTCCCAATAATTTATTTTTGCTTGTGTCTTTTGTTTCAGGAGACCTATCTAGAAAATGTTGGTATAGGCAGTATCAGAGAAATTACTTCCTGTGCTCTTTTTGAGGATTTTTTATTGTTGCAGGTCTCACATTTAAGTCCTTAATTGATTTTGAGTTTATTTTTGTGTATGGTGTATGAAAGTGGTCCACTTTTATTCTTCTGCATGTAGCTAATTTTCCCAACACCATTTGTTGAAGAGATTTCATTCTGTTCTATTGATCTATGTCTCTATTTTTGTGCCATTATCATACTGTTTTGGTTATTACAGCTTTGTATATCTTGACCTATGATACCTCCAGTTTTATTTTTCTTTTTCAAAATTGGCTATTTGGAGTCTTTTGTGGCTCCATACAAACTTTAAGATGATTTGTTCTAGTGTGAAAAGTGCTGTTAACATTTTGATAGGGGTTGCATTAAATGTATAGATTGCTTTGGGTATTACGGACATTTTAACAACATTTGTCTTGTATCCATGAGCATAGAATATCTTTCCATTTATTTGTGTTCTCTTAAATTTCTTTCATCATTGTTTTATAGTTTTCACCTCCTTGGCTAAGTTTATTCCTAGGTATTTTATTATTTTTGTTGCAATTGTAAATGAAGTCGTTTTATTAATATCTCTGATACTTCATTATTAGTATGCAACAGATTTTGGTACATTGATTTTGTACCCTGTGACCTTACAGAATTCATTATTCAGTTCTAGTAGTGTTTTGAGGAAATATTTAGGTCTTCTATATATGGTATCATCATCTGCAAGTGAAAGTTCTTCTACTTTACAAATTTGGATACGTTTTATTCCTTTTTCTCATCAGATTGTTGTGGCTAGGACTTCCAGTACTATGTTGAATAAAAGTGGTGAGAGTAGACATCTTGTCTTGTTCCTGACTTTAAGGGTAAAAGCTCTCAGTTTTTCCCCATTGAGGATGATGTTAGCTGTGGGTTTTTCATAAATGGCCTTTATTTTGTGAGCTATATAACCTCTAAACCTACTTTGCAGAGGAATTTTTTTTATCCTGAATGGATGTAATTTGTCAAAAAGTTTTCTGCATCTATTGAAATGATCATGTTGTTTTTGTCTTTTCTCTTGATGTGATGTATCATGTTGATTGATTTGCAAATATTGTACTACCCTTGCATCCCAGGAATAAATCCCACTTGATCATGGTGAGTGATATTTTTTAATGCATTGTTGGATTCAATTTGCTAATATTTTGTTGAGGATTTTTGCATCTATGTTCATCAAATATGTGAGCCTGTAGTTCTCTTTTTTTGTAGTGCCTTTATATGATTTTGGTATCAAGGTAATACTGGCCCCATAGAATGATTTGGAAGCTTTCCTTCCTCTTCTGTTTTTTGAAGTAGTTTAAGAAGAATAGATACTCTTCTTTAAATGTTTGGTGACGCCTGGGTGGCTCAGTCGGTTAAGTGTCCAACTTCGGCTCAGGTCATGATCTCACAGCTCGTGGGTTCAAGCCCGTGGGTTGGAGCCCCGTGTCAGGCTCTGTGCTGACAGCTAGCTCAGAGCCTGGAGCCTGTCTTCAGATCCTGTGTCTCCCTCTCTTTCTGTCCGTCCCCTGCTCATACTGTCTGTCTCTGTCTCTGTCTCTCTCTCCCAAAAATAAATTTAAAAACATTAAAAAAATAAAAAATGTTTGGTAGAATTCATCTGTGATGTCAATGGTCCTGGGCTTCTGCTTGCCTGGAGTTTTTGATTACTGATTCAGTTTCATTGCTGATAATTGGTCTGTTCAAATTTTGTATTTCTTCCCGATTCAGTTTGGGATGGTTATGTGTTTCTAGGATTTACCATTTCTTCCAGGTTGTCCAATTTGTTATATAATTTTTCATAATCTCTCATAATTGTGTTTCTATGTCAGTTATTTCTCTTTCAATTATTTTCTTCATTTGAGTCCACTCTCTTTTTCTTTGAGGGATCTGCTAAAGGTTTATCAATTTTGTTGATCTTTTCAAAGAACCAACTCCTGGTTTTATTTACCTGTTCTATTGTTGTTGTTTTTTTTAGTTTCTATTTTATTTCTGCCCTAATCTTTATTATATCCTTCCATCTGACTGGTTTTGGGGTTTTATATGTTCTTTTTCTAGATCCTTCAGGTGTCAAACACCTTTTCATGTACCTATTGGCCATGTGTCTGTCATCTTTGGAAAAATATCTATATAGTCCCTTTACCTATTTTTTAACTATATCATTTGGGATTTTGTTTTCCTTTTGCTATTCAGTTACATAAGTACTATATATGCTTTGTTTATTAACTACTTATCAGATATATGATTTGCAAATGCTTCCTCCAATTCTGAAGGATGCCTTTTCATTTTGTAGATTGTTTCTTCTGCTGTGCAAAGGCTTTTTAGTTTGATGTAGTCCCACTGTTTATTTTTGCTTTTGTTGCCTTTGCTTTTGGTGTTAGGCCAAAAAATCATTGCCAAGATCAATGTGCAAAGGCTCATTCCCTATGTATTCTTCTAGAAGCTCTATGGTTTCCATTCTTATGTTAAACTCTTTAATCTATTTTGAGTTATTTTTGTGAGTCGTGCAAGATAAAAGTCCAATCTAATTCTTCATGTGATTATCCACATCATTTGTTGAGGAGACTATCCTTTCCCCATTGAGTATTTTTGAATCCCTGGTTAAATATTAGTTGACCATATATGTGTGGGTTTATTTGTGGGTTCTCTATTCTGTTCCTTTGGCCTGTGTCTGTTTTTATTTCAGTGCCATACTGATTTGGCTACTATAGCTTTATTGTATAGCTTGAAATTAGGAAGTATGATGCCTCCAGTTTTATTCTTTTCCAGAATTGCTTTAGCTATTTAAGATCTTTAGTGATTCCACACAAATTTTAGGATTTGTTCTCTTTCTCTGAAAAATGCCATTGGAATTTTGATAGAGATACCTTGTATCTATAGATGGCTTTCATGAGTATGGGCGTTTTAACATTAATTCTTCTAATCCATGAACATAAAATCTTCCCATTTATTTATGTCTTCAGTTCCTTTCATCAGAGTCTTGTAGTCTTCAGTTTGCAGATCTTAGGTCTCCATTGTTAAATTTATTCCTAAATATTCTATTGTTTTTGGTGTAATGGGGTTTTTTTTATTTCTCTTTCCAATAATTCACTGTTACTGTATAAAAATGCAACTAATTTTTGCATGTTGATTTTTATATTCTGCAACTTTACTGAAGTTGTTTATTCTAATGGTTTTTTGATGGAGTCTTTAGGATTTTTTCTATGTAAGTTGACATCACCTGAAATAAAGACAGTTTTACTTCTTTTCTAATTTGGATGCCTTTAATTTCTATTTCTTGCCTGATTGCTCTGGAGAGCACTTCCAGAACTATACTGAGAAGGAGTGGTGAGCGTGAGCACCCTCGTAT
This sequence comes from Cryptoprocta ferox, assembly GCA_028646485.1. Classification (NCBI taxonomy): domain Eukaryota; kingdom Metazoa; phylum Chordata; class Mammalia; order Carnivora; family Eupleridae; genus Cryptoprocta; species Cryptoprocta ferox. The sequence goes on along the minus strand of CM053569.1, from coordinate 61,156,626 downwards.
TGTTGTTGATCTTAGAGGGAAAGTTTCAGCCTTTCATCCTTGAGTCTGATGTTGGTTGTAGCCTTGTCCTATATAGTCTTTATTATTTTGGGGTATATTCTTTCTATATCAATTTGTTGAGTGTTTTTATCACGAAAGTATGCTGTATTTTAATAAATGCTTTTTATGGGTTTACTGAAAGGATCATATAATTTTTATCTCTTATTGTGGTGTGTCACATTAATTGATTTGCATGCAATCCTTGTTTCCTAGGGATAAATCCCATTTGATGACAGTGTATATCTAATATGTGTTAAATTCAGTTTGCTTCATTTTTTTTGAAAAATTTTGCAGCTATTTCACTTGATCTTAGCCAAAAGGCTGAGAAGTGATTTTTGCAGCTATTTCATCAGGGATATTGGTCCATACTTTTCTTATAGTATCAGGGTAATGCCAGCCTCATAAATTAATTTTTTGGGAGAGTTTGAGAAGGATTGGCATGACTTCTTCTTTAAATGGTGGTATAATTAACCAGTGAAACCATCTGGCCCTGGACATTTTTGTATTGAGAGGTTTTTTATAAATGATTCAATCTCCTTACTCATTATTGGTCTGTTCAGATTTGCTGTTATTTCATGATTCATTCTGGATAAGTTGTATTCTTCTTATTTAGGATGGAAGGAAACAAACTTTTAAGTTCTTTTTCTAATTCCTTGAGGTGTAAAGTTAGGTTGTGTATTTGAAATCTTTTTTTCTTAATCCAAGTGTTTTTCACTATAAACTTCCATCTTAAAAAGTGTGTTTCCCAGATTCTAGTAAGGCAGGAGGAAGTTGGAACTGACTCAGGTTGGCTGGCATCAACAAACATGAATACCTGTGGCATGAAAGCTGGTGAAATCTACCAGAGGTCTGTAGCAGCTGTGCTGGCCATTGCTTTCTTCTTCGGTGGTGAAAGCTACTGGCTTTGCTTTTAGATCGGGTCACTGTGAACCGTGATCACTCCCAGCCATAGTGTGGCTGCTATTGACATACCCTAATTTTCTTTCTTGTTTCTAGCCATCTATATACATCTCAGCTTTGCCAGTCTGGGTGGGATGAAACTGAAACAGGGTCTTCATGTGGTGTTCCAAAAGAGTAGGGAAGCAGGTTTCTCACCCTACTCTTCCTTTCCAGATAAAAGGAACTTTTTCTAGTTGGGAAGTTTCCCCTTGGCACTGAGCAATGCCAGCTTTGCTGATAGAATGTTGCACACAAAATGAAGCTGTCTTTCTTCTTTTCTTTTGCAGTTTTTCTCATGTGTTTTGTTCCAGTGTGTTACTGAAATTTCTTAAGTGGACTGCAGAGCTCTTCCAGAGTTGTTTTTGTTCATGGATAGCTAATTGTTGATTTTTGTTAGAATACAGAGGCTGGGGTCTCCTATGTAACCATTTTGGTGACATCACTTATACCTCCTATTCTATAACTTGTTTCCTTTAATGTTATTTTAGTAAAGATATTTCAAGGCCAACAAGTGCATATTTACATTGATGTGTGTATATATATTTACATTGATATTATATCCATAAATGCTCACATTTGAATTCTCATAGTTTATCTGTATGGAATCTCTTGGCTTCTCTGTAGATAGTAGCTGTGAATAATGATAACTTGTTTCTTCCTTCTGATTCTTACCCTTTTTGTTCTTTATTCTTTTGCTGCTTAGCAATGAACCTCACCATGAGAGTCTAAAAAACTGGTATTACAGTACATTTACTTTGTGTCTGACTTGAAAATAAATGCTTCTAATGCTACCATTATATATAAATGTTTCCTGAAGATTTTGGTGCATACCCTTTAAAAGGCTCAGGAAAAGTATTTTTTCATTACTAATTTCTACAGATATTTTGTAGTTAATGGATGTAGAATTTTGAAAAGTTATTTTACTGAGTGTATTGATAGAAGTTTTCTAATACATTCTATTAACATGATGAATACATTAATAGGTTTCTCTAACGTTAAGCTACAACTGTATTCAGTCATGATTTTTGGACCTTTCTATGTCTAGTTTGCTAATACACATTTTTAGAATTGTCACATTTATAAGATTGGCTTATAATTACTTACCTCATGCTCTTCTTAGATTTTTTTTCATATTAAATATTATACTACCTGGGGCACCTGGGTGGCTCAGTCAGATAAGCATCCAATTCTTGATTTCAGCTCAGGTCATGATCTCACAGTTCATGAGTTTGAGCCCCCATTGGGAGCTTTCAGTGTGGAACCTGTTGGAGATCCTCTCTCTCCCTTTCTCACTCCCCCCAACTTGTGCTTTCATGTGCTTGTGCTTCTCTCTCTCTCTCTCTCTCTCTCAAATAACATTTTTTAAACTAAAAAATATTATACTAGCTTCCTGAAATTAGGGAAATTTCTAATTTCTGTAAACTGTGGAGGAGTTAAAATAAGATTTGGATATTATGTATTGCATATGTGTTAGAGCTCCTCTGAACCTGCTATTTTTTAAGGGGTCAGGAAGGATATATATTTCATAGATTATATATTTTTTAAGTAATTCAGTTTTCTTAATTGATATTAAGTATATTCAGATTTTTTTGTTCAGCTGATTTTTTAATTTATTTAAATTCAAGTTAGTTAATATACAGTGTAGTATTGGTTTCAGGAGTAGAACCCAGTGATTCATCACTTACATGTAACACCCAGGATTCATCCCAGTAAGTGTTCTCCTTATTTAAGATTCTCTTATTGTCCCCTCCCCTCTGTTTTTATCTTGTTTTTCCTTCCCTTTGCCTGTGTTCATCTGTTGTGTTATGAGTGAAATCATGTGATATTTGTCTTTCTCTGATTGACTTATTTCGCTTAGCATAATACCCTCTGGGACTGTCCACATCGTTGGAAATGGCAAGATTTCATCCTTTCTGATTGCTGAGGACTATTCCATTGTATATATACTACATCTTCTTTATCCATTCATTAGTCAGTGGACTTTGGGCTTTTTCCATAATTTGGCTATTGTTGATCGCACTGCTATAAACATTGGGGTGCATGTGCCCCTTCGAATCAGCATTTTTGTATCCTTTGGATAAATACCTAGTAGTATAATTGCTGGGGCATCAGGTAACTCTATGTTTAATTTTCTGAGGAACCTCCACACTTTTCTAGAGTGGCTGCACGAGTTTGCATTCCCATCAGCAGTGCAAAGTGTTACCCTTTCTCTGCATCCTTGCCAACATCTGTTGTTTCCGGACTTGTTAATTTTTGCCATTCTGACAAGTGTAAGGTGGTATCTCACTGTGGTTTTGATTTGTATTCCCTAATGATGAGTGATACTGAGCATCTTTTCATGTGTCTGCTAGCCATCTGGATGTCTTTGGAAAAGTGTCAGTCATGTCTTCTGCCCATTTCTTAACTGGGTGGTTTCTTTTCTAGGTGTTGAGTTTGATAAGTTCTTTATAGATTTTGGATAATAACCCTTTATCCCATTGTCATTTGCAAATATCTTCTCCCATTCTGTTGGTTGCCTTTTAGTTTGTTGATTGTTTCTTTTGCTGTGCAGAAGGTTTTTATCTTGATGAAGTTCCAATAGTTCATTTTTGCTTTTGTTTCCCTTGCCTCCTGAGACATGTCAAGTAAGAAGTTGCTGCAGCTGAGGTCAAAGAGATTCTTGCCTGTGTTCCCCTGTAAGATCTTGATGACTTCCTGTCTCACATTTAGGTCTTTCATCCATTTGGAATTTATTTTTGTGTATGGTGTAAGCAAGTGGTCCAGTTTCATTCTTCTTCATGTCGCTGTCCAGTTTTCCCAGCACCATTTGCTGAAGAGACTGTCTTTTTTCCATTGAATACTCTTTCCTGCTTTGTCAAAGATTACTTGGCCATATATTTATGGGTCCATTTCTGGGTTCTCTATTATTCCATTGGTCTATGTGTGTCTGATTTTGTGCCAGTACCATACTGCCTTGATGATTACAGCTTTAAAATACAGCTTAAAGTCCAGAATTCTGATGCCCCCAGCTTTGCTTTGCTTTTTCAACATTACCTTGGCTCTTTGCGTTTTTTTCTGGTTCCATACAAATTTTAGGATTGCTTGCTCTAGCTCTGTGAAGAATGCTGGTATTACTTTTGATAGGGATTGCATTGAATGTGTAGATTGCGTTGAGTAGTATTGACATTTTAACAATATTTGTTTTTCCAATCCATGAGCATGGAATGTTTTTCCACCTCTTTGTGTCTTCTTCAATTTCTTTCATAAGCTTTCTATAGTTTTTAGAATACAGATCTTTACTTCATTGGTTAAGTTCATTCCTAGTACTTATTGTTTTTGGTGCAATTGTAAGTGGGATCGATTCCTTGATTTCTCTTTCTGCTGCTTCATTATTGGTGTATAGAAATGCAACCAATTTCTGTACATTGATTTTTTTATCCTGCAACTTTGCTGAATTCATGAATCAGTTCTAGCAGAAAAGGGCTTTTCTTTCTAGGGGGAAGTGTGAATAAGGCTAGAAAGAACAAGTGGAATGTGGGCAGAAAGCTGAAGGGGTTTGATCAGACAGTAAATCAGAGGATGTTTCACTATAAATTCAGTTGATGCTCAGGAAGGACAGTTAAAGACGGACTGTTGCCAAGTGAGGATGGGTAAAAGTTCAGAGGCCTGGTGGAAAGAGAAAAGCTTAAC
>CM053569.1:61128488-61142840 GCA_028646485.1 Cryptoprocta ferox | reverse complement strand
AATGGATCCCATTCACAATTGCACAAATAACCATAAAATACCTAGGAATAAACCTAACCAAAGATGTAAAAGTTCTGTATGATGAAAACTATAGAAAACGTATGAAAGAAATTGAAGAAGACACAAAGAAATGGAAAAGCATTCCATGCTCATGGATTGGAAGAATAAACATCATTAAAATGTCATTATTACTCAAAGCAATCTACACATTCAATGCAATCCCAATCAGAATTGCACCAGCATTCTTCTCAAAGCTGGAACAAACTATCCTAAAATTCGTATGGAACCACAAAAGGCCCCGAAGAGCCAAAATCATGTTGAAGAAGAAAACCAAAACGGGAGGCATCACAATCCCAGACTTTAGCCTCTACCACAAAGCTGTCATCGTCAAGACAGTATGGTATCAGCACAAAAACAAACACATAGACCAATGGAATAATAGAGAACCCAGAATTGGACCCACAAATGTATGGCCAGTTTATCTTTGACAAAGCAGGAAAGGGTATCCAATGGAAAAAAGACAGCCTCTTCAATAGGTGGTGCTGGGACACCTGGAGAGCAACATGCAAAAGAATGAAACTAGATCACTTTCTTACACCATACACACACACATAAAAAAATCTCAAAATGTATGAAGGACCTGAATGTGAGACAGGAAACCAGAACCTTAGAGGAGAAAGGAGGAAACAACCTCTTTGACCTCAACCACAGCAATTTCCTACTCGACACATCCCCAAAGGCAAGGGAATCAAGAGCAAAAATGAACTATTGGGATCTCATCAAGATAAAAAGCTTCTGCACGGCAAAGAAAACAATCAACAAAACTAATAGGTGACCGACAGAATGGGAAAAGATAGTTGCAAATGACATATCAGATAAAGGGCTAGTATGCACAATCTATAAGGAACTCACCAAACTCCACACCCAGTAAACAAACAATCCAGTGAAGAAATGGGCAGAAGACATGAAGAGACACTTCTCCAAAGAGGACATCCAGATGGCCAACAGACACATGGAGCAATGCCCATCACTGCATCAGGGAAAATACAAATCAAAACCACACTGAGATACCACCTCACGCCAGTCAGAGTGGCTAAAATGAACAACTCAAAAGACTATAGATGCTGGCGAGGATGTGGAGAAACAGGCACCCTCCTACACTGTTGGTGGGAATGTAAACGGGTGCAGCCCCTCTGGAAACCAGTGTGGAGGTTCCTCAAAAAACTATCAAAAGAACCCCCCTATGACCCAGCAATAGCACTGCTGGGGATTTACCCAAGGGATACAGAAGTGCTGATGCATAGGGGCACACATACCCCAATGTTCACAGCAGCACTTTCAACAATAGCCAAATCATGGAAAGAGCCTAAATGTCCATCAACTGATGAATGGATCAGGAAGATGTGGTCTATCTATACAATAGAATACTCCATGGCAATGAGAAAGAATGAAATCTGGCCATTTGTAGCAAAGTGGATGGACCTCGAGGGTGTCATGCTAAGCGAAATAAGTCAGGCGGAGAAGGACAGATATGTTTTCACTCATAAGTGGAACAGGAGAAACGTAGCAGAGGACCATAGGGGATGGGAAGGGGGAAAAACAGTTGGTGAGAGGGAGGGAGGTAAACCATGAGAGACTCTTGAATACTGAGAACAAACTGAGGGCTCATGGGGGAGGGGGAGAGGAGAAGAAGGGTGATGGACATGGAGGAGGGCACTTGTGGGGATGAGCACTGGGTGTTACATGAAAACCAACTTGACAATAAACTATAAATGAAAATAATAAAAAATAAAAAACAATAAAAAACAAGGAAGGCAAGGTGCAATAAAATTTGTTCCAAGGTGGTACGGTTAAAAAAAAAAATCACAGTGTGGTCTTCTAAATCATTTAGTATGAAACATTTGATCAGACCAGCCATGCCATATGAATTAAAGCTAGAGACATATCTAAATCAGCATAACCCCAAAACATATTAAATATATTGGATAATGGAGAGCAGGCGGGAGACAATTACAGAGAAGATGTGGGACAATGCTATGGACTTTTTAAAAATTTGTATCCCCCCTGAGGGTTTTGCTTTGTTAGGTTTGATGTAAACTACTGCAGAATCCCCCTCAAAACCCAGATGTAGAGATTGTGTGTAAACACTTCAAAGTAGGAAGACTGGAAGAATAACGGGATACAGAAAAACAAAAATGATGAGGAACGTTCTGTCAGCATGTGATTAAAAAACCCCATACAGATCTGGAAAAGTGCGCTTATTTCTGAAAATGACACTCACTTTGAAGTCTGTCCTTTTAGTCAGACCTCTATTAGGCTAAGGGCCTCCCATACTGCTGACAAGATAGTTCAAAGGAAGCACCTTGCACTGCATATGAGGGACATGGCCAGCACAAGACACTCTAGAAACAGAGCAACAGAGCGGCTAATGGATAAGAAGCCACAGTCCTGTACAAAAACACCACTCTCTTTGGTTTTCAAAGGAGAAAACTACTTTGAAAAAAGACCTTTAGGACTGCAAATTCAATGGCGGTTACTTGCCAAATTGTTATCAGTGTTTTCCAAGGGAAAACAGGATGAACAAATCATTAGTTAGGACTGATAAAACTACCTGCGGGGGGGGGGGGGTCTATAAAAATGTGGTTTGGTTCCTAATGCAGGTTCGTCTCAGACACCCTGACTCTCAGGGAGAGGAGACCTGTCTTTGAAATGTCATCTTTATTTTGACAGAATTTTCAGAGACTATCAGGCTCCTCATGTGCCCCTTTAGAGAATGCCTCCTGCAAATACTTGGATAACAAGGGTCATTATTACAAGTGAACTCTTCCTCTACTGTTGCCAAGATGAGATTAAATTTTCAGAGAGAATTTCACTCATATATGGTTACAACTGATTCATGATTTTCATTTCTTTGCCTGACACCCAAATGGCTTTTGAAGAACCTTCCAGGACAAAAGCGAATTCTCACCTCTGGATAAAGGGCTCAGACCTCCAGGGAGAGAATAGCCAATCACTCACAGTTCTCCTGCTTGGCATTCTCCCTGCTTCTCACTGTTGCTTCAATACTACTACTCTTCACTTTTCATGTGGAAGGAGGGCATCCTCCTCCAAAGATAATGTTATTTGGAAATATCCCCATCTGCCCAGACTTACTGCTGCCCTGTACTGATCTTGCAGTCACTTTCCCTCATGCACTGAGATGGGCCATCTCTTTAGAGTCTCAGCACCCCACCTTCAGACAACCACCTAGAAGCTATCAATGTCCGTATCAGACACCAAAGCCTCCACCTTCTCAACTCTCATGACCCAAACCTCCACTCATGGCAGACACCCGCTTTAAGGTCCATATCTTCTAACACCTCCAAAACCTTAAATTTCAATTTCCCACTCTTGGACCACAAAATTCCTAACCATACTTTCACTGCTCTGAGGTTTTTTTAATTTTTAAATTTTTTTCATGTTCTTTACTTATTTTTGAGAGACAGAGAGAGAGACAGCGTGAGCAAGGGAAGGTTAGAGAGAGAGAGGGAGACACAGAATCCAAAGCACGCTCCAGGCTCTGAGCTAGCTGTCAGCGCAGAGCCCAACGCGGGGCTCGAACCCACGAACAGTGAAATCATGACCTGAGCCGAAGCTGGACGCTTAACCGACTGAGCCACCCAAGCGCCCCTGGTCTGAGTTTTAATCTAGGCCCTAGATCCCTCTGCTTTCTCCAGTCTTCCAGCTCCCTCTCAGCCCCCATTCTTTCTTTACCCAAATTGGTCACTGCGGTTGTTAGCATTTACAATAATCTCACCATAAAACTGCATGCTGTTGCACCCTCACCACCAAACCCTAACCTTAAACCAATGCTTCAATTTACCTTCTCCATCGTTAAATCCCAAGAGCCAGAGTTGCTGGAGAAATGCAGGGACTGTGTATAGTGGTTCCACTGAATGGTCTGTAATCTGAGCAGAACTCTTAATCCTGCCTTTCAAGCCTCTTTCATTTTCATGTACTGGAGATATTAAATGAGATCCGAAAATGTTGGGGAGGCACAGGTTGTTCTTTACATAAAAATGGCTATTGGTTGAAATAGAAGGGTGGCCACTCCATAAAGCCACTCAATAACCTATACGGTGGCCTGGCTGTACACCAAGCAGGCTCCACACTTTCAGCACAGAGTCTAAGGTAAGACCCCCTGCACTGGTAAACTGCAACATGAGTGGAAACAATTTATCAACTGGCATCTGAAGAGACTGAAAGAGGAGGAGACAGTAAGATTCAGAGTAACACAGTTTCTTCTCTATCCACCTTTCTTCATAAATACATGCTCTTGCTTATTATTTAGACAATAGGATAGAGACAGTGGACAAACCAGGGCAACTCTTCTCTCGTATGGAGGTATCAGGTGGGTGGGCCTTTCTGGGGCAGATCCAGGTCTTGTGGGACTTGAAATTCATACAGTTTTGAGGTACCCTCTTAAAAAGATACACAGTCATGAAAGCAATTCAACTGCATGTAAAATTTGTTGGTTATTTGGGGTGCTCAGTCGGTGAAGCATCTGACTCTTGATTTCATTTCAGGTTATGATCTCAGGATTGAGTTTGAGTCCCACATTAGACTCTGTGCTGAAAGTGTGGAGCCTGCTTGGTGTTCGGTCTCCCTCTCTCTGCCCCTCTCCCCGCTTGCTCTCTACATGTCTTGCAAAATAAATTTAAAAAAATAAACTCCCAAAAATTGTTGGTGCTTTGTATTGAGCTACATAAGTATCATCAAGTTACTCTTATATGGCAATCATTGACTCATTGATGAATATGTAAAGTTTTGTCACAGAAACGTCAGTTTCTTCAGGCTGCTTAACAGAGTCAGTGGTAGTTTCACAAAGCCTCTTGTCTGGAACCAGCAAACTAATCAGGCCAAAATATGCTAGGTACACATTTAGATTTGATATGATACACTGGAATGCAAAAAACATATGGCCTCTCACACAGATATACTCATTGCTTGTAGAAGTGCTACATACAGGTTTATGCTTTGAAAAATAAATTCTAAAAACATAGAAGTTTACTTCACATAATATACATGGTGCATTTATAATTGTATGTGCTTCACTATGAAGTATATTGCTGACAGCAGCAAACGTCTGTTTTGACTAGATGGTGAAGAGAAAAAAAACCCTTTGCTTACAATTATATGTATCTGATGATACGAATATTCTTAACAATTTTTTTTTAATGTTTATTTTTGAGAGCGAGAGACAGAGTGCAAGTGCGGAAGGGGCAGACAAAGAGGGAGACACAGAATCTGAAGCAGGCTGCAGGTTCTGAGCTGTCAGCACAGAGCCCGATGTGGGGCTCAAACCCACAGACTGCGAGATCATGACCTGAGCCAAAGTTGGACGCTTAAACTAATTAAGCCACCCAGGCACCCCAAGAATATTCTTTAGTGTAGCTTCTGGCTTCATATATTTCAAATCTTGTTCCTTTAACACTACTTCTGGTCCTGGGTGCCACAGAGTGTTTGTATTTTACATTTCCCTTTCTGTGAAGTCATTATGTTAGTATAGTGGGTAGAAGGAGACAGCTAGTTGTGACCTTAAGTTATATGACCACAATCCCATTTAACTCAAACTAAATTTACCCCAAATTTCACTTCCCTTCGTGTATTATATTCCTTAAATACCTATAGCCTTTTCCAAGACAAGAGAAAATGAGTTGAGAGAAAATCTAAGTAGAATGAGACACTAATCGCAGAAGATTATAGTTAAATATCTTACTTTTCTGATACATATAAAAGCATGTGAACACATGAAGGGGTCTATCCAGGTGAGAGGCCCTAAAGCTTATGCCTTATTATCTTTACAGTAAATTCATCTTTGCAATCTGGACTGTTAAGGCTTGACTGGCATATAATCTAGAGGTTCCTAGTAGGGAAGGTAGGCTACTTCCTTGTACTAAATGAAAAACAGGCATCTTCCTTACCCTCTTTGAAGATGACAGGGTGTAAGAGGTATCAGAGATCTGAAGAGTTAGGATTAAAGTGTCTTTTGAGTCAGATGAAATACTAAAATTTTACGAGAGCAAAAGATAAGAAATTAGGCTGTAACCTGTGGCTAACTCAAGAGAGTAACAATCCTAGGAGAAAACTTAAATAATATGGATGAGGAGTACCTCTGTGCTAGACCCACTCTGCATGTTTGCAGCCCAAGGGGCTGTAGCCTTATCTTAAAGCTCTGGCCACCAAGTCATCTCATTGTTTTATCTCCTGGGATAAAAAATACGTTGCAGCCATGAATTGTCCACCCAGTATATCAACTCACTGGAGATGATGTCTTGTGGAGTACATAGTTAGCAAACTTTCTTTGTAAAGGATCAAATTGTAAATTGTTTAGGTATTGTGGGCCATAGAGTATCTGTTCCAACTACTCAACTCTGGTCTTGTGAAAGCAATAGACAAAATGCCAGTGAATGGGCATGGCTATATTCCAATAAAACTCTATTATGAATGCTCAAATTTGACTTGTATATAATTTTCATCTGTCCAAAAATATTATTCTTGTTTTGAACTTAACTGTTAAGAAAATGAAAACCATCTTCAGTTTGAAGGTAATACAATAACAAGGGGCAGGTCAGATTTTGCTGCAGATTATAGTTTGCTGATCTTCCTTCTAAAATGGGCTCAGAAAAGATTTAGGATTAACCTAGTGACAGGTTTTGATGGACACTACTTTTCTGTTCTACATTTCTATGCAGAGGGCATTTCTCAAATTAGAGGTAAATCTGTGTATCGGCCATTTGGTAGATATCATGCTGAAGATCTAAAACACATTTGTGGATTTCCTTCCTCAAGGTGCTCAAAGGCAACATTATGACCCTCCCTACCCCCATGACTTTTGATTGGCTATTAATGGTTTGGATTGGCTTGCTTATTGCTTTGGATCAAAAGTGTACATTATAAAGACATAATACCAATGCAGCATTAGGGCCACAACCCACTTGGTGGCCCAACTGGCAGCCAAATAGGCAGCACCTTGATTATCAGGATGGATTGGTCACTCTGTACCTACTAGCCTCTTCTTGTCATTTTGCTCCATATGGGTTCCTCTTATTATCATGAGTGTTGAAGTCCAAAAAGGCTTTTGCACAGCACGGTTTAGTCTCAGTTACTTGTATTTTTAAGAAATATCAATTTGGTAATGGTATATAATTTAAAACATCTTTTTCATTAACTTTTTAAAAAGTGTAACAGACAAATCTTACTTTTATAAATCTATCTAAAATAAGAATTTAACCTTTCCTTCTTTCATTAATGCTTAATTTAAGTTGAACAGAATAAATATCCCTAATCAGTTTATCAAATTTGTTTAAACATTTTACATTCCGTTTATAAATGTATTCAATGAAATTTACTTCGAATGCCTGAACAGGCAAACTTACTACCTAAACAATGAAATCGTTTCTACATAAATAACACAAATCAAACTTAAACATTATTAAACTCATTATAGACACTCTCCAGTTCTTCTAAACATTGTTATTGTTTATAAGGGTAGGTAAATTTCCTTCCAACTTTCAACTTAAAATCACATCTATAATCAATTTTACATTTTAATTGGAATCCCCCTAATCCATCAGATTATCTTTATGTCAGATCCTCTTAAACATTATAAGCATTTTAATATCAAATACATACAGATTGTCCCAATGATTATACAGCCTACACCTAAACTTAATCTCCAAAGTACAGATAACATGGATCTGATTACCTTCATTAATTCTTAACTTTAAAGCTTCCTGCGGTACAAAACCTTATTTTTTAAGCCAAGGGTCAGCAAACTCCATATAGTCTAGGGCCAAATCTGGTCTGCTTCAATACGGCTTCAGGAATGGTTTTTACATTTTTAAATGGTTGGAAGAAGATAATATATAAATAGAATATTTCAGCATCCAATAATAAAGTTCTATAGGAACACTACTACTTTTCTTCATTTATTGTCTATGGCTGCTTTCAGGTTAGATGTCAGATTGAATGTTTCAGACAGACCATACGGCCTGCAAACCTAAAATATTTACACTCTGGCCCTTTGTAAAGTTTGCTGACATCCTCGTCCCCAGCTCCCATCCAGTTTTTTAAGAAGATACAAGTCAAGCTGTGCTGCTTGAATTTCAAAAACCCAAGTAAAGGATCATAGTAGTAGAACATTTTCCCTGAAAGTTATTTGGGGACTAAGGGCAAAGAGGTTCTTTTAAAAGCTCTTATAAAGGAACTTCTTTCAAAAAATGTTATCATCCTCCCTCTTCCATTTACCCAGAGAAGAGCAAACAGTAAAGACTGAACATAGGAAATAAGGGAAGGGAAAAAGCAGAACATACTTTTTGGTATAAGGACAGAAACATGTCCCTTGTCCCATACATTCCCTTACCTACCTGCAGTGATAGAAGGGGTACAAGTCTGAGCATCCTTTTGGGTTCCCTGCCAGCCAAAGAGCCATGGGGGTACTTCTCCCACTTCCTACGAGGCAGTGCTCTGGGAGTGGCTTCCTATGATCTTATTTACCCATCATCTTCTGTGTATTTTGATCTCTTGCCTTGACAGATGGTTCTAACTATTTCAGTGAAGTCTGTCTCTGGGCAACATCTCAATCCCCCAGTTTTAAGCCTAAAGTTATAACTTAGGCCTTTCCTGTCATCATATCATTACAAACATGTAATATTTGCATATATGTTTTAAAATGCAACATAGATATATATTTGATTCGTATAATCTAGACACATAACCTTTCCTCACAAACAGTATTTCTGCATTTCCTAACCAGAAGTCAAGTCATAATTAAGCACTATGTCCTCTAGGTGAGAACAGAGAAGGTTCTGACCCTTTGGTTGCCATTGCCTTTCAGTAAACTCATGAAAATAGTTAAAATGCCTACAGACTATTATTTGGGGTCCATTTTTCATATTCCAGAAAATCTAATCTCTTAAAGGAAACATATTTGAAATAGAGAAAGAGCAATAGAGATGTAAAATTGTATGGAGAAAAAAAATAAGCCTGAGGGTTATAATCAATGTAATTCCTAATTATTAAACTGAAATCAAGGCAGGAGTCCTGTAGCCCCTCCATTGTTTAAGTAATATTTTTAAAAAAATTTTTAATATTTTAAAATTTATTATTGAGAGATAGATCATGAGCATGGGAGGGGCAGAGAGGGGGGCGACAAAGAATCTGAAGGAGGCTCCAGGCTCCCAGTGGTCAGCACAGAGCCCAACACAGGGCTCGAACTCACAAACTGCAAGATCATGACCTGAGTCGAAGTCGGACACTTAACTGACTGAGCCACCCAGGCGCCCCTGTTTAATATTTTAAAAAATAGCTGTTTTTTTTTTTAAGTGATCAATGAATGGGAAACTCTAAGTAAAAAATTATTCTCAAACAAAAATCAGAGCAGTCTGTGGATTCTGAATGTCAAATGTTTCTTACTTTTTGAGTTTTCACTCTGGCTCAGCCCCAAAGTGTGATTTGTTTTCCAAGATCATGACAGAACGTGGAAGCCAGAGTTACATTAGAGATCAGTGTTACTGTGTCATGATTATTGGAAATGTCCAGAGAATCTTCATGTAGAGTAGTTAGAAATGTGGTTTTATGATGTGTCAAACATTTTTTACCCTATTTCAAATTTCTGTAAGCCAATATTATTTTACTTTTAATAACATTTGTGTGTGTATCTGTGGGCATATGGTGAGAACACTTAAGATCTACCCTCTCAAATTACTGAGGTAGTTTTGATTGAATTTTTAAAAAATCAAACGAAAAAGTCTTTTTTATAAGGATTTGATCAAAACTAGATCTAGGCAGCACAGCATCCTCACTTTGGAAGGACTTCCTGTGACTGAAATGACATAGTTCCTAGTGAAAGAAAGCAACAAAGGCTTGTAGGCTGTATGTAGCATGGAGGAGAAGGGAAAAACACAGACAGTAATTCAATATAAGAGAAAGGCCTGTGGGACTATAGGTTACAGTAAATCAGATCTTTTGAATCTCTGAAAGCACCTACCTGGAGAGGCAGGGTAGGATCTTTAATGAGGGATGGTGAGGAGCTTTTCTAAACTTATTCTGATTCTGAAGCCTACCTAACCTTGTGAGATTCTTCAGGAGTTTGAGGGGCTATTTCATCATTTTTATGTGGTATAAGATAAGAAGAGGCTCACATTATGTTGTCAAGTTTTAAAAACATTTTTGCTTCGACATACAATGCCAAAGGAAGCATACAGTTTAAGGATCATTACACAGTAAAAATCCATGTAACCTCACCTAGATTAAGAGGCAAAACCTTGTGCACACCCTTAAAGACAATTCCCCTGATTTTTATAGCAAGCACTCTGTTGTTTTTCTTTTGAGAGAGAGAGCAAGTGAGCATGAGTGTGTGTGCACAAGCAGCGGAGGGGCAGAGGGAGATGGAGAGGGAGAGAGAGAATCCCAAGCAGTCTCCATGCTCACCATGGAATCTGACATAGGGCTCAATCTCATGACCATGAAATCATGATCTGAGCTGAAATTAAGAGTCAGGAAACGTAACCGACTGAGTCACACAGGCACTCCTCGTTTTTCACTTAAGAGTTTTTATCATCTAACAACTGCTTTTTTTCTCTCACCTATTTGATGCTTTTTCTTGATATTCTTTGGGGAATCCTCTTTGGGGATTGACCTTTTTTGTTCTATTTTTTTCTCTTAGTTTTGAAGTTACACCTTCTCTTGAGGAACACTCTAACATTTGTGAGTGTTGGTGATGAATCTTCCAGTTTTGTTTGACATATCCTTCCCTTGTTCTTGAAAGATATTTTGATGGGTATTTATTTGGAGGTTGGCTTCGATAAAGTTAATTTGTATGCTTGGACCCACAAAATGGAGTGTGCCCTAGTGGTCCAGCCCGTGTCACAAATCTAAACCTAAGTCACTTTGCACTAACTTGAAATACCTGTCAAGGAAACCTAACACACACCAATCACAATCCTCCAAACTCAGCCTTAGCTAGCTCATCTTACCCGAGAAAAGAGGACTTGCTAGCCTAATAAAAATCTCTGACATCTAAGCCAAGCATGGTATTTCCATGTTGCTTCTTCTAATCCTCTATGAGCTCTATAAAACTTGCTTTGGCCCAAAATCCCTCAGGAAGAGCACCCTGCTGCTTGTGAGACAACCTACTGCTCCAATCCATAGATCTTTCCTTTGAAAATAGGAAATCAAATTTGTTACTAAACTATTTTAGTTTTTACATTTGACAGCATTTACTAGTGTGGTTGTTCTGATTATTTTGTAATTAAAATCTATCATCCAATTGACTTCTTGCTTACATTTCTTCTACTGAGGAATAAGCTATTAATCTATTTGCTCCGCTAAATAGAAATATACTACACTCCCCACTCTATTTCTGCTGTTGCCTTCCTCCTTTCAAAGTATTCGGTTGGTTTTTGTAGTTTCACTATATTTTGGTGTGAATATCTTCGCTTACTTTTTAAAACCTTACTTTGGATTTTTAAGTTGCAGACATGATACCCAATTACTTCATAATACTTCTTTCATTTTTTTATTTAAAAAAATTTTGGGGATGCCTGGGTAGCTCAGTTCATTGAGCATTGGACTCTTGATTTCAGCCCAAGTCATGATCCCAGGGTTGTGGGATCAAGCCCTGTGTCAGGCTCTGTGCTGACAGCATGGAGTCTACTTGGGGTTCGTTCTTTCTCTCCCCACCACTCCCTCTCTCAAAATACATAAACGTTAACAAATTTAATGTTTTAAGTTATAGTATACTTAACACACAGTGTTATATTAGTTTCAGGTGGACAGTATAATGATTCAACAATTCTACATCTCATCATGATAAATATACTCTTAACCCCCCTTCACCAATTTCACCCATCTCCCCACCACCATCCCTTCTGGCAACCACTACTTTGTTTTCTATATTTAATTTTTTGTTTGTTTATTTTTGAGAGAGAATGAGCAGGAGAGAGAGCGAGAGCCCATGAGCAAACAGGGGAGGGGCAGAGAGACAGAAGATCCAAAATAGGCTCCAGGCTCTGATCTGTCAGCACAGAGCCCAACACAGGGCATGAGCCATGAGATCGTGACCTGAGCTGAAGTTGGACACTTAACCAACTGAGCCACTCAGGCGTCCCTGTTCTATTTAGGAGTGTTTTTTGATTTGTCTTTTTACCTTGTTCATTTATTTTGTTTCTTAAGTTCCATCCGTGAATGAAATCATGTTATTTCACATTCTCTGACTTATTTCACTTAGCATTATACCCTCTAGATCCATCCATGTTATTAAAAATGGCAAGATTTCATTCTCTTTTATGGCTGAGGGAGAATCCATTGTGTGTATACATACCATCTCTTTATCCATTCATTGATTGATGGACACTTGGGTTGCTTCCATAATTTGGCTATCTGGTCCTGGAATTTGGTTTGCTGGCAGTTTGATTACTGATTCAATTTCACTGGTAATTGGTCTGTTCAAATTTTCTATTTCTTCCTTTTTTTTAAATGATTGTTTGTGATAGAGAGCATGTAGGTGAGTGGGGGAGGGGCAGAGAGCGAGTAAGACAGAGGATCTGAAGCAGGCTCTGTGCTGACAGCCCAATGTGGGGCTCAGTCTCACAAACTGAAATCATGACCTGAGCCAAAGTTGGACACTTAACTGACTGAGGCACCCAGGTGCCCCTCTATATCTTTCTGATTCAGTTTTGGGAGGTTATAGTTTCTAAGAATTTGTCCATTTCTTCTAGATTGCCCAACTTGTTGGCATATAGTTTTTCATAATATTCTTTTATAATCCTTTGTATTTCTGTGATGTCATTGTTATTTCTCCACTTTCATTTGTAATTTTGTGTATTTGAGTCCTCTCTTTTTGATGAGTGTGGTTAAGGGTTTATCAATTTTGTTGACCTTTTCAAAGAACCAGCTCCTGGTTTCATTGCTCTGTTCTAGATATATGCACCTCTATGTTTAATGAAGCATTATTTACAATAGCCAAATTATGGAAGCAATCCATGTGTCCACTGATAGATGAATGGATAAAGAAATGGCATACACACAATTACGTGCATGCACGTGCATGCACACACACACACACTGGAATATTACTGAGCCATAAAAAATGAAATATTGCCATTTGCAGCAAGATGGTGGAGCCCGAGAGTATAGTGTCAAGTGAAGCCAATCAGAGAAAGACAAATACCATATGATTTCATTCACATGTGGAATCTAAGAAACAAAACACATCAACAAGGAAAACAAATAGATAAACCAAAAAAACAGACTCTATAGAGAACCAAGTGGTGGTTACATGTGGAATGGTGGGTGAAGGGATGGCCTAAATAGTTGAAGGGCATTAAGAGTCCATTTATTATGATGAGCACTGAGGGATGTATGAAATTGTTGAGTCACTATTGTACATCTGAAACTAATACTGCACTTTAATTATACCAGAATTACAAATAAACAAATGAGTAAATGAATAAAAACACCGAAGTGTAAGAGCAATAACTTCAAATGCTAGGTAGAGGTGGATTACAATTTTATGATTTACAAATTCTATCAAAGTTAGGTTGTTATCAATTTAAAATGGGTGCTGTAAGTGTAAGATACTTTATGTAAGCATAATGGTATCTATAATGAAAAATCCTGTAGTAATACACAAACATGACAAAGAAGTCAAAGCATTCTGATATGAGAAGATACCAGAACAAAAAAAATACAGGAGGACAAAAAAACAAGTAACAGCAAATCTACAAACAGAACAATTAGCAAAATGTTAACAGTAAGTCCTTACCTATCAATTATTACATTAAATGTAAATGGATTAAAGTTTTCAATTAAAAGACAAAATTTCTCCATAAATAAAAAAAAAATCCAACAATATGCCACCTACAGACTCACTTTTTTAAATTATTTATAGTTTATTTGTCAAGTTGGTTTCCATATAATGAATGAGTCCAGAAGTTTTCCTTCTATTTTCTATTTGTTGGAATAACTTGAGAAGAATGGGTATTAACTCTGCTTTAAATGTCTGGTAGAATTCCCCTGGGAAGCCATCTGGCCCTGGGCTCCTATTTGTTGGGAGATTTTTGATTACTGATTTGATTTCTTCACTGGTTATGCATCTGTTCAGATTTTCTGTCTCTTCCCGTTTGAATTTTGGTAGTGCATGTGTGTTTAGGAATTTGTCCATTTCTTCTAGGTTGTCCAGTTTGTTTGCATATAATTTTTCATAGTAACCTCTGATGATTGCTTGTATTTCTGAGGGGTTGGTTGTAATAGATCTGTTTTCATTCATGATTTTGTCTATTTGGGCGTTCTCTTTTTTTTTTTATGAGG
>CM053569.1:61101388-61127988 GCA_028646485.1 Cryptoprocta ferox | reverse complement strand
AGCATTGTGATCTGAATGTGTGCATGGTATGATCTCAATTCGTTTCTATTTATGGAGGGCTGCTTTATGCCCCAGTATGTGATCTATCTTGGAGAATGTGCCATGCACACTCGAGAAGAAGGTGAATTTCCTAGCTTCAGGATGTAGAGTTCTAAATATATCTATCAATTCCATCTGTTCCAATGTGTCGTTCAGGTCCATTGTTTCTTTAGTGATTTTCTGTCTGGTTGATCTATCCATTGCTCTAAGTGGAGTATTAAAATCCCCTG
Source organism: Cryptoprocta ferox (assembly GCA_028646485.1). NCBI lineage: Eukaryota > Metazoa > Chordata > Mammalia > Carnivora > Eupleridae > Cryptoprocta > Cryptoprocta ferox. The sequence continues at coordinate 61,127,719 of CM053569.1, read as the reverse complement.
CAATTAGCACATTCTTAACAATAAGATTGTTTCTGTTTGTGATTAACTGTTTTATGTATTTGGGTGCTCCCGAATTTGGCACATAGATGTTCATAATTGTTAGCTCTTCCTGATGGAGAGACCCTGTAATTATTATATAATGTCCTTCTTCATCTTTTGTTACTGCCTTTTCTTTAAAGTCCAGTTTGTCTGATATAAATATGGCTACTCCGGCTTTCTTTCGACTTCCAGTTGCATGATAGATATTTCTCCATCCCCTTATTTTCAATCTGAAGGTGTCTTCAGGTCTAAAATGAGTCTTACAGAGACTCACTTTAACCTGAAAAACAAACATAGCCTGAGACTGAGACTAAGACTAACCAGATTGGGGGAGGGGGCGGCAGAGGTAGCTATACTCACATCAGACTTTAAAAATGTTTAAAAGGGGGTGCCTGGGTGGCTCACTAGGTTAAGCATCTAACTTTGGCTCAGTTCATGGTTTCAAGGTTCATGAGTTTGAGCCCTGCACAGGGGCTCTGATCTGTCTCCCTCTCTCTACCCCCTCTCCTGCATTCACTCTCTCTCAAAAAAATAAACAAACATTAAAAAAATGTTAAAGGAGTCAAAGAAGGTCATTATATAATGATGAAGTGTCAATACATCAAGAAGATATAACAACTGTAAACATTTATGTGCCCAATATCAGAGCACTTAAATAAAGCAAACACTAACAGAGCGAAAAGGATAAATAAGCATAATGCAGTAATAGTTAATACCCCACTCTCAACAATGGATAGATCATCCAGATATAAAATCGATACAGAAACCATGGATTTGAATACTTCATATTTCAAATGGATCTATAGACATATACAAAACATTCTATAACAGAATACACATTCTTCTCAGCTCACATGGATTGTTTCTTATGATAGATATTTTAGTCTATAAAACAGGTCTTACCAAACTCATGAAATTTTAATCATACCAAGGATCTTCTCTGACCATAATGGTATGAAACTAGAAATCAGTAACAAGATGAAAACTGGAAAATTTATAAACACATGGAAATTAAATAACACTCTCCTGAACAACCAGTGGATCAAAAAAGAAATAGGAAATAAAGTTTAGACAAATGAAAATGGAAACACAACACATGAGAATTTGTTGGATGTAGGAAGTTTTTTCTGAGGAAAGTTCATAGTAATAAATGCCTACATTAAGAAACATTTCAAGAAACAAGAAAAAAAGTTAGCCCAAAATTAGAAGGAAATTAATAAAAATTGGTTGATTCTTTAAAAAGATAAACAAAATCGACAAATGCTTAGCAAAAACACCAATATTTCTCCATCCCCTTACTACATCTGTTCCAATGGAGAAAAAACCCAATCAGCAAAATAATGAAAAAGGAAACATTGCAACTTACATCACAGAAATTCAAAGGATCATGAGGCTACTATGTATGAGTAACTGTAGAGCAACAAACTGGGCAACATAGAAAAAATGGGAAAAATCCTAAAAACATACAAAGACTGAATCAGGACCAAATAGAAAATCTGAAAAGGCCATTACTAATAAGAAGATTGAATTATTAATCAAAAATCTGACAAAAAATAAAAACCCAGGACTTATGGCTTCACTGGTGAATTTACTAAACATTTAAAGAAGAATTAACAGCAGTTCATCTCAAAATCTACCAAAAATAGTGAAAGAGGAAGTAACGTTTCCAAACTCATTTTATAGGGCCATTGTCCTGATACCAAAACCAGAAAATGGTACTATTAGAAAATTCCAGGCCAATATTCCTGAGAATTTGATGCAAAAATTCTCAATAAAATACTAGCACACTGAGATCGGCATCCCATTAAAAATATCATGCACCACAATCAAGGCATTTATCCCCAGGACATAAGAATGTTTCAACATATACAAATCAATGTGATGCATCACATTAATAGAAAAGAATCATATGATCATCTCAATAGATGCAGAAAAAGCATTTGACAGAATTCAGCATTTATTCATGATCAAAACCCTAAAATTAGGCATAGAAGAAACCTGTCTCAACATAATAAAGGCCATAGATGACAAGCTCACAGTTAACATTATATTTAATGGAGAAATAATGAAAACACTTCAGGAACAAGACTGGATGTCCTTTCTCACTACTCTTATTCAATAGAATATTGCTAATCCTAGCTACAGCAATCAGGCAAGAAAAATAAAAGGTATCAATTGGAAAGGAAGAAGTCAAATCGTCTCTATTTGCAGACAAATGATTTCACATAGAAATTCTGACTCAACAACAACAAAATGTTAGATCTCATCAATCCAGTAAAGTTGCAGGATACAAAATTAACACGCAAAAATCAGTAGCATTTCTGGATACTAATACTTTTTTTCTGAAAATGAAATAAAGAAATCAAGCTTATTTATAATATTGAAAAACCAAAATACTTAGAAATATATTAAAGAAATCAAAGAAGACCAAAACAGGTACCACATCTTAATGGATTACTTATATTGTTAAAATGTCAGTACTACCAAAGCCATCTATAGATTCAATGCAATTTCTATCCAATAGCATTTTTTACAGAAGTAGAAAAAACACTCCTAAAATTTATATGGAACAACTCTGAAGAGCCAAAGAAATCTTGAGAAAGAACAAAGCAGGAGGCAATACTCTTCCTTATTTCAAGGTATACTGTAAAGGTGTAGTCATTACAACAGCATGGTACTGTCATAAAAACAGACAAATAGACAAATGAAACAGAACTGAGGGCCCAAAAATAAAGCCATGCATATACAATCAACCAATATTTAACAAGGTGGCCAGGAATATTCAATGGGGAATAGATGGTCTTTTCAATAAATGGTGCTGGGATAGTTGAATATTCACATGTGAAAGAATGAAACTGGACCAGTAACTTATACCACTCACAAACATTACTCCAAAATGGATTAAGGACTTAAATTAAGGACAGAAATCATGAAACTCCTAGAAGAAAACATAGAAACACAATTCCTTGACAGGATCTTGGTACGTACATTTTGGATATGACATGTAAAGCATAGCAACAATAAAACAAATCAAGTGAGAGTAAAAAGTTTCTGCACAGCAGACACAAAACCATCAATGAATTGAAAAGAAAACTTATTAAATGGGAAAAAATATTGCCAACCAGATATCTGATAAGGAGTTTGTATCTAAAATATACGAAGAACTTGTGCAACTCAGTAGCACAAAAACAACCTAATTAAAAATGGACAAAGGCCGTGAATAGACATTTCTCCAAAGAAGATATATAAAAGGCCAATAGGTATATGAAAAGATGCTCAACATCTGTAGCCATTAGGGAAACACAAATTAAAACTAAAATGAGCTATCACCTTGTGCCTATTAGAATGGCTACCATCAAAAAGACAAAGGATACCAAATGCTGCAATGGATATGGAATAAGGAGAACACTTGTGCACTGTTGGTTGGATTGTAAATTGGTACAGCAATTATGGCAAATGGTATGGAATATACTTAACAAATTAAAAATAGAACTATCATATGATACAGCAATTCCGCTCTGGGAATATACCTGCAGGGAACCAAAACACTAACGCCCCAAAATACCTGCATCCACATGTTCACAGTTGCATTATTTACAGTAGCCAAGACATAGAAATAACTTAAGGATTTATTGATGTATCAATAAAGGAATTGTGATGTATTTACACAATAGAATATCATTCAGTCATAAAAACTAGGAAATTCTATCATTTCCAATAACACGGATGGACCTCCAACACATTGTGCTAAGTAAAATAAATCAGACAAAGACAAGTACTGTAATGTGTCATTAAATGTGGAAACAAAACCAGACTCAGAAAAAGAGATCAGAGGTGGGGACATGGAGAGGAAATTGTGGAGGTATGCAGTCAAAAGACACAAACTTCTAGTTATAAGTACTAAGGATGTTAAAAAAGTTTTTAAGACACTAAATCTTATGAGTTCTCATCAAAAGGAAAAAATTAATTGTATTTATATGAAAAGATGGATGTTAGCAGAAATGAAATAGAAAATATTACAACTGATATCACAGAAATATACCACAGAATCATAGAAGACTACTATGAATAGTTATGCACCAAAAAATTGGACAGCCTAGAAGAAATGGATGACTTCCTAGAAACATATAACCTACCAAAATTGAATCGTGAATAAAAAGAAAATCTGAACAGAACAATTACTAGTGAAGGAGGTAGCACCAGTAATCAAAAACCTCCAAGAAACAAAGTCCAGGACCAGATGGCTTCACTAGTGACTTCTACCAAATATTTAAAGATCAGCTAATGCCTATTCTTCTCAAACTATTCAGAAAAATAGAGGAGTATGGAACACTTAAAAATTCACTCTTTGAAGCCAGCATTACCTTGACACCAAAACCAATCACTAAACAAAAAGAAAATTACAGGACATGATGACACCGATGCAAAACTCCTCAACAAAATATTAGCAATTTAATACTTTAAAAGGATCATATAACTTATTTAGTTATTAAAAATAATTTTTGTTTTCACAAAAATTTATTTTTCTTTCAGTTATATGCTAATAGAGGTTTCAGGCTGCTCTTTACAAGCTCTTTACTATATTTAACACATTACATGTATGGATAATTTATGTTATCAATAAAGAAAAAGCAAAAGTAGAAAAGATCGTACTCTTTTGTAAATCTTTTAAAGTACTAGAACCCTTATAAAGTATTATATACCATTTTTTTAAAAAAATAATGTTTTGCAGTTTATGGATCTGGTCAAAATCTTGAAAATTTTTATCTGAATTATTATACTTCTCCTTATTAACTGTGTGATATTTTAACATCAGTATATTTTAAGTCACATAGCTTTCACTAAGAATTTTAAAATGTAATTTCTCGTATCACATACACAAACTATATATATATATATATAATATATATATATATATATAATTGTATATAAAAATACTAAGAGTAATTGGGAAGTGCCACAATGTCCAAATAGACATAGCAAAGAGCTAGTAGCATGTAGCCAAAAGTACTACATTAGTGCATTAACGATGTTCTTCTATAAACTTGGTGCTTTTACCACGTTTCTGTAAACCCAATGCTTTAACATCTGCTCTGCATGCATATGCTGGATACACCTTATTCTGGACAACATGATAATATGCCTGAGTCACCTTGCCTTGATCTTCCTGCCTCCTTTGTTGCTGCACCTCCTTGGGAAAAGTCCTGCTCCTGCGTGTGTTGTTTTCTGATACAAAACAAACAATCCAGAGGCTATCCGCCCCAACCATCTCCCTTATTGGACTCTCACAGTCTAGACCACTTTACACTTGTCCTAATTACCCCAGAATCAGGTATCAGGCAACCAGGAACAGACTTTATGCCCCAGAGTCTGCTGAAATTATCCAAACAAGCCAATACTACACTGGTTTACACTTCCTTACCTTCTGCAGAAACAGAACAAAGGCATTTGTCATTGTACCTCCCAAATCTCTGCCATGCTGACCCAAGAGATTCATTGTGTATTCCCACCACCCTGTAGCAAAATGTGTACCATCTTGGGATCTATGCATATAATAAACTATGTTTTCAGTCATATTTGTCTCTGGTTTTAATAAGTTGATTTTAATAAAATCTATATAAATATGAGCCAATGCTGACTTGCTCCTAAATAAAACCATCCTCCCAAAATCAAACCATTCCAATTGAAGTGGGAAATGTTTTGATGTTTACTTTAGTAATAGAACCTAGTGATAGATACCATCCCCATGTTGAATGACTTTCAATCTTGAAAGCACCATGATGATATTCCGGAGGTTCTCACAACTGATAAATGTTGGACTAGAGAGAAGTGGCCTTGCAAAATTCTGCTGGGAATTACAAGTTATAATCGTATTATTATATAAAATATTACATCAAGACCAAAGTATTAACTAGAGGCTTAACAGACTGATTTCAGAGAGGTGGTAGAAACTATGTTCCTTAATCCCATTTTTATCACAATAGTTATCAAACCCTGGCTAACTAAAATGAATTTATTTCTAAGGACACTTTTCTTAAGAGCATCAAAGAACCATTTCTCTTAGTTGCCGATGCAACTAATATCAAAGAGAGTTTGGTATTGTAAGAGTATAAGGGAGAGGAAGTATTTATGCCATATAAACATCTAGTAGTATGAACTTAGACGTTTTTAATCTTTCCAGTTTAATATAACCAAAAAGAATGTTTCCTAAAAGAACCTCGTAAGAAAAAAGAATTTTAAGAGAAGGCCATAAATAAATACTAACCTTCTGCTGATATTATGGTATTAATCAAGTATTTCTACATAACTGAACATCTAATACTTTACAACTTTGCCAAACACCACTTTTTATGGAGAACAGTGAGGCTCCTAGGCATGTGTACACACGTATGTAATACAATCTTGAGAATTTTCTGTAATTTCTCTAAATGGAAAGAACTATTAAAAGACATCTGACATAATTTATAGTTAAGTACAAGTCTTCATTTGGAATATCAGATGTCTCAGTCACACTTCTGCAAATGCTATATAAATAATGTGTAGTAGACTGGCTATGCTGGCATATGTAACATACATTTAAACATCACATAAAAACGAATTTCTCACTTAGAATTTCTCTGTAGTTCGACTGGTAATATTACAAACATCAACCCATACATATTTTTGAAATTCTTACTCCCATTATGGATATATACCTTGTTTACTATTTTTTTTTGTTAAATTTTAATTCCAGTATAATTATTTAACCAACAGTATTACATTAGTGTCAGGTATGTAATATGGTGATTTAACAATTCCATACATCACCCAGTGGTCCTCACAAGTGCACTCCTTAATCACCGTCACCTATAAGCACCTCCCCTGTGGTACCATCAGTTTCTTCTCTATAGTTAAAAGTCTGTTTCTCTTAGCATTATACACTTTAGTTTTATCCATGTTGTGGCAAATGACTATTAATGCTAAGCAAAATAAAACAGAGAAAGAGAAATAGATGATTTCACTCCTATGTGAAATTTAAAAAACACAACAGATAAATGTAAGGGAAGGAAAAATAAGCTAAAAACAGAGGGAGGCAAATGATAAGAGATTCTTGAATACAGAGAGTGAACTAGGGGTTGCTGGGCTGGGCTAGGTGGGTGATGGGAATTGAGGAGGGAACTTGTTGGGATGAGCACTGGGTGTTGTAAGTGATGAATCACTGGGTTCTACTCCTGAAACCAATACTCCACTGTATGTTAACTGACTTGAATTTAAACAATTTTTTTAAAAGTCTGTTTCTTGGCTGGTCTCTTTTTCCTTTGCTGGCTTGCTTCTTAAATTCCAAATAAGAGTGAAATCATATGGTATTTGTCTTTCTCTAACTTATTTTGCTTAGCATATGGTCCGTAGCTCCATCCATATCATTGCAAATGGCAAGTTATCAGTGAGTTTAGGTTAGTAATTGGTTTATATATTTGGGTGCTTTCAAGTTGGGTGAATATTTACAGTAGTTAGGTGTCCTGGATAGATAGACCCCTTAATTATGATATAATACCTTTCATCTTTTGTTACAGTCTTGGCTTTAAAATCTAGTTTGTCTAATATAAGTATGGATACTCTGGCTTTCTTTTGACATCCATTAGCATACTATATGGTTCTCCATCAATCTGCCTGTGTCTTTAGGTCTAAAATGAGTCTTGGGGCACCTGGGTGGCTCAGTTGGTTAAGCATTCAACTCTTGGTTTCAGTTCAGGTCATGATCTCATGTGGGTTCAAACTCCTCATTGGGCTCTGTACTGAGAGCGTCAAGTTTAAAAAAAATAAATTTCTTGTAGACAGCATACAGATGGATCATTTTTTAATATCCATTCTGATACCTGATGTCTTTTGATCGAAGCATTTAATCAATTTACATTCAGAGTGATTACTGAAAGATATGAATTTAGTGCCATTGTGTCACCTGGAGAGTTGGTGTTTCTGGTGATGTTCTCTGGTTCCTTGTAGTCTTTGTTGCTTTGGTCGTTTATTCCTCCACTCCGAGCTCCCCGTAAAATTTCTTGCAGGGCTGGTTTGGTGGTCACCAACTCCTTTAGTTTTTGTTTGTCTGGGAAACTCTGTCTCCTATTGTGAATGACAGTCTTGCTGGACAAAGAATTCTTCGCTGCATATTTTTCCCATTCACCAGATTTAATATTTCCTGCCACTCCTCTCTGGCCGGCCTGCCTGCCAAGTTTCAGTGGACAGGTCTGCTGCTACGTTTATGAATCCACCCTTGTAGCTTAAGGACCTTTTGTCCCTAGCTGCTTTCAGAATTCTCTCATCTTTGTATTTTACAAGTTTCACTGTGGTGTGTCATGGTGTTGAGTTGATTTTGAGAATTCTCTGCACCTGTTGACCTTGAATGCCCGTTTCCTTCTCCAGATTAGGTAAATTCTCAGCTATAATTTGTTCAAATAAACCTACCTCTTTTTTGTTGGTTGTCTTCTTCTGGGATTCCTATGCTATGGATATTGCTTCATTTTATGTTAACACTGAGTTCTCTAAATCTCCTGTTGTGATCTAATAGTTTCCTTTCCCTCTGTTTTTATGTTCCATTATTTTATCTTTTATATTCACTATTCTCTCTTCTGCTTCTTCAATCCTCATTGCGACTGTATCCAGTTTTGCATCTCACTTATAGCATTTTTTTTTTATTTTAGCCTGACTAGTTTTTAGGTCTGATCTCACAGCAAGGGTTTCTCTGGTGTCTATGATTTTTTTCAAGCCCAGCTAGGAGTCTTATGACTGTTGTTCTAAATTCTTATTCAGATATATTGCTTATATATGTTTTGAGCAAGTCCCTGGCTGTGATTTCCTCCTGACCTTCCTTTTGGGGAGGGTTGTACACTGTCCAGGGCTTGGTGCTTCAGGAAGTATTTCTTGTGTATGCAGTGTGCACTCTGCTGTTGAATTTTGGCTGCTCTTTCCCACTCGTTGGGCCTCTGCAGAGCTCCTCTTTGCTTGCAATGAGGAAATACTTCGACCTTTAACTAGGTGTGCTTTGTTGGTTGAAATAAGCCTGGAAAAAAGGGGAGGGGGAGAGGAAGCCTGATCTCCAAAACAGAAAAGGGGAACAAAAAACCCCCCAGAGAATCAAAACCTACAATATTGGTTCTAAAGAAAAAGGGGGGAAAATAAAAATAACCTGATCAAAAAACAAAAAGCAAGGGAAAAAAACTGAGTCTGATTCCAAAAGAAAAAAAGAACCAAGGTGTTGTTTTGAAGCACTTAATTTTCAGTGCACTTGGTGGTGCATGGTGGCTGTGCTGGTCTTCTGGAGGAGAGGCCTCCTGCACTGGCTCAGAGTTGGTCTTGCCCCAGTAAATAAGCAGTTGCCAGGCATAGAGGGGGGTGGGCAGGGTTTGGTGTAAGTGGGGCCTGCCTCCACCGTGGGCTGCTATATTGCTCTTGTTCTCCCAAGTCCCACTGTGTTGGTGTTGGGGGGAAATGGCACCACCCAATCTCTCGTCACTGGAGAGGAGATCTCTCCTCACCCCTGACGTTCAGGCAGCCCTCACAGAATAGCAAGGGCAGCCAACTCTCGCTGTGTCAACTCTCCTGTGTTTTTTCTTGGACACCCAGCTGAGATTGAACACCCAAAGTTTGAAAATACCTGGCACTGTGTGGATTTGTTCTCCTCCTCTGGAGTAGAGCCTCTCCACACTATGTCTGAAACTCTTTGTCCCTCAAAAACAGCCCAATGCCTGCACAGTGCATAGAATCTATGGTGTAGCACCACTAAAAGCAGCAAAGGTTATATTCCCTCTGGGTGCACCTCTATCCCCCGCTGATGAAAGGCCTTTGGCTGGTACCTACAGGGTGTTGTCTTTGGGGAGGTAATATACTCTCTTCCAAAAGTACTTCAGGAAGGAGAATTTCTCTCCTATTGCACCTCTGAGATCCCTACCCCAGCCTATGCACTCCAGAACCAGCACCCTCCACCCCAGGAGCATGTGCCATAGCTCCACTCTGGGGAAAGTCGTGCACTTTCAAAACCTCAGTTTGAGCTCCAAGCACTGTTTGGGGGTGGGGGGTGGGGAGAGAAAGAGAAACCCAAACTAACACTCAGTACTTCTTGGTCCCTAGTCTGTGGTCCAGAAAGGTTTTCCTCTTGTGTGAACTCAATGCTACACTTTCTCAACTTTTCTTTCTCTCCCTTTTGTCTCTACATGGAAAGTACTCCCTCTCCTCCATGGCACCACTGTTTTTCTCTCCAATTCACTTCCATGCATCTTGCACCTGCCACACTATCTCCCTTCACCTGTGGAGATTCTTCTCCCACTACGCAGATCAATTTCCTGGGTGTTCCATCCAAGTGATCTGACCTCAATACAACTGTATTTGAGGAACAAGGGAAACCCAGTGTCCCCTACTTCTCTACCATCTTAACACCTCTCCCACATTTTATTTATCCATTCATCTAATGATTGGCTTCTTCCATAACTTAGCTATTGTAAACAATGCTTCAATAAACATAGGACTACATGTATCCATTTGTGTGTTTTGTATTTTTTTGGAAATAAACCCAGTAATAGTGTGATTACTGAATTGTAGGATAGTTCTATTGTTAGCTTTTTAAGGAAACTCCATACCATTTTCCAGTGGCTGCACCAGTTTACATTCCCAACAGTGCATGAGAGTTCTGTTTTCTCCATATCCTTCCCAATACTTATTGTTTCTTGTGTTTTTAATTTTAGCCAGTCTGATAGTTGTGAGGTGCTATCTTACCGTGGTTTTGATTTGCACTTGCCTGATGGTGAACATCTTTTCATGTGTCTGTTGGCCATCTGGGATGTCTTCTTTGGAGAAATGCCTGTTCATGTCATCTGCCCATTTTTTAATTGGATGATTTTTCAGTTACTTAAGTTCTTTATACATGTTGGATGTTAACCGTTTATCAACCCACTTGCAAATATTTTCTCTCATTCCATAGGTTGCCTTTTAGCTTTGTTGATTGTTTGCTGTGCAGACTTTTTACTTTGATGTAATCCAAATAGTTTTTGATTTTATTTCCCTTGCCTCAGGAAACATATGTAGAAAAATGTACTTTGTTGATAATTGATCATTTAATTACGGATTTCTAGGCTCTCTATTCTGTTCCGTTGCTCTATATGTCTGCTTTTGTGCCAGTACCACACTGTTTTGAGAACTGCAGCTTTGTAATGTAACTTGAAATCTGAGATTGTGATACCTCTAGCGCTGCCTTTCTTTTTCAAGATTGCTTTGGTTATTTGGGGTCTTTTGTGGTTCCATATAAATTTTTGGATTTCTCTAGTTCTATGAAAAATGCTGTTGGTATTTTGATAGGGATTGCTTTAAAAATGTAGATTGCTTTGGGTAGTATAGAAATTTAGAATAAAATTTGTTCTTCCAGTTCATGATCGTGGAATGCCTTTTCATCTTTTTGCACCATCTTCAGTTTCATTCATCAGTGTTTTATAGTTTTCAGAGTACAGCTCTTTCATGTCTTTGGTTAGGTTTATTCCTACATAACTTATTTTTGGTGTATCTGTAAATAGAATTGATTCCTTGATTTCTTTTTCTACTTCATTAATGTATAGAAATGCAACAGATTTCTGCACATGGATTTTTTAACCTGTTATTTTCCTGAATTCATCAATCCATTCTAGAGTTCTTTTGGTGGAGTTTTTAGGGTTTTCTATCTATAGCATCATGTCAGCTACAAATAGTCGAAGTTTTACTTCTTCCTTACCAATTTGGATACATTTTCTTTTTGTTGTCTGATTGCTGTGGCTAGGGCTTCCAGTACTGTGATGAACAGTGGTGAGAATGGACATCCTTGTCTTGTTCCTGAACTTAGGAGTTTTTCCATGTTGAGTATGATGTTAGCTGTGGGTTTTATATTTACGGCCTTTATTATGTTGAGGTATGCTCCCTCTAAATCTTTGTTCAGGGCTTTTATCAGGAATAGATGTTGTACTTTGTCAAGTCCTTTATGGATGTATAATTTAAATACCATATTTAAAATAGTATTCTACTTTTTGCTTTATACTCTTATTTTCCTGAAAGGGACCAAATTGCAATATAAGAAGCTCCAGTATGTTGTTCAGATTCTGTACTATATATTTGAAAGTTGCTAAGATAGATCTTGAAAGTTGTCATTAAATGAGAAAAAACTATATGTGTGGTGATGGATGTTAACTAGACTTATTGTGACCATTTACAGTATATACAATATTAAATCATGTATTCCTGAAATTAATGTTATAGGTCAATTATGCATCAATAACACAAGTTTATATCAACAAAAATTAGAAATCTCATTTGTTCTACGTTAAATAGTTTTTTGTATACTATGTTGGCAAGGATGTAGAGAAATAGGAATTCTCATACATTTCTGGTGGGAGTGGGAATTCATAAAGTTTCTATGGAGGGAAATTTGAAAAATGTCTATAAATCTGTGGGGAATAAGCTTAGGAGTTCCCTGAGCCTGCACTGATGGGTTAACAAGGCATAAAGAATTAGAAAGCCATAGATGTACACACCCAAGTTTGGGTAAACAAGATCAGGTTTAAAAAAAAAAAAAAAAAAAAAGTATAGGTAAGGCAGAGCAAAGGCCCCAGTATAGGAAAAAGGTGTATGAAGTAAACAAGATTAGGTATTCAGGGAGAAAAGCAAAGAGCTGCTTTCACAGGAAGGACGGACAAATTAGGTAAACAGGTAAGTGGGGCTATAGACCTGCAAGGCAAAGTTGCCCAGAGCAGAGCTAATTTGCAAAAGAAAGGTGCCTTGTTGACACTGACGTACGTGCTCTTTCTTGTCCCCTAGACCAGTTTAGGTAAACAGAGGTGGTGCCTCATGTCTGCAGTAAAAAAAACTTCTGCTGCACCAGGATTTTGTTTTGTATTAATCCAAACCTCTAACACCACATATCTTCAAAACCCGCTTTCCCTCACACCCAGGAGTTAATGTTCACAGTTTGTCTCTCTGTGCACGTCCATCACCATGCTTGTAAGCCTTCTGATCCTAATAAAAACGGAGCAAGGACCCTTAATTGGGACTCTTGTCTTCTCCCGGACCTTAGCAATCTCTTGCATTTTTAATCCTGTGTCCTGCTTTCTTGCTGGACAAGAAAAGACTCCAGACTCAGAGTCTATGACATTAATCAAAGTAAATATACTCTTTGACCCAGGAATTCCATTTCTGAGAACTTATACTATTTGTACATATATGAAATGACTTTCCAATCAAGTTCTTCATTCCAGCAATGTAATAGTGTGAGATTGGAAGCAATCCTAATATAATAAGACTGACTAAACAAATTCTGGTAGGTCCATGCAAGGGAATACTATGTAGCTATAAAAAAGCTTTTGTGTTTTATTACAGAATGATTGCCAAGATATTTTAAGTGATGAAAGTAGTTGAACAGTGTGGAAAATTATTTATGACAAAAGGAAGAGGGGTACCTGGGTGGCTCAGTCAGTTAAGCATCCAACACTTGATTTTGGCTCACTAAGGTCATGATCTCATGGTTCATGGGATCAAGCCCTGCCTCAGGCTCCCTGTTGACAGCATGGAGCCTTCTTGGGATTCTCTCTCATCTTCTCTCTTCCCTTCATATGCTTTCAAAGTGAACATTTCCAAAAAACTTTGAAAAGAAATGTATATCTATATTATGTGTTTCCTTCATTCTTCCGTGCCTGGATTTGTATCTAATATTTCTATTAGAATCTGGTAACACTGATGGCTTCTGTAGGGGAATGGTGACTAGAAGAGAGAAACAAGAAGGAGATTTTTACTATACATCCTTTAAACGCTTTGAATTCTGATCATCAGTGTTTTGTGTTAAGTATTCAAAAATAAATATATCCCACTTTTTAGATGTCCATTTGAGCCCTACAGAGGTCAACACAAAATGAATTACTCATTAGCAGAATAACCCTGATGCACTGAGACCCAACAGGCTAAATATTCATTTCCTTTAAAATAGAAACAAAAGCTACCTACTCAGAGGCTTTCTTACATTTTCCTCATCTCATCAAGTTCTATGTGAAGGCATGGGCGATTACAGTTTACCATCAAACTTTAGAAATGACACCAAAATTGGAACATAATTGCTTAACTCAGAAGTGGAACGGAATGAGGTCAGGATAGCACCTCGGTCAGGTGTTAGGAAATTATAGCTCATTTCAGCTTCAAGAGTAACTGTGACTCATTTCTTAGCAGAAAATGAGATAAAGCTCATCACAAACACCACTTGTCATTTCTTTACCTACTTGGGAGCTGTGAGAATTAAATAAACATTTTATAAAGAGTTTGGAATCCCTTGATAGGAAAGTATTACGTAAGAGTTTTATAATCCTATGCATTCTATATCTTCTTTAAAAAACAAAACAAAACAAAACAAAAGCCAACATTCTCATTACAAATGAGAAACTAAGATGACGCAAATCTAATCTTTGGGTGGCCATACTAGAAACAGACCAGTTCCAATTTTTGAGGTTTCATCTGGGTTCTGTGCATTATATCCTTTAAAAAAGGGGGGGAGGGGTTAAGGATTATTTTTGAGAGAGAAAGCAACCATGCTCTGTGTTGACAGAGCAGAGCTCAATCCCACAAACCATAAGCTCATGACCTGAGCCACAACCAAGAGTCAGATGCTTAACTGACTGAGCCACCCAGGCACCCCTGTGCCTTTTATCCTTATACAACATGCTTTTAGATCTAAGGATAACCTTTTTTCTATGAATTATCCTTCTAAACTGTATGAGGCTTGCATTTTTAAGTGTTTACAAATGAAGTATAGAGGGTCATTTTGAGCTTGTAATTACATGCATGTACTCAACCTCCCACGTTGAGATGGGTGCAGAATTTGTTCCAAGCTGTTTTAATTTTAGCAATTCTTCTTAAATTGTTTGAGGAGAAAATTTAGAAATTCATTTAACTTATTAAATTACAAACACATTTACTTATGAAAGAGCTCTATTTTATTATACTTCTTTCAAGTTTATGGTTTTCCAAAAGGAATGAAGGATATTAATAAAAGGAAGAAAGGATCTATACATTTTAAATGGTTATCAAGTAAAACTAAGTCCCTAAAGCATGTCCGTGGATTTTTATTAAATCTTAAACAATAGTAGATTCTTTGAAGACTAATGGGAACGTTCAGATCTGTAGTCAGTATTTACTAAGTTTCTGTTTAAAATTACCTGGGGTTGTGGTATACCTTCAGTTAAAGTAATCTGAGAAAGATTCTAGGCAAATCAGATTTTTCCTTCCACCCTCCTTTTGAGAATAACCAAGGTACATACTTGAATCACTATGTTAAATTATCACTAAAGCCACTCTTCTAACCTCAGATCAAACTGATCCTGAATTCTGTAATTGTTTGGTTTTGCTTTTCTTTTTCCTCCAAATTACCTCACAAGTCTATCTCTTTTTGTTTCTATACCATCCTGTCCCCTTGACTTAGTTATGGGGTACTGTTAATATTTTTCATCTTTTGGATTAAGAATGTACCATATATCTGTAAAAAAAATGTACCTTATGTATGAAGCATGAAAGACAATTTCTATGTGGAAGGGGTATGTGAGCAGCAGTTTGGTTGGAAAGGGTGAAAGGATGTTGAGAAAATGTCAATTTTTGATATCAAAATGTTGGGCAGTACAGAGTCAAGGCAGAGAGAGCTATAAGTTATTCAACATGGGTTACCTTTATCAAATTGGTTTGTGGTTCCCTAAAACTCATGAGTGAATGAGAACATGTGTTTGAATAAGAAAGCCAGAGTTTAAGAACAGACTGTGTAAGAGAATAACAAAGTTATTCAATGGCTCAAGAAGAATCAACAGATCTAGTTATGACAGTTGGTAAAAACTTCTGATGAGTGAACATCAGACTGGCCCTTTTGACAGGCAGATAAGGTATTCACAAAAATAGGGAATTAATAGCCCACGCTTACCTCCTTCAAAACTTTGCTCAAATAAAATTGTTTCAATGTCTTCCCTGATCGTTTTATTTAAAAATATACTTCATACTCCCCAACCTTCTTCCCAACTGTATTTTTCTGCTACAACTATGACCATTTGATAGGCTATATATATATATATATTTTTTTTTTGCCTATTTCCATTCATTAGAATAGGTTTCATGAGGACAGAGATTATTATTGATTTTGTGTATTGCTGTAGCCCTCAGCATCTAGAACAATGCCCAGCACTTAGTTACCTAATATACATTTTGGACTACATTCACACATTGTATAAACATGGCTTAGAGATGGAAACATATGGGACATTTTGGGGGAATAGTGGATAAGCAAGGTTTGCTATATAATTAAATATGTGTAGGTGATAAATTTGAAATAAATCTGTATAGTTTCTACCAAGTTCTCTTGCTGTTTCCCCTCCAGATGACCTAATGAATTTCTCTGAGCTACTTGGTCTGAAGGTCTAGTTTCTATTCACTGTAACCCTAAGGCACAAAGTATGATTCATACGATGCCCAACATACAGTATTGAATTAGATCTGTTGAGAGAATGAGCATGTTTATAAATTCTCAAGCTATGCTAGTTTTAAAATTTAAACTCCTGTGTTATTCAGTGGGTTCACAGAACTTATGGCTAGGAGTTCCAGAGATGGGTCAAACCTAGAGGTACCAGCTCTGTTAAAGTAATACCAGCTTTGTCAACAAATAGACCCAGAGTATGGACTGGCTCCATCTCCATAGTTTTCCCTCATTTCTAAGATAGTTGTTCCTTGCTGGTAGATGGATTTCTGTCATGTGGTAATGTAGGGACCACGCTAGAATAGAAAAGTAAAAAGTAACTGTTAATCTAAGTCACTTGGCAAACCTAAGAAAATCTTAACAGACTTTTTTTGGTCTTAAACAGTGAGAAGAACCAATATATGCTAATACTCTGGGTACTTGCAACAACTTTCCTTAGAGGATCAATAGGCACTTTGTCTTCCAAGTTCAGCTGATAGTTTACCAAATGTTACTAAATGTTTTACTTGCATAATACTGGTCTTTTCTTTCCAGATTGTTGTATCTATGTTCCTTCTACCTACTTCTCAACTGCTAAGCTAATGCCATATATAGATTTTTGTTAAGATAGTACTATAATGCACCATCTTCAGTATTAGTTGTGATGCTGACAGGTAGAATATGCCACCCCAAAATATGACTGTAGGAGTTTAGAACATGCCACCTTGAAGTATGCTGCTTTGGTATATTATTTTGAGCGGTAGGTACTATCAAATAGGAAATGTAGGGAGTGGCTTTTTCTTTACTCCCCTTATCTGCCTAAAAACCTCTCATCACAGGGGAGACTAGAAATTGATACCACCACCAGATAAACTGTCACAAACTATCATACCTCCCACCTATTCTTCTAAGTGCTCATTCATGGGAGATACCCAGGAAAAAGTGAGTAACTCTAAGGTAGTTTAGAATTCACACTTAAGTAACATCTTAATAGAGAAAGGGAAGAGTGAATATAGGCTTCGAGAGAATAAATAAAGTATACATTTGAATAAACTTGTTTTTCTTTCGTTAATTTTTTAAAAATTACATAGGGTCTCAGCTAAGAAATCAGAATGGTAGAGGGGAAAATTATTTTTTCTCCCCTGCAATGCTCAAATACAATAAAATGACTCAAATAGAAGCCAAGTTTGTTCCTTAGTCACATAACAAAGGTGATATTTGAGGGTGGACAGCTTTCTCTTTATGTGGTAATTCAGGGATCCAGAAATTTCCTGCATCATGGCTTCATCCTCTTGGACCATGTTATTACTGTCATTCAGGCAGAAAAGCAAAGAGGGTTTGTTGGGAAAACTATAAAGTCTTGGCACAGAAATGGCCACACCACTTTTGTGTATATTTCAATGGCTATGCCCAGTTGTATGAACATACTTAACTAAATGAAGGGGAGGTTGGAAATATAGTGCTCAGGAAGAAGAGAAAATGGACTTTTGTTTTCTAACCATCTGCCATTCAAAGGTCACTCCTGGAATCTCTGAAAGCCCAGAGTCCTTACATCCCAACAGGTGCACCAACTTATAGATGTACAACTTTACACTGTTTGTTCATGATAAGGTCACATTTCACTACCATCTTTAATGTTTCCTTTCCGTGTGATTAACAGTCTAAATATTTGCAAGCGTTGCTCTGCATTTGTCTTTAAGATAACTTTAATATTTGTGTTGCTGAGTTTTCTGTTTTATTGAAATTACCTAAAATTCTGATTATAACCCTCTCAAATAAGTGCTCCCTTCCTATCCATTGATGCCATTTTCTGGCTTTACAGAGATCATCTAGAGACACATATTCATAGGTTTGGTGAAGAAAAGATGCTAAATATTACTGGTCAGAGAATTAACTTTTATGGCTCATGTCTCAAATTCCTCATCTGGGATTAAATCCACTTGTGATTGTATGACACAGACCTTATTTGTGCAATTTGTTAAGGAATAAATTATTCTAGGCAATATCCTGAGTCCTGTGAAATATTTAGTATGTATCATTTATCTTGACCAACACTCCTGAAAGGAATCAGGCACCTTAAAATATTTTGTTATTCTAAAATCACTGCTGTGTTTTCTTTATAATCTGTAAAATGCTTTTCTCAGTTTTTAAAAAATATATGATAAAAAGGATTTGTGATAAGTAGTCAACGTTAGATTTGTTAAAATAGAAACATCACACTCATTGTCAATGTTTCTCCTCTAATCTCTTAGCATGTCCTCCTCCATTATTCATTTTTGTATTAGAAAAAATTTTAATGTTTGCTGTCGATTATTTAAACATAATAAGGTAAAGCATGCTTAGTTGGTTAAAACACATTAGTCAAGAGTAAATTTGTCCACCTCTCAAAGATCACAACACCTACAACTGGGTCCATTTTTTCCTCTGCTAGATTATGTCATGCCCCGTATCTTCCCTTTTCTCAAAGTTATGATACTGATTCTTAGATCATAGTCCATTTTCAGAATGTGACTGCAATGTGAGAGAATAGAAGAACACTCATGATCAGATAGCCTCAAAGCAAATGCAATTATCAGGAAAAGATCTAAGAAATGTATTTGTTGGGACCATGGGGATTTTAATCACTCTACATTTATACAGCTAGACAAACAAAATGGTAGAAAACAAATCAGGCAAAGTCTTTGTGGTTGTGTCTGATGAATATGTAAAAGCTGCCCTGAATTTTTTTTTTTTTTAGGACACAGAATTGCCATATAGGCATTCCTAATACATGTTTTTAGGTTAAAAGAAAGGAATTTGTTAATCAAGTATTATTAGAGACAGACATTTCTCATTATATGGAAAAAACAAATTGACTCCTAAGCAGAACACCTGAACTCTGATTTTTCAAGTTAAAATATTTCTGATAATTAGCATTATTGTATTTATTGAATTTAGTCAACACCCCCAAGGCAAAATCTTAAAGTTACATGAGGCTCTAATGCAAGATTGCATTTCTCAGACATGGTTCTCTCAAGAAATTCACTAGGCTCGTATAGAAATCCTACTTCCTCCATAAAACTTCCTTAGTAATTGGAGAGAAAATTTCTCCCTAAATTGCTACTCTTTGATCCCTTAAACCTATCATTCTATAATAAGTCTACCTATATTTCATTGTTTTGATCTTTTGCCTATTTATTCTGCCATACATATGCTCTTGATTAGAATCCAAGTTAAAGATGTTTTTTATAATTACAGGAAAGTACATGGATGAATTATTTCATTTGTTCATTCATTCAAGATTTGTTCAGTTCCTACAACTGCCAGGCACCAGGGAAATAGGAGTCAGAAATTGATCCTATCCAAACAAGAATGAAGAGTAGAAATATATATGTTCTAGTAATATGCTAGCACAAACATGGAAATGATCAACTCTCTGGATTTCCCTACTTTACAGATTGGAGACTGAGGCACAGAAAAATTGAATTAGGTAACTTGCTGACACTCATACAACTAGTACATGGAAGAGTCTGAATATGAACCCAGAAAGTGTATCTCCAGGGATCATACTCCTCTTAATCACCATGCTAGCTGCTTTCTATATCTGACCCATTTAAAACCTCACATAAATAGATAATAAGTCATTTGGATGGTGATAGTCAATTCCTGTAGGTCACTGATACTCATTTACATTATATCAGTCATGAGGGCAGAAGTTCTTTCTCTAAAAATGGTTGTGGTCCAGGTTCCATTCTTCTTACCAACAATGACCTCTAAAACCAAATAAGGCAGAAGTCACTTCACATTTATGCAGCTCGAAAAAGTATGGTAGAAAACAAGAAAGTTCTTTAATCAAGCAAAGTCTGTGTCTGATGAATATCCAAAGGCTGCTGTAAGTTCATGGTTCCAAGAAATGGCACCCAAGTATATAGAAAGAAAACTGGTCACCAAGCCCCTCTCTGCCCCCTGAAAAAGGAGGGGCAGAGAGGGGCTCAGTCCTCTATTCCCATATTCTTGATCACATGGTAATGTTCTTTCAAGTGGAAATGGTAGAAATTCACGTTCAACAATACACGAATCATTCCTTTAATCCTTACTATTTCTTCCGGGTGATATCGAGAGAATAAATACCAAGGGTGATCTGTAAGTAACAGGGAGGGAAAAAAAGGGAACCCAAGGGGTGGGTCAAGAAGGAGTACAAGTCTATGTCTCAGCTGGGCTACATTCCTGGGGTCCTGACTGTGCACATAAGCTTCTTTCAGCACCAGCTAGAGTCACTCTCTTCTCTTCCATCTTCACTATACACAATTCAGAGATCCATTAAGTCTCAGATCTGCAAGAAAGTCATTTTGGTGGGGATGAATTCAAGGAGCAGTGAATGCTTTAACCTAGTCTTTAAAGATGCTCACCAACTGGACTAAGAGAAGATGAGCATTCCAGACAAGAGGGATGGCTTGGGGGAAAAAAAAAGGTCCTTAGGAGACAAAATACAAGGAGTTTAGTGTAGCTAGGGTAATAAACACTGAGCCAAGTATAGTGATGGAAACTGAGAAGTGTTTGAGAGGCGATCTGGGTGTGGTTTTGAAGGGCCCCATGGGTCATGCCAAATAATTTGAGGTCTATATCCCAGGTCAGTGATTTCCTCTCTAGCTATGTATGGAATCACCTAGGGAGCTTTTAAAAATACTTATAACCAAGTTTCACCTGAACAACTAAGTCAATCTCTGGTGGTGGGGTCCAGTGTAATCTTCTTAGGTGATCTGATGTACGGTCTCAGTTTGGAATTATTGCTGCTGACAATGAGGGCATTTAAAAGGTTTTAAGTAAAGATGTGACATGGTCAGTTATTTCAGAAATATCACCTTGTCTACAGTATAGAGAACAAACAGAAATCACAGGTGACAGAAAGGCAATTTGGGAAACTGGTGTGATTCAGGCTGAGGAAACTGTGGCAATGAGAAAGCAGAGAATAAGTGAGGTAGCTGCCATCTTCTGCTCTGGATCTGGCAACAGACTAGAACACCTATGTGGGTGGAGGATGTGGTGGATTATAAAATGACCACAGGTTTTTCCCATATTTTCACAACTTGCAATCACCTCAAGAATTGGAGCCTGTTTTTCCACTGGTTCCAGGAGCTTTGTCAGTTTTCTGTCTCTTAGTCTTGGATCCCCTGAGTAAATACACTCAGGCTAGCCAGCTAGATGATGAGGGACACATGGTCCAATTGTCCTGTCATCCCAGCTCACAGCCTGCCAACCACTAGACACGAGTGAGGCAATTATAGGTGATGGCAGATGCATGAATGATCCCAGCTGAGATCACCTTGTATGGGAGATTGTGCTGGACCCGAATGCTTAAACTGTCCAGTTACAAGAACTTTAGGGATGGCAGTACCATCGAGAGCAACTCCTTCAAATGTTAAAAGCTAGTCTCAAACTAGGTTGTTTAAACATCAAAATTGGAAAATCTTACAAAGGAAACAGTCAACTTAAAATACTATGGTATTGGCTCAAGCTCATGTTGTCTACTTAAAAATCACTAATTTTAATAAAGCCATAGAAGATTTTTTACTTTTGAAAGTTTTATATATTCCTGTTTTTTCCACATATCGTATTGTTTCTCTTAATGTTTTTGTTATTGAGTTTACTAATTATCACTAGGCACACCGAGAAAACTATATGCCACATCTGAAATTTGTGTTCCTAAAATTTAATCCACAACTACATTTGGATATCTGCCTGGATTATGAGAAACTTTTTCTTTCAAAAAATCATGCCAGAGAAAGCAAAAGTGTTGGTTTATTATTTACAAAAACTCTAACAAAAAAATGGAAACGCTATTTCCTACTCCAAACAGATCACAGTTTTTGTTTCTTCTTCACTTTTATCTTTCAATATCATTTATAATGCTTCTGTGTGTGTTCCGGTAGCTCACCAAGTCACTGTCTAAGGACACTGTATTGGATTTTTATTGCTTAATTACCACAGATTTAGCATCTCTATTATTTCCACTGTTTAACCCAAAGTGGCTTTATTTTTTTGTTCAGGATGTCAAAGGATGTTGCAATCAAGGTGTCAGCTCAGGCTGTGGTCTCATCTGAGACTCAGGATCTTCTTACATTTTCCCTGGTGCTGGTAAAATTTGTTTGCTTGTGGTTATAGATTGAGGCCTGTCCCTGTTTTCCCCCTAGTCAACTGAGGACAGCTCTCAGCAACTCAAGTCTCCTGCAATTTGCTACATGGCAGTTCTTAGCATGATTGATTTCCTCCAGGCCAGCACGAGTGCATTTCTCTCATTTTCTCTTTGGGAACCAGCTAGAGGAAACATTATTTCTCCATGATTAAGTCAGGCCAACCTGGACAATCTCCCTGTTAAAAAGTGAAATTATTTGGGACTCTACTTACACATCTGCAAAATCCTTTTCTAGCAGTACCTAGATTAGTGTTTGATGGGATACCTGGGGAAGGTGTGTATATACCAGGGCCAAGAATCTTGAGGGCCATCTTAGAATTCTGCCTACCACACCCATGATTAAGAGATTCCATAATGGCACCTTCAGTTCCTAATGAAAACGGGAACAGAAGACTCCAATAGCATGAATTCTACCACTCATCATCTTCCTCACAAGTTTCCCCCCATCAATAAACTGCCCAGTTGGATGTTGGAGCTCTTCAAGGGGCAGGGACCACAACTATTCCAAGGGTCCTGCAGATCCATGTGTAGGACTTGGAAGAGCACCAAGGAGGATTACAGAAGAGTCAACTTCAGTACAATGCTGCCGAGGAGGAGTCACACCTGGGAAAGGCAGCTGTGAATTCTACATACAAGCAAAGGACAAGGGATGATGCAGTTTTTCCCCATGGAATTTTGCAATTTTTGGCATGCCACTTAGTGGCACCTAACAAAGCAATATTTTTAAGGCTACGTTTTAGTTTGAAGAAATGTCAAACTTTTGGATACAGAAATCTTTTTTTATCCAATAGTTCTCTGATGAGAGAGGTGGAAACAAGCATCATTAATTTTTCTTTTAACAGGATCTGTCAATTCTATATTGAAACTTTGTTAGCCTACATGAAGCCATCTCTGTTCCTTCCAGCACAAGGAATTTGTGAAGAAATGTAGGCAGAACATGGTGTTCCGACTCTAATTTTGCTCACCTGCAAACTGTCTCCCTTCCATCACAACTTTATTTAAATCATGGCTATGCTCTTAATTAACACTTTAATTGGTTGGTGCTTTCTCAATCCATTTCTCTGGAGGCATGGTTTTCTGTTTAACTTTCTTGTTTTAATTCTTCAGCAAAACCATAAAATTTAATTAGGAAAGTAACCAGCTTTGTAACAGCGGTTCTAGGTCTAATTAACTATGCTGTAACTGTACCTTCTCAGATTTCACTCAACATTGCACATACATTTTGCATTTGTTCATGTTTCAGATAAGACACTGTGAATTTATAGCATGTAACCCCCCAATCATTTTTCCAAAGATGATTGGTTATAGCCGATGAAGTCAGAAAAATTAAAGCATCGATATATGCTATTAAACCAAGAACCACTGAAAAGCCAGGATGTAGGGTTTTTACCACATATTATTTTTATGTTGCTTTTCTATTGCTACAGAGAAAATTACCACAAACTCACCAGCCATTTACCATCTCATAGTTCTATAGGTCCTAAGTCCAGACACAGTTGGCTGGATTTTCTTTTCAAAGTCTCACTAGGCTAAAAGCAAAGTACCAGCGGGGCTGTGATTTCATTTGGATCTTAGAGTCATCTTCCAAGCTCATATAGTTGTGGCAGAACTCAGTTCCTTGTAGTTGTAGGACTGACATCCCTATATCCTTGCTGCGTATCAGCTGGGAGTGGCTTTCATCTGGTAGGGTCACAGTAGCGTTTCTTCTCACATGGCTCCCGTGGACAGTTCACAACATGGCAGTTTGCTTCTTTGAGACAGCAGGAGCACTTCTTTGACTTCTTCCTCCAGGAACAGCTGAAGGAAACGCTCTGCTTTTAAATGGCTCATCTGCTTAGGTGAGGCCCACCTCAGGTTATCTCCCTTCTGTCACCTAAGGTGGTCTATCAGGGAAAGGACTATCCCATCATATTCACAGGCCCTGGCCACACTCAGAGGAGAGATTATGCAGGGTGTATACACCTGGGTGGGTAGAAATCTTGGCCCCATCTTGAAATTCTGCTTACCACACTGTGTTTCGGGGAAAGGAGGCAACGCATGAGGGATGCAAAGGAGCTGTTAACAACAGTGCCAATTCCATCCCATCAGCTCCACAGGGCATGAGATGACAGACAGTCATATTCTTTGTTCTCTGCAGGCTGCTTTCTCTGCCTGGCCAGAATTGCTGCTTTCAGTGGTGCAAGTGGATCACTCGATGAAATCATTTGAATTTAAATGACATCCAGTTAACATGATGCTTTTAGACAGAAATTTATTTAAGTGCAGTGCTTCAAATTCCAGCCCCATAAAACCATTTCTTTAATAAAAAGAAATGAAGAAATGCACAGAAAAAGAATTAACACAGCAGGCCTGAAACTGCTGTTCTCAGAAAGGCCTGCTTGCAAGTTTGGCCATTAGCTGGCATCTGGAAATTTAGTGTGGTAGGATACCTCCTGAAGTCTGAGTATAGTGGCTCACTACACATGTAGACTGCACAGACTATGTAGTTCATGCTCAACACCTGCTTTGCTTTGGAGAATCTGGAATTACCATATGTGCTTGGCAGAGAGGGGGCCCATGTGACTAGGCCCCAGTAAAAACTCTGGGCATTAAGTCTATAATGAGCTTCCTTGGTAGACAATATTCCACATATGTGCTCACAACTCCTTGTTGGGGGAATTAAGAACATCCTGTGTAATTCCACAAGGAGATGCTTCTTGGAAGCCTGTGCCTGGTTTTACCTGGATTTCAGGTCACATGCTTTTCTCTTTGTAGATTTTGCTTTGTATCTGCTATAATAAACCAGGGCCATGAGTAAAATTATCAGCTGAATTGTGTCTTGCAAATTTCTGAACCGGGGGCGGGGGGGGAGTGGTACTGGTGACTCTCTATGAAATGAGAGAATGAAAACATGACCCTGTGCATATAGAGTCTAGGCTCCACGGCCCAGCAAAGTTGGCCTATTCCTCTCTACTGAGAAAATGATCAGAGTAAACAGATTAGAGGCAGGAGGCAGGCTTCACATGGGTTCTAGAGGGTTGGCACTGTCTAGATGTGTGCCCCAACTCCACACTGTGACCCAGAGCAAGTTACTTAACCTCTGTCTTGCCCAATTTCTTCAGCCGTAAAATAGAAATAATAGTATCCACCTCACAGACTTGTTAGAAGGGGATAATTTACAGGAAGCATGTTGACTTGGGACTGACACATAGTGACTACGAGGGGCTGGATTCTCTGTGCTGTGGAGCCACTAAAGCATTGTCAGCATTCTGGTATTAACCCCTGTCCTTCCCTTCACTCTGCTCCTCTTTGCCTCACCAGCCCCCTTTACCTCCCTCCCTTTAGTTGTCCTCTAAAAGCTCCTTCACATCCACACCATGTCCCCCCACTCCCTACTTCCTTTCAAGGACTAAATGAAAATATACAGCACTTTTTTAAAGTGTGTACAGGAGTGTGTCCAGACAAGAGCACAATATAACGTATTCTCAGTGTTCATAGTCCTGCCTATGCTCAACACCTTTGTGATCCGTCTACTATGATTTACAAGAGCTTTTAAGTAACCCTCCCAGTCCCCACAGATGTAATTTTATTGCTTTTGATAATGACAAGGGATCATCACATATATAAGTATACAATTTCATTTTTATAACTTTGTAAGGCCTACCAAATATTTACAAAC
>CM053569.1:61086818-61101288 GCA_028646485.1 Cryptoprocta ferox | reverse complement strand
TAAATTGGATAGTGCACATGTAAAAGCTGGGAATGAGGAGAAGAAAAGACTAAACTCAAAGTTCCAAACTTCATCTGCAAGTTCATTCAATATTTGAAGGAAAGATGTCAAAGGGAAAAATCAAGTCAAAAAGAAAAGACCACAAGTTCAGTAATTACGTCTCCCGAGTCTAGCCACTGAGTCTAGCCCTCCTCTCTCATCTCCTTAACTTTTTCTCCAAGTAGGATTGTCCTGCAGCCATCCAGGACACTTGTTTTTCTATCCCGTATTGAGGATTAATGAGGTCTTCTTGGTAATCTGCTTTGTTATCCATTAAAATAAAGCTAAACCACTATATATTTTGTGGTCTTGCCTCTGTTCTTCATAGGCATAGAAAAGAGCCCATCACCACACTTCTCACTATAACTTTTTAGCTAAAGCTAACACTCAGTGATGCAATACGGATATAAGAAATTCTCTAACTCTAAAATCCACAAATTTCATCAAAGATTGAATAATCAGAGCCCTTCAACCTTTCTGATAAGAAATTCAACAGAATTTTCTTATCAGACCCAGTGAAACATACCAAAATTAATTACCTTGAATTTTTTAAAAAATTTTCCTCAACTCACTTCTGCTTTAAGTTTTAATTAGAATGAATTGTAGATGGTCAGCAGGAAAATTTTAAGAAGGAAAATAAAAGTGAAGTTCTAGAATATTATAAACTAAATTTACCTATTCATTAAAAAACAACAAAAATCATTTACTGAACTTGTAGGATATTCCTGACACTGACAATACAGCAATGAAAAAAATAGATAAAAGCTCTCTCACAAAGCTTACATTCTACTAAGGGAGATGGAAAATAAATGAACTCAAAGAAATAATGGGTCAGATAGATCATATTTTGAGTAACCTTAACTTATTCTTTAAAAGCTCTTTCAAGTTCTCCCTTAGCATTTTCTTCCCTTGGCTAATGAACTCCACTTATTCAAATCCTGTAGCAAAGCTCTGTAAACACATTATACACATTATAAGCGAGTGGACACTCTCTTACCTTAAGTTGGAGGTATATTTTCTTCAGTGTGTTTGCTTCTTCTTCTGTACTGGGAATAAGTCTGATCACCTTATCACTATAAGAAAGGGAAAAAATGGTGTGTTTTTTTTTTTTTTAAAGATTTAGCCATCTACATCTGCTCACATTTTAAAAAACTGCAGTTAAGAAGAAAACCAGCAGAACTGTGGACTAGACCGATACCAGCAATATCTGGATCAGTAGGTATTTTTTTCCAGTTATTATTGCTCTGATCACATAGGTCTTTTTTTCCATCTTAAAACTATTTGTTTTCGGGCACCTGAGTGGCTTAATTGATTAAGCACCTGACTTGGTTCAGCTGAGATTATGATCTCAGGGTTATGAGTTTGAGCTCCATGTGTAGCCCCATTTTGGGTTCTGCACTGCCAATGTGGAACCTCTTTGGGATTCTCTCCCCTCCCCCCTCAAAATAAATAAACTTCAAAAACATAAACCTTTTTTCATCAGCTTTTGAAGATTACAAACTCACACTTAAGCAGAGAAAGTCCAAAAACACAGGAAAAGGGTAACAGGGCTAAGGATTTTCATGAATAGCACAGAGAAGAGAAAGGAATTTCTGATGACAGAAGTAAAAGCACTCTTGGACTTTCAAGAAGATAATTTATGAAATCCACACACAATGGAACATTTCCTCTGATTTGGATTCTTTCCACATGGAGAACAGTAGAGGTTAAGACCATGTCTATGGGTCATCTTATTTCTGTAGTATGGAGCTTCCCAACTGGCATGGGGGGCCAAATTTGAGGGCCAGCAATTGTGTCAGGGGTCCCACAAGATGCTGATGGCTATAAAAATTAAGTGCTAAAAATTTAAAATTGATTTTTACTGCAATTAAAATTTTACCACAGCTGAGGTTATATTTGGACACTCTAAAATTTCTTTCAGAGCAGTGACCTCCCCAGAAGGTATGTCAAACAGGTATTATCATTTTTACTTATGTGGTGAATCCCTCAGAACAACGTGACCGGTAAGATGTAGTTATGGAGAAAAACAATACACAGAAATATATAATGATTAATAAATGATTAATATAGCTTTAAGAAAACACTCATTGTAGTGTCTCTCTGGGAAAGCGGTTGATTTATGATACGGGAGCCAGGCAGCTGGGAACGCTGGTCCACCCTGAGCAGAACGCCGGCGACTTCTCCTTCCTCAGAGACCAACTGTTTATATGAAACTTATTGATTATGCCTGATCAACTGTAACATACCTGCCTGAGCAAGTTCTGTTTTTCTCAAGAGATCACTCTCTGATCACTAAAAACAATCTTGGCATTGATTATCATATTCTCAATAAATATGAGACTGCGGAGTTGTTCGCGGCAACAGTTGTCATAAGCTGTCCTCCCCTGCTTCCTTTCTCTTTTATGGCTGACTTGTTTGTGCCTAATTCTTCTCCCGTGCACCGTTAGAGAAAGCGGCAAGTGGCACCCGAACTAGGACCTGAGTCACGTACAGGAGAAGAAGCCCCAACGTGGTTTTCTGCACGGCCTGTGCCTTTTTCCCGCTGGTGAGTTGTGGGTACTTATCGCAGGGTATGGGAAATACTGAGAGCACAGACAAGTATCACCCTTAGTATGTTTATTAAGACAGCTCCTAAAGGCTGGTGGAGCAGGACTCAGCCAGGGCAAACTTTTGGAGCTTTTACAGGTCATTAAAGAACATTGCTCCTGGTTCCCTACATTAGAGAATTTAGATCTATAGACCTGGGAAAAAGTGGGACATGGGCTTGAAACGCTGCATGCCAAAGGAAAACAGATTCTGATTACAATATGGTCTACTTGGTCGCTCATTCGCTCCAAATTGGAGCCCCTGCAGACACCTGAGGCAGACAGTGACGATGAATTTGATACTAACTTAGAAAAGGACGGCCCGGAAGAGGCACTCCCAAAAAGTATTGATATAAATAAACTTACTTTAAAAGAAATTCAAGATGAGGAATTTCCTCCCCCTCCGCCGTTACAGGCAGAGAAAATGGAAACATTTTTTACTATGCCAAAGCCATCCAGCTCCGCCTTTGTGTGAGAAGCAAAGGACGCCCATCCTGTCTCCCATACAAAAGGGACTCCCAGAGGCACAGCGAAATAGGGATTTGGATGCCTTACATTTTACATTTCCAGGCACTATTCAAGAGCATATTGCTCCCGGTCAGGATCCGAACACCCTGACGGTGTCTTTGAGGCTATACATGAATCTTTTCCATTTAAAATATTAAAAGAACTTAAGCAGGTAGTAAAAAATTGCAGTGCTAATTCGCCATTTACCCAGACCATTATTCAAGGCATGACAGAAGGCAATCGTCTCATACCTACTGATTGGTCTTTGTTGGCAAAAACTGTCTTGTCGCCTTGTGAATTTTTATAATTTAGAACCTGGTGGCAGGACCATGCCTAAACAGCTGCAAACTTTAATAGAGCCAACAACATCCCCATATCCTTAGGTCAACTTATGGGGTTTGGTGCCTGGGCTAGAGTACAGGATCAAGTACAAATCAATGATCAAGCAGTTGAACCGAGGATGCTGTCTGCATGCCTGGGAAAAGATAAAACCCAAAAGCTCAGCCAGTACCCTGTTTCCAGAGAATAATCCAAGGCGCAAAGAAGCCTTATACTGATTTTATTGCTAGATTGCAGGAGGCTATTAAACAGATTAATAATGTTGAGGCCGCAGACACCATCTTACAACTATTGGCAAATGAGAATGCTAATTGCAAAAAGGTGATCACGCCATTTAAAGACAGACGCACCATAACTGACTATATTAAATTATGTCAAGGGGTTGGAACAAAAACCTACAAAACAAACTTACCGGCACAAGCCATAGCAAACGGATAAAATTTTGCCTGATGTTTTATTGACTATTCTTATTTTCCATATGCCTCAAACCCCTACAGGATTACTTATACAAGAAGAACAGAATGGATATTCTTACCAAATAATACAATCAAAACTTTGACCACCTGTGTAGACCATATGGGACACTTAATTGATGTTGAAAGAAAAAACCCCTGACAAATTCAAGGTTTTGATCCTAAGACTATAGTCTTAACCTTTAAATAAGATACAAATAGAAAATGCTTTTCAAAATAATATAAATTGGCAAATTACTTTAAATGGATTTACAGGCTCTACATCCTCACATTATCCCTCCTTACCTATTATCTCTTTTCTTAAATGAACAGCATTTATCTTGCCAAAGATTACTTCTACTGTCCCTCTTCCTGATGCTCCTACTTATTTTTCTGATGGATCAATAAAAGGTAAGGTGTTATCACGGACCTGTTATCAAAACTTATATGAACTGGAAGATTATCAGCACAAAAATCTGAATAGCTGTCCTAACTCTTTTTCAAGATGTTTCTTCAACTTTTAACTTACTCTGATTCATTATACACTGTCTATATTTTAAATCATTAAAACTGCTACCATTTCCACTTCTAACAATTCTTTACAAACCTTATTTCAAAAACTGCAACGGTTTATTCGTTCTCAATCTTCTCCCTTCTATGCCACCCATATTCGTAATCATTCAGGCCTTCCAGGACCATTGTCTGAAGGCAATGCAATTGCTGATTCACTCATTTGTTCTGTATTTCAACAGAACAGGCTTCAGATTTCCATTTACGCATGTCAATAACAAAGGATTGCGACATCACTTTCCTATCACCAAAGAACAAGCTAATGAAATTTTTCAGTCATGTCCATCATGTGCCCCAATTAACACCCCACCTCAGTATGCTGGGGTAAATCCAATGGGGTTAGCCCCTAATGAATTATGGCAAATGAATGTCATACTATTCAAGGTATAACACACTCTTCTTTACAGATGACACAAGGAATCAGTTTTGCTCAACAGATTGATAATGTCATGTCCTTTTTTAACCCTTTCACTTGGATCAAACAAACTGGTTTGGGCCTCATGAAGGAATGATCATACTTTTTATTACTGTAATCTTATTCTATGTTTAGTCTTCAGATGCGTGTGAAAATCCTTCCAATGATTAACGGGTCAAGAAATCACAAAATCAATGTTACTGCTTCTACATAAATGGAAAGGGGGAAATGTGGCGACCCCTCAGAACAACGTGACCCGTAAGATGTAGTTATGGAGAAACACAGTACACAGAAATATATAATCATTAATATATGATTAATGTTAGCTTTAAGAAAATACTCATTGTAGTGTCTCTCTGGGAAAGCGGTTGATTTATGATATAGGAGCCGGGCAGCCGGGAACGCCTGGCCCGCCTTGGGCAGAATGCCACCTGCTTTTGTGTTGACTTCTCCGCTTCCTCACAGACCACCTGTTTACATGAAACTTATTGATTATGCCTGATCAACTATAACGTACCTGCCTGAGCAAGTTCTGTTTTTCTCATGAGATCACTCTCTGATCACTAAAAATCTTGGCATTGATTGACTATCATATTCTCAATAAATATGGGACTGCAGAGTTGTTTGGGGTAACAGTTGTTATAAGCTGTCGTCCCCTGCTCCCTTTCTCTTTTATGGCTGATTTGTTTGTGCCTAATTCTTCTCCCATTCACCGTTACGGAAAGCGACAAGTTGTATCATGACAGATTGAAAAGCACAGCTCTAGTACGTAATAATCACAATTGCTCAATGTGCTTTGCATATAGTTATTTATTAATGGCTGGTATATAGGAGATCATTGAGAATAACTGGTTTCTAGAAGAAATGTGAGTTTCCTGTACTAAATAGGTACAACCATATTTTCCATAACCCTTTACAGCAGTTTACAATGCCTGAAGATTATTAATAACATATACATACACACACACACACACACACACACACACAGCACAAAACAAAAACTCTAGCAGTTGACCCACAACTTATCTCTCCAGCCTGAAAGGTCTACTGGAACAGGGATGGGATTTGCATATTTTTCCATGATTTTACTACTTAGATGAATAACACTGTTCAAGGCTAGGTAACATTAAAATGGAGGTCACTGGACCCCAAGGGAGACTTCCAGATTTGTTGGAAAATTATTCTTTAAGGGGTGTAGGTTCATTTCCAATCACTTAAGCTTTGTTATCTCAAATGGTCCTGTTATACCTTCTTTAGGCCTATGATTTAAAAGGCGCTTGGCTTGTTGATAATTTAGTATGTTTTAGGCACTACTATCCTAATGTCACTTAGGTTTCCTCAGAATCACACAAAACCACCTCTCAGTATCAATATCATGCAGTCTATTTTCCCATAGGGAGTAAAAGAAAGTAGAGGAAAAGAAAAACAAGTCACTGAAACAATTTCCAATCATGACTTTGGAATGTAAATGTAATTCATACCTTTTCTCTTTCATTTCTGGTACACGATTCTCTGTCCTTATCATATTCTGGCCTCTCCCACCTGACCCAATATAATTTTTGGCAGAGAAAGGCAACTCTGCTGGGTGATATGGTTGTTTCTGAGGGATGGATCACTTGACAGCTTGCTGAAAACCACCTCCATCTGGGACCCTATCAGCTCCTCCAGAGTGTAAAGAAAGCAATCTGAAGCTATTTTACAGCCACAGATTTTTTTTTTTTTCTTAAATGATGGATAATTCAACCTGGCAATTGGTTCCTCTTCTGTGAGTACAGGATAAAAGATGACCACACCTGGGATTATTTAATTCTGAGAGTGATTGCTCAAACCCAGCTTTGTCACCTTTATCATAAAAAGACCACTTCATCATAACTTGTAGAAAATCTCAGGTGTGACTTAAATGTGTTTATTACTCTTTGATTATTTAAGGAAAGTTTATTTAGGAAAACCCATGAAATTTCACATTTTTTAAACCCAGAGATTTTATTAGACTAACCAGTAACCAAAACCAACAAAAGTGATCTATTCAGCATGCAAAACTAAATGCCCCCCAAATGCCCCATTTGTGCAACCAAATAGAAAGTTTGCTAGTACTATAAATAGGAAGGTTTTAGAATGTAAAGTAGCTCCTGGAACTCAGAGGAAAAACTAGCTAAACACAGCCATTAAAGATAGTTGGAGAGGCTTTCCTTAGAACTGATTTTTTTTTCAACTGCTAGGTGACAACATCAATTTAAGACCCCCTTGGCTACGCTTTGGGATTGGGAGAATCAAAGGTCTGAACGGGGTTGACGTTAGAGAGCTGACTGGATACGCACATGTGTTTGTGAATCAGGTATTTCTAGCTTAGGGAACTGATAAGGTTTTCTTAGAAAGAAAGCATAAGCTCTTTAAATTATATAGTTTAAGGATGTCATATAGAGGCAGGATATTCCGGACAGCTAATTGCCTAGTGATTATGTATTCACTCATGATATATTTCAATTTTGTCCTCTTGCCTTCCAGGACTAATAAAGTTAGATGCTATAATGCTAGCATCAAGTTGCAAGTTGATTACTGATCCTTATATACAATAGCAACCACAGGAAAAATATTAAACACATTTAATCAATTTCAAAAGTATTAAATGCATAATGAAAACATATGCATCCAGAGAAGAGTATTTAGCAAAAGAAAACCTTCTCTACCTTTTTATAATCTGCCTGGCCTTCAGTCTCCTCATCAAAGGAGTGAGCAATGAACTAACTCCTTTTCCTTTTCAAGTTCTAACACTATGCTGCTCGAAGCTGATGCCTACCATATTTATTGCTATGTCTTAACTGCAACACCTGTGGAAGAATGTCTGTTTTATGGACAACTGGAGAGTCCTCAGACTCCTTTTGAAAGACATAGATCTGAGGCTCCAGATATTTCCTCGTAGGTCTCAGCATAAACTTTCACAATTGATTCCATTATTAAACTCTAAATTTCTTTGTAAGTCATAGAACCAATTTATAAATTTATGCTTGGAAAAATGAAATTATACCAGATACAAAATAAAACTCCCTCCCAGTTCTCTTTTATGCCAACTCCCCCATTGTCCCCTAGTGGCTACTGTTAATTTTTTTGTGATTCATTCCTGACTCTTGCATTTACACATGGGCACATTCACACATGACAGTTTCACAGCATTTCATAATGCTAATTTGCTTTCATTTTTCACTTAATATTTAACTTTTAAAATACTTTTTAAAATAAACAGCTGGATTCTATATGCTAATGTTTTAGAGTTTTAGGCCTATATTCATAAGGGAGACATTAAAAAAATTTTTTATAAACATTCTTTTTGAATTACCCTTGATTTTTGGTATCATCATTAGGCCAGCCTCACGGAATTGGAAATTTCCCAGCTTTGTAATATGCCTTGACAACTTGAATGGCACAGAGACAGTTGGGGGTTAGGTATCTACCTTCTAAATTCTTTTGTGGATATTGGTCTATTCAGTTTTCTTCTGGGCTTTTTGAATTTTGCTAATTTACCTTTTCTGGAAAACTATCCACTTATTTATATAAATTATAAGATAACCAATTAAAAATGTCTTATAATTTAAGCATCTTACTTATCTTTATCTGTAGTTTTGTCCCTTTCTATGCACTAATTTGTGATTGACTTTTATTTTTGTTTTAGAGAGAGAGCACAAGTGGGGGAAAAGGGAAGAGGGGTGGAAGGGGGGAGGTGGCAGAGAATATCTTAAGCAGTCTTCATGCTTAGCAAGGCTCAATCCCAAGCCCCTGGGATCATGCCCTGAGCTGAAATCAAGAGTCAAAGGCTAAACTGACTAGGCAAACCAGGTGACCCATTTGTGATTTTAAATAAAAATTCTTCAGACTTTCTAAAGATTAAATGGATTAAAAAAAATCCTTGTTTTTTAATAAATTATGTATTTTGTATATATACACCATAACTTCCACTTCTATATGAATTCTGTATTTCTTTAGGTTTGTTATTCATGTTTTAATAGGTGATATTTGTATTGATGTTCAGAGCTAAGTTGATAATTTCAGGTTTTTATAATTCAATTTAAGCGAAAAAATTTTGACTGACTTCTCCCAGACCCCATCCATTGCCTCTGACAGCCACCAATCTGTTTTCGGGGCAGGGAGACAGGTTTTCTTATTTTTTTTTTTTTTTATTTTTTTTTTTTAGATTTCACATATAAATCTGTCTTAACCTGACTTATTTCACTTAATGCTCTCAGTGTTCACTCATGTTGCAAATAGCAATATTTCATTTTTAATGGCTGAATAATATTCCATTGTGTGTGTTATTAACACCTATCACAATTTCTTCATTCATTGATGATCCCTCAGGTTGCTTCAGGATCTTGGCTCTTGTAAATAATGCTACAGTAAACATGGGGTACAGGTATCTTGATGAATTAACATTTTATCTCTTGATAAACACTCACAAGTGGAATTGCTAGATCACATGGTAGGTGTAATTTTTTAAGGGATCTCCATACTGTTTTTCCATAGTGGCTATACCAATTTATATTCCCATTAAGAGTGCACAAGGGCTTCCCCCCGCCCCCACACCCTCACCAACACTTATATTTTTGATAATAGCTATTCTAACAGAAGGGGGGTGATATTGCATTTTGGCTTTGATTTGTATTACCCTGATAATTAACTACGTTGGGCACCTTTTCATGTGCCTGTTGGCTAGCTGTATCTTCTTTGGAAAAACATCTATTTAGATTTTCTGCCCATTTTTTAGTCAGTTTTTTGGCTATTGAATTTGCATGAATTCTTTATGCATTTCAGATACTAGCCACTTATGGGACAGGTGGTTTGTAAATATTTTCTCCCATTTGGTAGGCTGCCTTTTCATTTTGTTGATGGTTTCCCTTACTGTGCAGAATCTTAATTTCATGTTTGATCTTGTTTATTTTTGCTTTTGGGGTCAGATTAAAAAATCATCACCAAGGCCTATGTCAAAGATCTTACCAATTATGATTCCTTCCAGGAGTCTTATGATTTCATGATTTACATTTAAGTCTATAATTCATTTTGAGTTAATTTTCACGTATGGTGTAAGATAGTGGTACAGTTTCATTCTTTTGCATGTAACAGTCCCATTTCCCAGCTTAATTTATTGAAGAGATCACCGTTTCCCCATTGTATATTCTTGATTCTTTTTTCATAATTAATTGACCATATAGGTTTATTTCTGGGTGCTCTATTTTGTCCCAGTGATCTATGTGTCTGTTTTTATGCCAGTACCATTCTGTTTTAATACAGCTTTGTGCTATACTTTGAAACCAGAGAGTATGATGTGTCCAGCTTAGGTCTTATTTCTCAAAATTATTTTGGGCTGTTTGAGGGCTCTTGTTTTATAGGATTTTTAGGATTTTTTATTCTATTTCTGTGAAAAATACCATTGTATTTTGATAGGGATTGAAATGAATCTGTATCTTTCATTAATGTATTAGTTTTCAACATCTTTAACCTCCTTGGTTACCTTGAATTCTAGGTATTTTATTCTTTTTGATGCAGTTGTAAATGGGACAGATAATTGTGGTTTTTAGTTTCTCTTTACTAAAGAGTTATTTTGAAGAATGTTACATTTTATACCTATTAAAAATGTTTAATTATGTTAAATTTTCTGTCCTATTGTCTGCTAAATATGACAATTTTTGATAAAATTTTATTTAATATGCTTACTATGATTTTTGATTTGTCAATTTAAAAATCTTAATTCATGTATTTTACCACTATGTAGCTATATATGTTAATGACTCCTCTATCTTCTAAATGGAATAAAGCTTTTATTTTAAATGTTTCTATGGCACAAAAACAGACACTCAGATCAATGGAACAGAATACATAACTCAGAAATGGACCCACAAACGTATGGCCAACTAGTCTTTGACAAAGAAAGAATATCCAGTGGAATAAAGACAGTCTCTTCACCAAGTGGTGGTGGGAAAATTGGACAGCGACATGCAGAAAAATGAACCTGGACTACTTTCTTACACCATACACAAAACTCAAAATGGGTGAAAGACCTAAATGTAAGAGAGGAAGACATCAAAATCTCAAGGAGAAAGCAGGTGAAAACCTCTTCGACCTCAAATGAGAAATGAGACCACCTTGTGGAAGGCAGGAGGTGCAGAGACATGATTTGAGGGAGAAGAGAATCATGGGTGCTGCCGAGGGGAGGGAGCCCTATCATGGGCGGGGGGGAGAGATGCACAGGGGATTGCACAGGAAAAACACTTCTCCAATACCACTGACCTGGAAAATGAGAGGGGCTCAGCTGCAGCAACTTCTTTACATGTCTCCAGAGGCAAGGGAAACAAAAGCAAAAATTAACTACTGGGACCTTATCAAAATAAAAAGCTTCTGCACAGTGAAGGAAACAATCAGCAAAACTGATAAGGCAACCAATGGAATGGGAGAAGATATTTGCAAATGACATATCAGATAAAGGGTTAGTATCCAAAATCCATAAAGAACTTATTAAACTCAACACCCAAAAAATAATCCAGTGAAGACATGGGCAGAAGACATGAATAGACACTTCTCCAAAGACGACATCCAGACGGCCAACTGACACCTGAAAAAAATGCTCAACATCACTCAACATCAGGGAAATACAAATCAAAACCACACTGAGAAACCACCTCACACCTGTCAGAATGGCTAACATACACAACTTCAGGCAACAACAAATGTTAGCAAGGATATGGAGAAAGAGGATCTCTTTTGCACTGCTGGTGGGAATGCAAACTGGCAGCCACCCTGGAAAATTCCTCAAAAAATTAAAAATAGAACTACCCTACGATCCAGCAATTGCACTACTAAGTATTTATCCAAGGGATACAGGTATGCTGTTTCAAAGAGGCACATGCACCCCAATGTTTATAGCAGCACTATCAACACTGGTGAAGTATGGAAAGAGCCCAAATGCCCACAGCTGGATGAATGGATAAAGAAGATGTGGTATATATATATGCAATGGAATATTACTTGGCAGTCAAAAAGAAGGAAATTTTGCACTTTGCAACTATGTGGATGGAACTAGAGGATATTATGCTAAGCAAAATTAGACAAATATCATGACTTCACTCATATGAGGACTTTAAGATACAAAACAGATGAACATAAGGGAAGGGCAACAAAAATATAAAAACAGGGAGGGGGGCAAAACATAAGAGACTCTTAGATATGGAGAACGAACAGAGGGTTGCTGGAGGGGAGATGGGCTAAATGGGTAAGGGGCATTAAGGAATCTACTCCTGAAATCAATGTTGCACTATATGCTAAGTAACTTGAACATAAATTAAAAAAATAAATTATTAAAGATTAAAAAACTGTTTCTGGAAAATCATATGGCTCATTCAATGCTCTTTACTTGAAATTCCTCTTTTGCCAAATGATTGGCCAGGACAGTTTTGCCTATATGTTTCCTATGCTTTTTTTCCTACAGATACGTTTCTTGCACACATAATACTGAATTTAAAATTTAATCTGGCAAGAGTTTTCTGACTTTTAAGTGGAGAATTTTATTTATTCCAATTTATTGTAACACCTAATATTTGTGTTTTTTAAATAAGTTTAATATGCATAAAAATATAAGGCACATATGTTTTCTAGTATTAATACATGTTTACAGGAGATAAGAGTTAATATGGTGGTGTAGTAGGGGAATCCTGTGCTTGCCTCATCCCTTCAACACAGCTGGATAATTATCAAATATTTTAAACACCCAAGAAATTTGAGTACTGTAAGAACAAACCACACATCTAGAGGGAGAAATGAGACCACCTTGTACAAGGCAGGAGGTGCAGAGACATGATTTGAGGGAGAAGAGAATCATGGGTGCTGCCGAGGGGAGGGAGCCCTATCATGGGCGGGGGGAGAGATGCACAGGGGATTGCACAGGAAAAACACTTCTCCAGTACCACTGACCTGGAAAATGAGAGGGGCTGATTATCATTAACTTTCATGAGCAGCAGAGCTTAAAAAATGAAATTTTCGGAGTCAGGTGTGGAGTCTGGCAAGTGTTGGGGTGCTTATGTGGAGAAAGAGGTCTAGGAGTAGAAAACGGGCTGAGGATACCCTGGACGGCACTGGGAAAGACAGTTCCCCTTCTTGGAGTGCATTTGGTAGAGGTGGAATTGCCTCTCAGGGAACAAAAGACAGTGGATGCCATCCCACTGCTCCATTCATTAGCACAGGAGGAGAGACACCTGCTGAAGGCAGCTAATCTGGACACCAGCTTTTTGTGTGCTTTACCATAAACTCCAAGCCCCTATGAATTTGTGCAAGTGCCCTTCAAGAAGACCAGCACAGATCCCTCACATGCACAAAGCCTACTGGCCATAGAGTGCTGCAAAACTTTAGCTCTAGTGGAAACAGGATCTAGCCTCTTAACAAGCAGACTAAAGAATATCTCATCGAAATTTGCCACACATGGGTCAAGGTCCAAACACTCCCCACTGCAGGCAAGGAGAAACTCTGCAGGCAGAAGACTGAGGCAAAGAGCAGCCAAAACACAACAGCAGAGTGCACACAGCTTACACCAGAAACACTTTCTGAAGTGCCAAGCCCTGCAAAGTATAGGACCTCTTCTTACTATAGCCATCACTCTCAGGTGAGGGAAACATAACAGGCTTTCCTAATGTAAGTAAAAAGCAAAGATTTAAGAATTCATCCCCAAAGAAATAACAAGTAAAGGTCATGATCAGGGATCTAGTCAAAACAGGTACAAGTAATATGCCTGAGGTAGAATTTAAAACAACAATCAAAGATTATAGCTTGGCTTGAGAAAAGCACTGATGACACCAGGGAGTTCTTCAGTGCAGAAGTAAAAGACCTAACAACTAGACAGGTGGAAAAAAAAAAAAAAAGCCGTAACTGAGGTGCAAAATTGTGTGGATATAATAACCACAAGGATGGAAGAAGCAGAGGAACAAATTAAGTGATACAGAGAGTAGGGTGGCTCAGTCAGTTAAGCATCTGACTTTGGCTCAGGTTATGATCTTGCAGTCAGAGTCTGAGCCCTGCATCAGTATCTGTGCTGAAATCTCAGAGCCTGGAGACTGCTTCAGATTCTGTGTCTCCCTCTTTCTCTGACCCTCCCCCAACTCTGTCTCTCAAAAATAAACATTAATTTAAAAAAAATTTTTTAATGTTTATTCTATTTTTGAGCAAGAGCGAGGAAGGGACAGAGAGAGGGAGACACAGAATCTGAAGCAGGCTCCTGGCTCTGAGCTGTCAGCATAGAGTCCAATGTGGTGCTCAAACTCAGACTGCAAGATCATAACCTGAGCCAAAGTCGGACACTTAATCGACTGTGTCGACTATAGAAACTTATGAAAGAAATTGAAGAAGACACAAAGAAATGGAAAAGCATTCCATGCTCATGGATTGGAAGAGTAAACATTGTTAAAATGTCATTATTACCCAAAGCAATCTACACATTCAATGCAATCCCAATTAAAATTGCACCAGCATTCTTCTCAAAGCTGGAACAAACTCTCCTAAAATTCGTATGGAACCACAAAAAACCCCGAATA
>CM053569.1:61059444-61086318 GCA_028646485.1 Cryptoprocta ferox | reverse complement strand
AAACTGAGAGGGAGGCAAATAATAAGAGACTTTTAAATACAGAGAACCAACTGAGGGTTGATGGGAGGGCAGAAAAAATGGGTGATGGGCACTGAGGATGACATTTGTTGGGATAAGCATTGGGTATTGTATGTAAGTGATGAATCATGGGAATCTACCCCTGAAGCCAGGAGAAGAGCAAATAAAGCCTTAAGTCAGAGGAAGGAAAAGAATAAACATTAGAGCAAAAATAAATGATATAGAAACAAACAAAACTCCACTAGATCAATGAAACTAGGAGCTGGCTCTTTGAAAGAATAAAATTGATGAACCTCTAGTTAAACTTATCAAAAAGGAGAGAGGGAGAGGACCTAAACAGGAATGAGAGAGAGATCACAACCAAAACCACAGAAATACAATTAGAAGAGAATATTATGAAATATTATATGCCAACAAATTGTGCAATCTAGAAGAAATGGATAAATGCCTAGTGACCTACACACTACCAAAACTGAAACAAGAAGAAATAGAAAATTTGAACAGACCCATAACTTCCCAGGGAAATTCCCAGGAAATTCTTCCAAATATTTTTTCTTAAACTGTTCTAAAAAAATAGAAATGGAAGGAAAACTTCCAAACTCATTGTAGGTCAGCATTACCTTGATTCCAAAGCCAGACAAAGACCCCACTAAAAAGGAGAATTTTGAGTGGAATTTGTTCCTGAGCTACATGGTGGTTCAATATTTGCAGGTCAATGTGATACACCACACTAATAAAAGAAAAGAACCACATGATCCCATCAATAGATGCAGAACAAGAATTGGACAAAATACAGCATCAGTTCTTGAGTAAACAAACAAAAAAACCTGAAGTAGGGATAAAGGAAACATACCTGATCATCAAGGCCATTTAGGAAAGACACACAGCTATGATCATTCTCAATGGTAAAAACAGATCTTTTCCTCTATGATCAGGAACA
The DNA here is from genome assembly GCA_028646485.1 of Cryptoprocta ferox. Classification (NCBI taxonomy): domain Eukaryota; kingdom Metazoa; phylum Chordata; class Mammalia; order Carnivora; family Eupleridae; genus Cryptoprocta; species Cryptoprocta ferox. Next base: position 61,085,360 of record CM053569.1, on the reverse strand, counting down.
AGACAGGGACGTCCCCTCTCACCACTGTTATTTAATGTAGTACTGGAAGTCTTAGCCTCAGCAATCAGACAACAAGAGAATTGTTAGACCTGATAAATTCAGCCAAGTCACAGGATACAAAATCAATATACAGAAATCTGTTGCATTTCTATACGCCAATAATGAAGAAAACGAGGAATCAATCCCATTTACAATTGTACCAAAACTCATAAAATACCTAGGAATAAACCTAACCAAGAACATAAAAGATCTGTATTCTGATATCTTAGAACACTTATGAAAGAAATTGAAGAGGACACAAAGAAACATAAAAAAACATTCCATGTTTATGGGTTGGAAAAATACTGTTAAGATGTCTATACTAGCCACAGTCTACATCTCTAACGTAATCCATCTCAAAACACCACCAGCATTTTTCACAGAAATAGAACAAACAATCCTAATATATGTACGGACCCACAAAAATCCCCAAATAGGCAAAGCAGTCTTAAAAAAAAAAGAAAGTTACTGGCATAAAAACAGACACGTAGATCAAAAGAACAGAACAAAACCCAGAAATGGACCCATAACTATATGGTCAACTAATCTTTGACACAGTAGGAACAAATATCCTTCATTCTCTTCAAGTGGTGTTGGGAAAACTGGACAGCAACATGAAGAATGCAATTAGACCACTATCTTACATCATATACAAAAATAAATTCAAAACGAATGAAAGACCTAAATGTGAAACAGGAAGCCATCAAAATCCTCAAGAACACCTCTTTGCAGCAACACCTCTTTGACATCGGCTGTAGCAACTTCTTACTAGACATATCTCTGGATATAAGGATAATAAAAGCAAAAATGAACTTTTGGGACTTAAGATAAAAAGCTTCTGCATGGTGAAAGAATCAAGAAAACTAATGCAATCTACAGAATAGAAGAAGATATTTGTACATGACATAACTGATAAAGGGTTAGTATCCAAAACCTATAAAGAACTTTCAAACCCAATGCCCCAAAAAATAATCCAGTGAAGAAATGGGCAGAAGACATGAACGTTTTTTCCAAAGACGACAGCCCTGTGGCAAACAGACATATGAAAACATGTTCATCACTCATCATCCAGAAAATGCAAATCAAAACTACAATGAAATACCAACTCAGAATGCTAAAATTAACACAGAAAACAAAATTTTGGAGAAAGGGAACCCTCTTATGTTGTTGGTGGTAATGCAAACTGGTAAAGCCATCGTGGAAAACAGTATGGAGTTTCCTCAAAAAGTTAGAAATAAAACTACCCTATGACCCAGTAATTGCACTGCTAGGTATGAAAGAGCCCAAACATCCATCAACTGATGGATAATGTGGTGCTTGTGTACATACACACACACAGGAATACTACTTAGCCACTAAAAAGAACGAAATCTTGCCAATTTCAATGACATGGATGGAGGTGGAATATATTATGCTAAGTAGGTCAACCAGAAAAAAAAATACCATATGATTTCACTCACATGTGGAATTTGAGAAACAACAGATGAACATAGGGGAAGGAAGAAAAAAAGAGGCAAACCACAGGAGACCATTAACTATAGAAAAAAAAAAAAAACAGGGTTGTTGGAGGGGAGGTGGGTGGGGGTGGGCTAAATGGGGCATAGGTATGAAGGAGGGCCCTTCTGATGAATAAGTGATGTATATAAGTGATGAATTACTAAATTCTACTCCTGAAACCAACATCACATTATATATTAACTAGAATTGAAATAAAAGCTTGATACCAAAGAAAAAAAACCTATACATGTGTTTTTTTAAATTTTTGAGAAAGCATGAGAGCAAGTGGAGGAGGGGCAGAGAGGAGGGAGAGAGACTCTCAAGCAGGCTCCATGCTGTCAGTGCGGAGCCCGACACAAAGCTTGATCCCATGAAATGCGAGATCATGACCTTAAGCCAAAATTGAGTGGATGCTTAACTGACTGAGCCACCCAGGCACCCCCGTTTTATTTTTTGTTATGGGTTCTTTCCTTTTTCTCTTTTGAGTTAATTCTTTGCCAGTTTTTCTTATCTAGTAGCATGGCAGGTGTGCATCTTATTTCTATTTAAGTGGTTTCTTATAAATTTTAGATACTTCTTTCATGTCTAGAATTACGTCTTTGTATATTGTCTGTGAACAAGATCTTAAGAATTTTTCATCCCCCCAACTCTCATTTTCTTCCTCCTTTGCTCCATGTTTTGTTAAAATCACCTAGAATTTTTGTTGCACATTTTGTCTAAGTGTGGCTGAGTTGGGTCCCTTCAAAATTCTTTGAAGTCATAACCTCCAGTATTTCAAAATGAGTATATTTTGAGATAAGGTCTTTAAAGAGGTGATTAAGTTAAAATGAGGTCACTGGGATGAGGAAATTTAGGCACAGACATGCAGAGGGAAAACACTGTGAAGACACTGGAAGAAGATGGCCATCTGTAAGCTAAAAAGAAAGGCCTCAGTAGAAATCGACTCCGATGACACCATGTTCTCAGACTTCCAGTACCGGAACTGTGAGAAAATAAATTCCTGTGGCTTAAGCCACCCAGTCTGTGGTACTTTGTTTCCACCGCCCTGGGAAACTAATACATACACTGAAGATGACAGCTTAATGGTCATGTCCTTAAGGAGCTATTCCTTGATATCTGGATGACTTTATTCACTTCGTTTCTAGGTTTTCCCAATGCTGCATACATTTCCCATCACAACACTCATTGCACTGTTATTAGGATCTTTATATTTTACTAAACTCTGAACTCTATGAGCAGGAACTTAATTGTTTATTCTGTGGGAATCCTGAGAGGGTGTACAGAATGGTTTGAAGCTTGTCTTGAGTCATCTAAGGCTAGGTTTCTGTTTTAATTGCAATTTCTAGATCATGCAGAGTGCAAATTAGGAGCCCACATCCATACATGGTGAGACCTGGGCTATGTACTTTTCAGTGATCTTCCATCACCCGAATCTCTAGACTAAAACCTACCTTCATCTCTCCAGCTGTAAGGAGTTTTTATTCACACTTTGAAGTTCCCTGCTTTCTTTATATAAACTTGCTTGTAGCTCTCCATATCTTCCCTGTTACAGGCACTGGAATCCCAGCTTCAGCCTTGACAGTCCCTTTCATAGTCCTGACTCCCAGAAGCACAGGGTATCAGCTTTTCCTTTCCACTTTAGCTTTGTTTTTTGCCTCCAAATGTTTGGCATCTGGAAATTTCCTTTTTTCCTACAAAGTTACAAAGTTATATACTAAAATGACAGTATGGTAAAAGCACATACTCTAAAGACAACTGTGCCTCAGATCCTCTATAGAGTTACTGGTACTTCATTCATGTGTTACCCTGAGGATTAAAGGAGTATGCATGTCAAGTGCTTAGAACACCACCTCATACAGAGAGAGGGCTAGATAGATGTTTGGTATTATCAGATTTTTATATTTTTGGCAGATTTTCACTTTATCCAATATTATACTTTAGGGTTCCTGACTACAACAACTCAGTCTTTTACATTCTGTTATACTTTAATATGTTGAATGAAAAAAATGGATAAGATTATTTTAAGAGGAAACTACTTGTAGCTGACATCCTGGATGGCCGAAGAATGTATGACTTGTCTATTGTCTCCCTTTGAGTTATCATTTGCCTAGTACCTTCTACCTCCATCCCATGTGCCCATACCTAATTCAACACAGAACTTAAAGGCAGTCAATGGAAGATCAGGTGGAATGACAATCGAGTCCTGCCCAGTTAGGCTCACTCTACTAGATAATGACTGGCCCATTAGATTCTATCTTTGGGAGTTTACAGTGGAAATTCAGTTACCACAATGGCAAGGTTCTCAAGCAAGGAGCACAGGCACTGGACACATTGCCCTTTAGAAATGATCCATTTAGGCTCTAGGGGCCTGGTTTGGAAATCGTCTCTATCCTTGTGTTTCTTATAAACTTCTATCATCTGATGTACGTAGAGGATGTCTTTTTTTAAACCTAACAAATGTACTAGTGCCAAAAATATTTAAACTTAAGGAAAAAATATCTCATCTCTGAGTCACTGGATTTATCTATTTCCTCTTAAGGTAGGCAAAAAGAGTAAGGCTGGATTTTTATCTGTGCTATATTACTTGACTGAATTGCTTTAACATTTAGAGTCAATGATTCCTAATTCTTAAATGGGGGAAAGAGCAATATACTGTTGCATAAGGTTTTTGTGAAAATTATTCTATTCATACATAGCTGTTGAAATTATGTTATATGCCATGCATGGATGGTGGTAAGTGCTATGCCTATAGCAGTTTCTGCCCATAATGGGCTTACAGTCCTAATACCAATGAGATATTGACTGGGATATGCCTAACTTGTTATAGCCTTTCAGTGCATAGTAACTTCCGTTATTACTTCTATAGGGATTTTCTTTCTCATCCTTTAGAACTTCAAGAGCTAAAAGCGGATATTTTTCCTCATGTTTCACTGTGAACATTCGAAACAATAAAACAGTATTAGGGATCTAACTTTTTGTTGTTGTTGTTGGCCTTACTGTTTGACCTTTCCACGGGTATTTGAATCTAATCATTGATCCGTTTCTTAATTTGAAGCTACTTCCTCTCTTCTCAGACAGCTCTTCAGCATTGAGAATCACACATTAGATGGTATTTTCTACAAGAGCTATTGACATATAGGACAATTTATATAAAGTAAGGGAGAATTTCAGAAGAAGTTCTGTATAGATGTTCCATTGGTGCAAGCTGTATGGTTCAGTTTTTCAATATTTCCAAAGGCACAATTTACTCAGATGAAGAAAAGTAGATCTACTGCTGTTCTTCAGGAGGTATAGGATTAGATGACTATTGTGGGTGCTGTTGGCTGCTCCTCCGAATCTCTTTTCCCCTTCTTAGACCCTAACAGAAGGATTTGCTCAGATATTTACCCATCCCCTCATCAGGAATGGGTCTTGATCAGCCAATCAGAGCTTGTAGATCTCCCAGCAACCTTTTTTTTTTTTAGTGTGCAGATTGACATGTGTTATGAATTGGCCCAATCAAATTTAAGGGAAGGATTATTATTGAATGGTTGGGGGATGGTTATTCACTCTCTTGTCAAATGTAAAGAAGGCAATGAGTAATCTTGCTTGCCACCAGCAGCCTGTGATTAGCCTGTATGGTGAATCATTCTGTGGATTGTTGATTGGGAAAAACATGAATGTGGCTCTTCAGTGGTTTTGTTGAATCAACCAACCATTAAGCTAGTCCTACCTCTGGACTTCCTGTTATGTAAAGAAAAACGTTATTGCATAGGCCAATTTAAGTCAGGTTGTGTCCTACCCAAAAGCACCCTTTACAGTAATAGTCATTTTATTTATTTTTAAGGATTGAGATAAGGAAACTATGGAATAACTAAGTTTATTCTTATTTTTCAAAAGTTTTAATATTTTAGAGAGAGAATGAGAGAAAGAGAGAGAGAGAACCCAAAGCAGGCTCCAGGCTCTGAGTTGTCAGCACAGAGCCTGATATGGGACTCGAACTCATGAACCATGAAATCATGACCTTAACTGAAGTCTGACACTTAACCAATGGAGCCACCCAGGTGTCCCCTAAACTTACTATTAAATCAAAGTCTTCACAGGTGGAAAAACATATCAGTGTTCTTTTCTTCCTTCCTCAACACCTTTCTCTAAAAGGTGTTTAATTTTGATGACCACTCAAAAAAGTGTGTGTGCTTGCAGAAGGGAAGACTTAGGATAATAATCAGTAGCTAAAACTCATCTCATATTCAAGAAAAATAGGACAGTTTAAAATATTTCCTGAATTTTCTGAAAGCCTATAACCCATGGAGGAGTTAACAGGATGTTGACTTTAAAAAAAAAAAATCTCATGTTTGAGCACAAAGAAGTCCATTATATAATCCCACGTAGAGAAAGTAATGTTCACATGTAGATTCTACATTATAAAGTGCTTGGGTCTCAGGGCTGCATTTCCCTTGTTGAAAGATTATGTTTTGATGCACATGAAAAATTTCATTAAAAAGCAATAAATAAGAGACAACTTGGCAGAGAATACTTTAGAGAGCTAAATGGATTCTTCCCTTCTCTGGTCATGGTTTATAGTTCCAATATAAAGTAGTCGGAACATGAAGAAGTTCCCTGTGGCAGTTTGCTTAGGACATAAAGATTTAGACTTCACTTTTGGATTAGATAGAAGTGAGGACTTTTTTTTTCTTCTTTTTTGATTGCTGTAGTATTTTTACAGTGGAAAAAAAAACCCACACAGCCTTCAAAAGCCTTACTCGTGTACTTCACTTTATAACTGACATTTTCTCAAGAGATTTAACACCTACCATGGTATTGCACACATAATGGAGGATCAATATTTGCTGAATTGAATTAAAATTGACTTTCTGTAAACTGCATCTTTTAAATTTCTGAAATTGGCTTCCATAAGTAAGGCTCTTTTCCTGTTACTACACGTCGGGGGAGGGGGGGGAAGCAATAAAATGTAACCCACCATTAAATTTCTTACAGTGAGATACTATCTTCACCGTGTCTCAAGAATTGCTATATATTTTGCCAAATCACTATATGATACTTTAGTTCTTCTTGTATTTAACAATAGGGACTCCATCTGAGACAACTTACCACGATGGAGAACAAAGCATTCATCAAACAGATACCTATATAGCAGTTATTCCATTCAAGTCTCTGGTGGGGAAGAAAAAGGAAAGGAGCTACAAAGCATAAGGAAAGAACTTTCAAAGATGGGTGCATAAGGCATAAATAATATATTATTATAATAAAAGGTAGGATGTGATCAATGTTTTATAAATTAGAATGATTAGAGAAAACGATATGTTAGGACTTTCACACTTCAAACTAAGATTTGGTCCCCAGTGGACTGAAAATCATTAGCATATATTAGTTTAGTGGTTTTGCAATTTAAGTGTGCATAATATTCACCTGGGAATATATCTGCCAGCATAATTTGTTGGGCAAACAATCCTGAAATCATCTTCCAGTATAAAACACTTAGCAACACTGGAACATATATGTTTGGGTGTGGTATACGTTTTAATATGCATACATAAGTTGGCAATAGAGTAGAGGAAGGCCTAGGAGGCCAAAAATGCTCAGATAAAAGCTAATACTGAGACCAGTGGTTATCTGGCCTGATGGCATTTTAATAGTCCGTGATGCCCCAGAGTCTGTGCAAGGTGTGAATTCAGATCAGAGTTAGTCACAGGAAGTCTTAAAGATAATAATCTCAAGGAAAAGACAACTAGAAAGGTGACTTCTGAAAGGAGAGTTGGGATCTTCTCAGTCACGAAGTTCGTTGTGCATAGAGGAAAAATATATAGAGTCATCACTGAGAATTTGAAACCACAAGCTAGGGGAGTACAGGCAGAGTGGCAGAGTAGGAACAACCTGAGCTCACAAGGCAACTAACTGTAAAAATGATTGGAGACTGGTGGAACAGATCTTCCATAGCTAGTCACAGACAGAAGCCACATCAAAAAGGGTAGGAAGGGTAGAGACACAGTCAGGAACCAACCCCAAGTTCAACTAACCACAAACAGGAAGAGCATCACATGCATAGAGAAGCAAGGGGATCAGACTCCCTACCAATCACACTGGACACCCACACAGGGAAGGCAAGTCCCTATAATGTCTTTCAAAATCAGCAGGGCTTAACTTAGAGAGTCCGAGGGTGATAGGAAACCAGCTCCCCACCCTTAAAGAACCAGCCCAAGATAGCACAGAAGCAGCAGTTTGAAAAACACCTAGGGTATATGTGAAGATTTTGACTAATTTTACAGTGTATTCCAAAGAAGTAGGGACCTGCAGATTACTCTAGAACAAAAATGTGGGGTGGGTGGGATTTTTTTCTTGCCCTCCCCCAGCATAGATAATTGGATGCTTACAGCAGTCAATTCTAACCATTTCCATCTGCATTACTGACATCCCGTGCTCCACCACATTCCTTGTGGACCTGCCCCACCCAACCCGCTAGTTACTCCTTCCAAAGCAATTCCTGCCCCATCATGCATGGCAAGCAACCCCAGCTGAGACCGGCAACCCTCCAAAGTGATTCTTGCCCTGGTGATAGTAGAAGGGAACTCCAGACACTAGTGGCCTCACATTTCCTGCAGCTGGACCTCTTTGCTGGCTACATAGTGAACCCTCTGCTTTGGTGTACCCACAGGTGTCACAGCTGTCAAGAGCACTCAGGCTTAGTGCCAGCTCCCCCGATCAGTGAGCCCATAGGCCTCAAAAGCACACGGAAAAAAAATTGCGTCCAGTGTGCCAGCAGCAAGCAAAGTGGGTCATTTTAGCCAGCTGAGCTGAGGTCCAGTCCCACCCACCAGCATGCCCACAGCATCCACAGCTCAGCCCAAACAGGAGGGTGCTTGCAGTCCACAAATGGGACACTCATAGTTGACCTAATACACAGACAAAACAAAGACAAAGGAGTATGCCATGAACGAACAAATAGGCCACTATCACACACACACACACACACACACACACACAAAGACTAAACAAAATGGAGGTAAGAAATATGCCTGATAAACAAAGTAATGTTTATAATGACACTCCCTAGACTTGAGAGAAGAGTGGATTAACATAGTAAAAACTTCAACAAAGAAAACATAAAAAAGAACCAGTCAGAGCTGAGGACTACAGTAACTAAAATGAAAAAGGTACTAAAGAGAATCCACAGATTACAGGATGTAGAAGAATGGATCAGCAATCTCAAAGACAAGGTAATGAACATTCAGGCTGAAGAGCAAAAAGGAAAAATAAAAAATGATAATAGGTTAAGGGACACTGAGACATCAGTAAGTTTGCCTTATAGTGGTCCCAGAAGGAAGGAAGGAAGAAGGGGACAGAAAACTTATTTGAAGAAATAATAGCTGAGGGGCACCTGGGTGGCTCAGTTGGTTAAGTGTCTGACTTCAGTAAGGTCATGATCCTGAAGTTTTTGAGTTCAAGTCCTGCATCAAGCTCTGTGCTGACAACTCAGAGCCTAGAGCCTGGTTCAGAGTCTGTGACTCCCTCTCTCTGCCCTTCCCCTGCTCACACCGTCTCTCTCTCTCTCAGAACATTAAAAAAAAATTTTTTTTTAAATAGCTGAAAAATTCCCTCATCTAGAGAGGGAAACTGACATTCAGGTCCTGAAGCCCAGAGACACCCTAACAAGATAACCTCAAGACATTCACATCCAGACATGTAGTGATTAAAATTGCAAAATCTAAAAGAATTTTAAGAGAAAAGTAAACAGTTCTGCATAAGGGAAACCCCATAAGGTTATCAGTTAATTTTTCAGCAGAAATCTTGCAGGTCAGAAGGGAGTAGCATGACATATTCAAAGTGCTGGAAGGGAAAACGTACAGTAATATTCTACCCAGTAAGGTTATCATTAAGAATAGAAGGAGAGATAGTTTCCCCTACAAAATTTAAAGAAGCTCATCACCACTAAACCAGTCTTACAAGAAATGTTAAAGGGAATTAAATAAAAAGATAACTAAAAGTAAAAAAGAATTATAAAAGTAAAGTTACACAAGTAAAAGCAAATATACGGTAAAGGTAGATTAATAATTTATACAGCCAGTATAAGGATTGAAACTCAATTTTACCTACAAAAATTAATTCAAGGTACACAAATCAAAAACTCATAGATATTGAAACAAATATAAAAGAAGCCAAGAATAAAATTAAAGAATGTCATCAAACCACAGGGGGGAAAATATGAAGAACAAAGGAGAACTACATCCAGAAAACAATTAACAGTAAGTACATACCTATCAATAATTACTTCAAATATAGATGGACTAAACGCTCTAAAAGATAGAGTATGGATTTAAAAAAAAAAAAAACAAGATCCATAATAGGCTGCCTTATAAGAAAATCCCTTCAGAATTAAACACACATGCAGACTGAAAGTGAAGGAATGAAAAATGATATTCCATGCAAATGGAAACAAGCTTAAGTAGCAATAATTGTATCAGCAAAATTAGAATTTAAAACAAAGATTACCTTAAGAGACAAAGAAGAGTATTACATGATAAAGGGATCTATTCAACAAGACAATACAACATTTATAAATACTTATACACCCAACGTAGAAGCACCAAAATATATAAAGGAAATATTAACAGACATAAAGGGAGACACTGACAGGAACATAGTAATAATAGGGGACTTTAAAACCCCACTTACATCAGTGGATAGATCAGCCAGGCAGAAATAAGTAAACAGGGGCTTTGAATGACACAAGAGACCAGATGGTCTTAACAGATAATATACAGAACATTCCATCCAAAAACAGTGTACCTTTTCAAATGCATGTGGACCTTTCCCCAAGAAAGATTATATATTAGGCCACAATTTATGAATATTGAGATTATATCAACTACCTCTTTTAACAAGATTATGAAACTAGAAATTAATTGCAAGAAAACTGGAAAAAAACATGGAGACTAAACACGTTACTAAACAACCAATGGGTGAATGAAATAAAAAAATTACATGGAGACAAAAATGGAAACACAGTAGTCTAAAGTCCAGGACACAGAAAAAGCAGTTCTAGAAGTAAAGTTTATAGTAAGACAGGCCTATATTAAAAAGATAATCTATTTATTATTTATTTAAATATAATTTATTGTCAAAATGGTTTCCATGCACTTGGTGTTGTGTGAAAGAAAAGAATCTCAAATGAACAATTTAACCTTATAACTAAAGATCTAGAAAAAGAACAAAGCTAAAGTTAGAAGAAATAATAAATACTGGAGTAAAAATAAATTAAACTGACACCAAAAAAAAAAAACAACAAAAAAACCCAAAAAGCAAACAAGAGGAAAAAAAAAATGAATGAAACCAAGAGCTGTTTCTTTGGAAAAATAAAATTCATAAACCTATAACCAGACTCATGAAGAAAAAAAAGAGACAACTCAAAATCAGAAATGAAAGGGGTGCCTGGGTGACTCAGCTGGGTAAGCATCTGAGACTCTTGGTTTCAGCTCGGGTTATAATTTCACAGTTTTGGGAGTTTGAGCCCCACTTTGGGCTCTGTGCTGACAGTGCAGAGTCTGCTTGGGATTCTCTCTCTGCCCCCAACTCGTGCTGTTTTTGTCTCTCTCAAAGTAAATAAAAATTAAAAAAAAAAACTTAAAAAAATGAGAAACGGAAAAGGAAAAATCACCACCACAGAAATACAAAGGATTATAATACTATGAAAAATAATATGCCAACAAATTGGATAACCCAAAATGAATGAATAAATTCCTAGAAACATACAATTTTCCAGTAAAGAATCAGGAAGAAACTGGAAACCTGAACAGACCAATTGCTACTAAAAAAAATATTATCAAAAAATTCCAAACAAAAGTCTAGGACCCGATGGCTTCACAGGTTAATTCTATGAAATACTTAAGGAAGAGTTACTATCTTTCCTTCTCAAAGTATTCCAAAATATAGAAAAGGAAGGAAAACTTCCAAATTCATTCTGTAAGGCCAGAATTACCCTGGTACTAAAATTAGGCAAATACACTACAATAAAAAGACAAGTACAGACCAATATTTCTGATGAGAATAGATGCAAAAACACTCAAGAAAATATTAGTAAATTTAATTCACAATACATTGAGAATCATCAGTGAGATTCCACAAATAAAAGGATGGTTTATTATTTTCATGTAAAAAATGTGATACATGTCATTAAGGAAAAATAAAAACCATGTAATAATCTCAACAGATACAGAAAAAACATCTGATAAAAAATACAACATCCTTTAATGATTAAAAAATCTCAAAAAAGTGGATACAGTGCCACATGCTTCAACATCATAAAGGCTAGACATGAAAAACCCACAGCTAACATCATATTCAATGGTGATAAACTGAGAGCTTTTCCCCCAAGATCAGGAACAGGACAAGGATGTCCACTCTTGCCCCCTTTTTTCAACATAGTACTGAAAGTTTTAGCTGTAGGAACCAGGTAAGATAGAAGCATCCATATTGGTAAAGAAAAAATGTCATGGGCTCTGCACTGACGGTGTGGAGGATGCTTTGGATTCTCTCTCTGCACCTTTTGTGCACTCTTTCAAAATAAATGAATACGCTTAAAGCTTAATTCTCACTATTAGTGGATGACAGGATACTATACATAGAAAACCTGAAAACTCTGCCAAAAAAACTATTAGAACTGATAAATTCAGAAGAGTTGCAGGATACAAAATTAATAGAAATTTGCAGCATGTCTATAAACTGATAATTAAGAAGAATTAATAAAACAATTCTATTTACAATTACACCAAAAAGATAAAAGACCCAGGAATAAACTTAATAATGGAGGTGAAAAACTTGTACTCTGAAAACTATAAAACACTGACAAAAGAAATTGAAGATGACACAAATGGAAAGATAGTCCATGCTCATGGGTTGGAAGAACTGATGATATCGTTAAAATGTCCATACTACCCAAAGTAACCTACCAATTTAATGCAATTACTATCAAAATACCAACAGTATTTTTCACAGAACTAGAACAAACAATCCTAAAATTTGTATGGAACAACAAAGACCCTCAACAGCCAAAGCAAAATTGACATAACGAAACTGGAGGTATCACAATCCCAGATTTCAAGGTATCCTACAAAGCTGTAGTAATCAAACCACTTCGGTACTGGCATCAAAAGAGACATGTTGGTCAATGGAACAGACTAAAGCCCAGAAATAAATCTATGATTATATAGTCAATCTATGACAGGATTCAAGAATATACAATGGGAAAAGACAGTCTCTTCAACAAATGGAGCTAGGAAAAAATGAACCTGGACCACTTTCTAATACCATACACAAAAAAAAACTCAAAATGGATTAAGGATTCCCAAGGATTCCCAAAAAACTATTGGGAAATGAAAAGGCAATTTACTGAATTGGCAAAGATATTTTCAAGTGATTTATCTAGTAAGTGTTAATCTCCAAAATGTATAAAGACCTTCTATACCACCACCAAAATAACAAATCACCCAATTAAAAAATGGGCAGAGGACCTGAATAGGCATTTTTCCAAAGAAGACATCCAGATGGCCAACCAACAGTAAGATGCCCAACATCACTAATCATTAGAGAAATGCAAATCAAAACCACAGTGAGATACTACCTCACATCAGTTAGGTGGCTAGTGTTAAAAGACAATAAATAACAAGTGTTGGTGAGGTTGTGGAGAAAAAGAAACCCTCATACACTGTTGGTAGAAATGTAAATTGGTGCAACCACTGTGGAGGTGGAATTGAGCTTCCTCAAAAAATTAAAAACAAATACAGTATGAGTCAATAATTCCAATACAGGTGTATTTCCCCAAGGAAAATAAAAACACAATTTTGCAAAGATATATGCACCTCTATTTTTATTGCAGTATTATTTACTGTTGTAAATGGAAGCTACTTAAGTGTACCTTCAAAGATGAATGGATATAGAACATGCAGCATATATGCAATGAAATATTACTCAGCCATGAAAAAGAATGAGATCTGGCCATTTTTGAACATGGATGGACCTAGAGGTAAGAGCTATGGTAAGAGAGCTAAGTCACACGAAGACAAATACCATATGATTTAACCAATAAAGGGAATATGAAGAAAAAACAAAAATAGAAGTAAACCCTTAAATACTGAGAACTAGTGGTTGCCATAGTTGATGATCATGGGAGGGACTGGCAAAATGAAGGGGAGTGAAAAGTACATGCTTCCACTAATGAAATGAGAAAGCGTGACAGAAAGTAAAGTATAGGAAACAGTCAATGATATTGTAATAGCATTGCAGCTACACTTGCAGTAAATATAGAAGATGTAGAAATGTTGAATCACTGTTGTACACATGACACCAACGTAATGTTGTCAAGTATGCTTCAACAAAAAAATAGATGAGACACAACTACATCTATCAATATGGATGGATCTTGCAAACAATGTGGAGTGAAAAATGCAATTCAGAGGAATACTTTATATTTTTTCATATATTTCAGAAATGTGACTGTAAAAGTTTTTTTTTAGTAATAAATGTATATGTGGTCATTTTTTTAAAGAAGGGAATAAAAACTAAGGATAGAGACAACCTCAAAGAAAAGGAGATGGAAGATGGAAGAGGGGTGTAATCAGGGAGGGGTATATGCATGGGAGAATTCAAATGCATTGCCAATGTTTTCTGTTTTAAACTGGGTGCTAGACAAAAGTTTTACATTTGTTAAGCCATATATATATATATTCTCTTCTACATATGATATTTCATCAAAGAGAAAAACTAACCTGGAGTACTGGTGTAAAACGTAGATTCTCAGGCCCTATCACCATAAATTTTGATTCAGGTTTAACAGTCATCCAAAGCAGCCAAGTCTATACATCATACTTCTTATACTGGTTTAGTATAAGGAGGATGACTTTCTACACTGAAAGAACTAATACCTACCCTGAAAGAACAATGAGAGTTGGTTTAATATCCTGAGTGAAAGTGACATCATTAACTCTTATCAAGATACAGGTTGAAAGAAGGGGTGTTATCTTGAGGACAGCATGGCTGCTATTGTAAACCCACTGCAATACAGTCATCTTGATTTGGCAAGCATGCCCAGGGTGAAATAAATGTCAGGTAATGTGTGTGAGCTTGCACAACTCCCAGGAATTGGTTCCATGCAATGCTCTTGTGATCTTGTTCTGGTTGCTACATGTGCCCAAGTTCAGGTCTCCATGCCAGAACTTGAAGAAAGATGTAGACCATTAGGACTTCTAGGTTTTGGGAATGTCACTTGCCCTGATCAACTAGTAGTGAACACGGGGACAGAGTCTTATATTGTACATGTCAGAAGTAATACTGTGTGGCAGTGATGGCAACAATAGCCAAAAGGAACGGGGCTTCTTGGAGCAGGTCTCTTCAATCTAGAGGATTCAAACACAGATTAAAAAGACTTTCCAAGGGGAATTAATCAGTTAATATTTTCAAGGGAATGAATTTCTAACTCTTTAGTGTTCATATGTACTCTTTCCTAAAACAGATCTGTTTGAGAATGCATCTATATAGTTAGGCTGCATTGCAACTTTAGTTCTCCTTCCATACCCCACATCACCCTTCAGTCATACACCTCTGCTTTTCTGAATAAACACTAAACCTTATTTGATTCTGTATCTTTCTATAGTGCATTGCTTTAAGATTAAAAAATTCTAAGGCTATCAGATAAAACAATTAGACAAGATACCATAAGCTCAAGGTAGGATGTCATTCCTTTCCTTGTCATATCACATCATATGGGTAAATAGAATATTAAAAATGGATGGCAAAGTCTATATTCAAATACACCAAAGAGCCAAGAAAAGTGGTAATAACAATTTACATCTAGCAACCTCACTTCCTCTATCACCTGTTAATACCCAAAGGCATTGCTCCTAAAGGTGAATCCCCAAATAGAGCATTGGGAAAACACACTGAAGATGAAAGCACATATTTCGTCCAGGCAACAAACTTTTGATTGAGCTTTTATCTTATCTGCTCATATATTCCAGAATTCAATTTAAGAAGGAAAATGGTTGTGAAGGGGCTGTACATAAAAACAAAAGTATGAACTGAAAGATGAAAGCAAACTTCTCTGATAGAAGCTTAGTCTGACTTGGCTTATTGGTTTAACAATGAAGTTTGCCTTTACCAATTAAGTGATATGGTACATGGTTTCCTAAATGAGCTGTATCTGTAGCTGTAGAGAATATTAAAATACGTGATAACATCTTTTTGCCAAATACTATTGTGTTATATTGGCCTAAATGTAATGATGTTAACAATATTTCAATTTTGAGTCTTTGAGCATATCAGGTTCAACAAAAACAGGTCAGGGGTCCTATTTTCTAGAATTATTTCGGGTGGACAGGAGTAGAAAAGTTGGGGGAGGACTTCCTTAGACATCTGGGCTGGTTTCCAGTTCTCTGAGAAGATGGGAATGCTTGACTGAGCAAGCCTCTGTAGAGGTGTTGTGGAGTTGTCAGAATAAAACCAGGGGAGGGAGGACAAAAAACATGTTCTTGTTGCAGGTGAGAGAGGGGTTCAGAGTTTCTCTCTAAAGCTGTTAATATTTTATCTATTGGGTAAAGCAAAATATTTGCTCATTCAACTTGCAATTTTTTTCTAGGTGCTAGAGAGACAGTAGTCAATAAGACAAGAAGTCTTCTGTTGTCTTCTAGCTTACATTACAGTGGGGGGAGACAAAGAGTAGACAAATTAAAACCATTTCAGATAGTAATGGGAGCTATGCACAAAGTAAGAGGTAATTTGAGAGTAACTAGAATGGGGGTGCTCTTTCAGATTGGGTGGCCAAGGAAGGGTCTCTCATTTAACTTTTGGATTAAAATGTGGATAATGAGCCTGCAGGGGATAATTCAGTGGAATAATGCTTTACACACAGAAATCACAAGTGCAAAGGCCCTGAGTTGGAATATGCTTGGTCTGTTTGAGGAGAGGAAGTCAGGGTTTCTGCAGCAGCTGAGAGAACAAAGGGGTAAATGGAAGGAGGCCAAGTTGGGTAGGGAGGCAAGAACAGATGGTGTGCCTTTTAGGCATCCTAGGGAGTTTGGCTTTTATACTCAGTGCAATGAAAGATCTTAAAGCGTTTTAATCAGAATAATATCTGATATTTTTTAAATGGTCACTCTGGCTGCTCTGTAGAGAATGGATTATTGGGAAAAGGAAGAGAAAAATGACTAGTAGGTTGACTGCCATGCTATAGGACAGAGGTGGCTAAAGAAGTGGGATAAAGGCTAGAAGCAGGATATATTTCAAGTACAGCCCACAAAATCCACTACTTAATTTACACATCTGAAAGAGTGAGGAGGACAGGACTCCTGTATGTTAACTGTTAATGGAAACTGAGAAGACCGAAGGCAGATTTGAGAGGAAATTTCAAGCTCTCTTTTCTTTCTGGACAGGTTATATCTTAAGTGCGAGATAACCTCAATATGTAATGTAAAGCAGTCAGCTGCACACACAAGTTTGGGGCTTATCAGGAAGTTAGGACCAGAGATCCACTCTAAGGGGTCATCAACATGTGGTTAGTATTTAACACTATCATAATCATTTCACTTGTATAGCCTATGTACTAGATAAGTTGTTTAGAGAACAGAGGAAATATAAATAGGATTTGGATCTCCTTGAAGTTGTTTGCCAGACTTCCCCTTTTCTTAGTTAATCCTTATGTTGATAAAGTTAGGATTTCAGTTTTCAGTGTAAGTCATTTGAAGCACTGGAGAATTAGTAGAGAACAGCATTTCTGCCAAGTCACTAGATACACCTCACACATAGAATGCTGTTTTGGTATCACAGGGTCTTTCCCCACTTAATTCCAAATTTGAGTCTTGATCAAATGGAAGCTAAAACACATATGGAACACTTATTGCAAGGGATCTGGGATTTTTGTAGCCTTCGCTGGTCAGAAAGTGACCCTAGAAGGAGACTAGAATAGATGGTGAATGAACCAATCCAGGGGCTGCCCCATTGGTAAGAAAAATCTGGGTGCTGGCTTTTAATGAGGTTTTAATTCTATAAAACTTTTGAAGAATATTTATTGAAAAATTTATATGTAGGTTTTTCTTCTTCTGGTCTGTTGAAAGAGCAGCTACAGAAAGCTATGGAAAAGTTCCCTTGGAAGCTGTTGTCCAGCTTTCTAAACTAGTCTTTTAATTGTTAACCAAAAGTAAGAGTTGATGAAATGACTGGAAGACCAAAACTGGGGGATATAATCAGTGAAATTGGGCAAATAAACCAGGATCTGTTTACATTCTTGTCAAATGTATTTCTCAGTTTGGAGATTTTCTTTGATTTTAATTTGCTTGGGGATTTTTTTTAATTGGTAAATGCATTCAATTTGGTATGCGAATGGTTTTTACATCTTTGCATGTTACTGTGTTTACTGCTTGAAGGATGTACAATTAACACAGAATGCAGAACTGAAGTGCAACCTTCCATGTTCATTGCAGTATTATTCACAAATCACCACGACACTAAAACAATCTAAGTGTCCATCAACAGATAGTGGTAGGAGATTGGGGAAATGTTGGCCAAAGGGTACAAACTTCCAGTTTTAAGATGAATAAATTATGAGGATCTAATATGTATAATGGTAATTACGGTTTATATTCTGTTCTATAAAGTTTATATGACTTTAATATTCTCACTACCACAACAGAATGGTAATTAGTGAGGTGAAGGATGTGTTAACTACCCGTATTTTGGTAAACATTTCACACTATAGAAGTGTTTCAAATCATCACATTGTTCACCTTAAACTTACACAGAATTGTATGTCAATTGTATTTCAATTGAGCTGGAAGGAGAGGGGGTCAACAGTATAGTGTAGGAAGATCCTAAGCTTGCCTCCTCCCATGACACCAAATCTACACTTGCATATACAGCAATTCCTCCTGAAGAATGGAGGGCTGATTAAACAGCTTCTGCACAACAAAAGATAAAGGGATCGTAATTAAAATATCAGGAGAGAGAGATACAGTAACAATGGGAACTCCCATTGAGGGATGGATGGGTGGATACCACTGTGGGGAGATAGGAGGGATACCACTGAGGCACCCACGTGCAGCTATACCCATCCTGGGGTACACCAAAAAGCTCCATCAGTTTAAAGGACAAGACAGGGCACTTGTGTGGCTCAGTTGGTTAAGCCGCTGACTTTGGCTCATGTCATGACTAGATGGTTCGGGAGCTGGACACCCTCAGTGGGCTCTGTGTTGAGCGTCAGATTCGGTGTGTGTGTGTGTGCGCGCGCGCGCGCGTACCTCCCAAGTCACTTTCGCTATCATAAAAAAATGGAAGGTTAAAATTTTTTTTTTTAAACCCTCAAGGGCAACAAAACAGTAAGTGAAGAAACCCATTTACTAAACCCAGAGCATCTGCCAAATGGTGGGGAAGTGCTGGAACTCTCTTAAGGGCTGGAAGTGCTACAGAGCATCATTGTTTGTGTCCCCCTGCTCCACCTTGATAGTGCAGAAGGGAACAAAGTCTGAGTGTTCTAACCAGCCTGTTGCCTAAGAAATCCTGAGTCCCTAGAGACCCACACTGCTCCCCCTGCCCCAACAGTGTCTATCCCAGCTTCTGGCATCCTACCAGGATGTCATGATGTGGTGCACACAGGGACACCCCAGGCTACACCTGCTTCATGCCCACCCATGTTGCTAGGGCAGTCCTGGCACAGAGCACCTTGTACCCTCCCCTTGTCTGCACCCACTCCAGCTTCATCCACTTTGCCAAGGTGGCCCCCACTGCAGAGTGCCCTAAGACTCCAGCATGTGTCTATTTCAGCCAGCCAGCAAAAGTCACTAGGAACAGGCACACAGAGTCTACATAGAGGATGTCCACTGCTTCAAGACTGGGAGAGATGGCATTTTTGCCTAACTCATAGACAAGCACAGAAAGTAAAAATGAGGAGGCAGAGGAATATTCTCCATATGAAATATGGGAAACTAAATGAAACAGAGATAAGCAATCTCTTTGATAAAAAGTTCACAGTAATGGTCACAAAGATGGTCACCAGACTGAAGACTAGATGAACTTAGACCTTTAAGAAATATATTTAAAAAGAACCAATGAAATTTGAAATATACTATAAGTTGAAATGGAAAGTACACTAGAGGGACTCAACAGCAGACTAGAGGATGATGACAAATGGATCAGCAATTGAAGACAAAATAGTGGAAAGTAATAAAACAGAAGAGTAAAGAAAATTTAAAGATACGTTAAGGAACCTCTAGAACACAAGCATACTAGCATTCACATTACAGGGATCTTAGAAAAATAAGAGAAAAGGGCAAGAAACCTACTTGAAAAGTAGCCGAATATTTTCATAACTTGCAAAAGGAAACAGGAATCGAGGTTGAGAAGGCACTGTCTCAAACAAGATGAACCCAAACAGGTCCACACCAAAACACAGAATAATTAAAATGTCACAAATTAAAGATAAAAAGCAGGTTCTCTTAAATTGACTGCCTAAGAGTCATGCTCTAAGAAGCAGCAACTCCTCTTCCTCTCCACCATCTGCTTGGCAGCCACTATGCACGAATGCATCTCCACGTTGGTCATGCTGGTGTCTAGACTAGCCATGCTTGCTGGGAGATCTATTGCCTGGAACATGGCAACCAGCTCACTGGTCAGATGCCATGTGACAAGACCACTGGGGGAGGAGAGGACTCCTTCAACACTTTCCTCAGCGAAATGGGTGCTAGCAAGCACGTGTCCAGAGCAGTGTTTGTAGACCTAGGACCCACAGTAATTGAGGCTTGCACTGGCACCTACCCTCCAGCTTTTCCACCCTGAGATGTTCATCACAGGCAAGGAAGGGGCTGCCAGTAACTATATCTGAGGACACTAGACCATTGGCAAGGAAATCACTGACCCAGTCTTGGACTGAATTTGACAACTCGCTGACCAGTGGACAGGTCTTCAGAGCTTTCTTGGTTTTGCACAGCTTTGGAGTGGGAATTGGTTCTGGGTTCACCTCCCTGCTGATGGAATGTCTCTTTATTATGGCAAGAAGTCCAAGCTAAAGTTCTTCATTTACCTACCCCCCCCTCCCGCAGATGTAGATGAGCTCTACAACTTCCTCACTACCCATACCACCCTGCAGCACTCTGATTGTGCCTGCATGGTAGACAACGATTACCATCAATGACATCTGTTACAGAAACCTTGGTATGGAACACCCAACCTACACTAACCTGGTAGGTTGACAGGTCAAATTGTGTCTTCCATCACTGCTTCCCTCAGAATTGATGGACCCCTGAATGTTGATCTGACAGAATTCCAGACCAACCTGGTACCCTATCCCTAAATCCATTTCCCTCTGGTCACATATGCTCCAGTCATCTCTGCTGAGAATGCCTACCATGAATAGCTTTCTGTAGCAGAGATCACCACTGCATGCTGTGAGAGGCCAAAAAGATGGAGAAATGTGACTTTCATCATGGTAAATACATGGCTTGCTACCTGTAATACTGTGGCGATGTGGTTCCCAAAGATATCAATTGTGCCATTGCCACCATCAAGGCCAAGTGTACCATCCAGTTTGTGGACTAGTACCCCACTGGCTTCAAAGTTAGTATTAATTACCAGCTTCCCACTGTGGTACTGGTGGAGACCTGTCCAAAGTAGAGTGACCTGTGTTCATGCTGAGCAACACCACAGCCATTGCTGAGACCTGGGCTCTCCTAGACCACAAGTTTGACCTGCTGTATGCCAAATGTGCCTTTGTTCACTAGTGTGTGGGTGAGGGCAGGGAGGAATGAGTTTCCTGAGGCTTGTGAGGACATAGTTGCCTTTGAGAAGAATTATGAGAAGGCTGATGTGGATTCTGTTGAAGGAGAGAGTGAGGAGTAAGGAGAGAAGTGCTGAAGTTAAAAATGTCCAAAGATGCTGCTTTTACAGGGAAGCTTATTCTGTTTCAAACATTTAAGAATTGTGCTCTGATCAGTTAATTTCTATGTAGCAGTATATACTCTCATATACAATTACTGACCTATGCTTTAAAACACAACACTTTGTTATAGACCCAAGCTGTCCATTTCTCTGATGGGTTTGGATAAAATATTCCCTGTCTTAAAAAAAATTAAATATAAAGAGAATCTTAAAGCAGCAAAAGATAAATTTGTTGCATATGAGAGAAACCCATAAGGCTATCAACTGATTTTTTCACAGAAACTCTGCAGGCTAGAAGAGAGTGGCATGATATATTCAAAGGGCTGAAGGGAAAAATTATGACCAAGAATACTCTACCTGGCAAAGTTAGCATTCAGAATTAAAAGAGAGATGAAAAGTGTCCCATACAAGAGTTCAAGGCGTTCATCACCACTAACCTGGCCTGACAAAAAATGCTAAAGGACTTCTTGAAGTAGAAAAGGCCAAAACTAGAAGAAAATTATGAAAGAAAAAACTCACTGTTAAAATCAAACATATACTGAAGTAGATCACTTATAATAAAGGCAAGAAGGTTAAAAGATAAAAGTAGTAAAAAAAAAAAAAACATCAAAAAATTAGTTAAGGGATTCACAAAAAAGATATAAAATATGACATCATATACATAAAACGTGGAGGGGAAGGAAAATGTAATGCTTCAGAATGTGTTTGAACTTAAGCAACCATCATTTTAATATACACTGCTATGTATGAAACTCATGGTAGATACGAACCAAAGCCTATCATAGATACACAGAAAATAAGGAAAAAGGAAATCTGAAGTCATTGATCACAAGGGAAGAGATAAAGGAATAGAAAAGAACTAAAAAACTAGAAAGTTAAGAAAATAGCAAGGAGTACATGCTTATCAATAATTACTTTCAGGTAAATGGAGTAAATGCTCCAACAAAACACAATGGGTGACTGAGTAAAAAAAAAAAAAAATCAATAGGCATCTATATATTGCCTATAAGAGAATCACGTCAGACCTAAAGACACATGCAGACTGAAAGTCAAAGTATGGAAAAATACATAAAAAGATATCCCATGTAAATGGGAAAAAAGCTGAGGTAGCAATATTTATGTTATACAAAACAGACTTTAAAACAAAGGCTGTAAGAAGTGATAAAGAAGGGGGGCACCTGGTGGCTCAGGTCATGATCTCAAGATTGTTAAGTTTGAGCCCTGCACTGGGCTTGCTGCTGTCAGCACAGAGCCCACTTTGGATCTTCTGCTCCCTTTTCTCTCTGCGCCTCCCCTGCTAACACTCTGTCTCAAATAAAACATTAAAAAGAGAGAGACATAAGGCTTGTAAATATCTATGCATCCAACATTGGAGCATCTAAATTTATCAGGCAAATGTTAAGAGACATAAAGCAAGACCTTTACACCCCAGTTACATCAATGGATAGATCATCTGCCTAGAAAAATAAATAAGGAAACAGTGGCTTTGAATTGCACGTTAGACCTGAGGAACTTAACAGATACATACAAAACGTTCCATCCAACAATCATAGAATACACATTCTTTTCAAGTGTACATTGAACATTCTCCAGGATAGATCACATGTAAGGCCACAAATCTCAAATCTAAGAATACTGAAATCATACCTAGCATCTTTTCTGATCACAATGGTATGAAACTAGAGGTCAGTTCAAAAAAAAAAAAAAAAAAAACACACTGAATGGACAAACCACTAACACATGAAACTAAACAACATGGTAATAATGGCACTAAATAACCAATGATTCAATGAAGAAATTAAAGAGCAAAAAAATATCTGGAAAAACAAATAAAAATGGAAAAACAAGGATTCAAAATCAGGACACAGAAAAGCAACTCTAAGAGAGAAGTTTATGGCAATACAGGCTTAAATCAAGAAGAAAAATCTCAAATATGCAATCTAATCTTATGTCTAAAGGAACTTGACAAGGAAGAACAAAGCCCAATGTTAATAAAAGGAAGGAAATAATAAAGATTAGGTCAGAATGAAAAAAAACTAAATAGAAAAAAATCAATAAAACTAAGAATTGGTCCTTTACAAAAATAAGAAAAAACAGGGGTGCCTGGATGGCTCAGTTAAGACTCTTGGTTTCAGCTCAGGTCATGATCTCACAGTTCATGGGTTTGAGCTCCACAGAGCTGATCCTGCTGGGGATTCTCTCCCCCTCTCTGCACCTCCCTTGCTTGCTTGCTTTCTCCCAAAATAAACTTCTTAAAAACCAGACGACTCAATCAGAAATAATAAAGAAGTTAACACTGACAACACAGTTACCTAAAGAATTCTAAGTGACTACTATGAAAAATTATATATCAACTATTTGGACAACCTAGAAGAAATGGATAAATTCCTGAGAATATGCAATCTTCCAATGCTGAATTAGGAAGAAATAGAAAATCCAAACAGAATGATTACTAATTATGAAATTTAATTGACAATCAAAAACTCCCCCAACAAAAGTCTAGGATAAGATGGCTTAACAGGTAAATTCTACCAAACATTTAAAGAAGGGGCTAAGGGGAGGGCAAGATGGCAGAGAAGTAGGGAGCTCTGTAATCTTCACCCACCCAAATCGATTAAACTGAGAAGGACTAAAGGGAGAATACTCTGATTTGCAAGTGGGGGAAGAGAAGAAACAGACTCCAGACAGAAGACAACCTCAAAGATGCCTGAGTGACTGTGAACTGGGAAATTGGAGGCCGGGCCGGGCCCTGGAAATGCAGGGGGTGGGAGCCCCAACCCAACACATGGAGAGCATGCTGTGCCCTGGAGAGACAAGGGGAAGAGAAAGACAGACTGAAATCGCTCATAGAACCATCTCTAAAAAAGAGAAAAAACTCGCCCCAGGATGGAGAGAGACATTGTCTCCCCATATATAACTGCTGGGAAAGGGGAGAGAAATCCGTCCCCTCTGGCTGGTGAATTCTTTCTTGGGCACGGCGGCAGCTGCACCCATTCCGGGTGGCACCAGGAAAGGTGGTCCCGCCTCCTGCGCAACCGCAGCTGGGAGGCCAGCTGACAGCAGGAGCGCATCTCATCTCCAGTGGTAGTGTTGAACTGCATGGACTAGGATTTGGAAGTGAGGCGGAGTTTGGAAAATACAGTTTAGCTTGCCTACGGCACAGGGAGATCGGACTCAGAAGAGCAGCTTGCAATGCTTGGTTCGAGCAGAGCTTGAAGCACCGCCATTCTTCTCCCCTCAACCACCAAGGCGGGGCCTTGGAGAGCAGCCCCGGAGACCCGACCTATCTACACCAAACCATGCCCATCTGCAAGGGAGAGCTGCCTTTTTTTTTCTTTTTCTTTTCTTCTGCCCTCCAGATATATTTCCCTTATCTCATTATCTCTCCTCTTGGCTAGTTACACACTTTTAGACTGTCCATGGTCTTTTGCTGTCTCTGTCCCCCGCTTGTTTTTGTTTTTCTTCTTTCTTTTCTTTTCTTCTTTCCTTTTACTTCCTTTCCCCTTTTGGTTTGCTTGTTTGTTTGATTTGTCTGTGCATTTGCATGCTTTTGTTCCGTGTATGTTAGTCTGTTTTCCTTTTCAGGACTACCTCAAGAAACAAGCCAAAGTACACATGGTGGAGAGTCCCAAATATCACCGACTAGGGAAGTAAAATAATCAAAGGCACAACAAGAGAAACTGAGAGACACCACTAAAAGAACACTTTCTGAAACAACAGGCCCTGGACAGTCAATGATCCTCCTTCAGTAGAACAATACTAACAGGAACACAGTGCATAACAAGCTTTTAAAACTGACAAGAGACAGAAAGCTAGCCAAAGTGATGAAACGAAAGAACTCTCCTCTAAAGCAACTCCAGGAAGAAGTCACAGCCACAGAACTGCTCAAAACAGATTTAAGCAACATGACTGAACAAGAATTTAGAACAATTGTCATAAAATTAATTGCTGGACTTGAAAAAAACATCAAAGAAGCTATTGATAGACTAGGGACCTTCAAAATAGCTGTGACGAGTTAAAAAAGGCTATAAATGAGGTGCATAATAAAATGGAGGTGGCCACTGCACGGATTGAAGAGGCAGAGAGGAGAATAAGTGAATTAGAAGACACAGTTATAGCAAAAGGAAGCCGAGGAAAAGAGAAATTGATACAGGAGCACGAAAAGAGAATTCGAGAACTGAGTGATACAATCAAACGGAACAATATCCGTATCATAGGAAGTCCTGAAGGGGTACTCGATCAAATTATAGCTGAAAACTTCCCGAATATGGGGAAAGACATGGACATTGAAATCCAAGAGGCCCAAAGAATCCCCTGAAGACGTCACTTGAATCGACCTTCGGCACGACATATCATAGTGAAACTGGCAAAATACAAAGACAAAGAGAATTCTGAAAGCAGCTAGGGAAAAAAGGGTCCTAACATACAAAGGGAAACCTATCGGAGTGGTTACAGACCTTTCCAACGAAACT